>JAKTUE010000011.1:0-309949 GCA_030556525.1 Wickerhamomyces quercuum
TGACAAAGTCCGTAAATGGTGAAGTTTTGAAAAATTTAATTATTCCATTATTCAAATGGGGAGATCAACGTGATTCAACCGCTTCAGAGGTTTCAAACACTCACAACTTATCTCCAAGATTCCACAATTATTAATAATATCGGATAAGCTTATGAAACCGATTTTTGTGTCACAAAAAGGAAGGGCGCATAATCTGTACATAACTTGAAACAAAAAGTCTTGTTATTAACACATTAAACAAAGCCTGAAATCAATAGGTAAAACATTGAACGTTGATTTTTATATTTAAAGGGTTCTATTTTACCTAGAAGACCATCTGATTAGTTTATTATTTGATTTTTATTTTATTTTTCTATTTTTCACAGCTGCTGATAATTTTGTTTATTGAAGATTTATAACTCATAAAGGAGAGGGTCATGTTGAATATTTTGTTAGTGTTACTTTGTGTGAGTTATAAATAAAAGCATACACGTGTTGGTTGGTTTCATATTAGGCACATGGTGTATTTCATATCATGCACTGTTATATTGTTAAGGTCTGATTGGTATATTGGTTTAGGAATATGAAACATAGTTGAAGATAAATATTAAACACGTGTCTCATTTCATCACAGATAAGAGATAGCTGGTTTGTGTATAAGAGGAGGAGATTATTTCCCTTATTCTGCTATTCTACTTTATATATTCTATATCCACATCATATCAATATTACAGATATATTCCGTTCTTATACTTTAAATTAACTCAAGCTTTAACTCTCAATTATGTCCACATCCGACAAACACCCAATCGAACATTTCTCAATTAAATCTCGAGATAATCGACTTTTTAGTCCAAACATTGTGGTAATCACCGACAGTTTTGGCTCCGTTTTTCGTCGGAGTGACCGAGAAAAATTTGGGGACAAGCGAACTGAAAGAAAAAAAAGCGAGAAAGGGCATTTGGAAAACTTCCATCTCCAGCTTTCTTTCACGAAGGAAATCGAGTAGTCTTCAAGCTCTTTGTGGTCGTTTCAACCTTGACAATCTCTTTATTTGTCCTTCGCTCGCTGTTGTGCCACTGTTGTGACCGATCTTGAGAATAGATAGGATGTTGAGACTAGGAATCGTTTCACAGAGGTTCTCCTCGCAGCTCACCCCGTTGAGATCAACCATAAATAACAACTCTGGCGTTCTGCTATCCACCGTTCGCCAGTTCCACTTGTCAAAGACCATTAATGCTGAGATTCCTAAAACTGATAACAAGCACAACCATAGTCATGGTTTAGGCGACCACTCCCATTCCCATGGTGCTCCTTCCTCTGCTGGCGAGGAAGCTCTTCACCCAGAGCTAGAAGATCACGACCACATCCACTTGAGAGAGTCTGAAACCGAGAGCAATGACTCCTTCAGCTTTGGTAAATTGCACCATTCTCATGAGCACACTCATGGCCCAAACAAACTACTTGTGCTAGATCGTGAGGCCTTCTTCAAAAACCCTGGTGTTAGAATCACTTGGATCGGTTTACTTATCAACGTTGGTATGGCCGCTGGTAAGTTAGTAGGCGGTATTGTGTTCCATTCACAAGCGTTAATGGCTGATTCTGTTCATGCTATCAGTGATCTAGTGTCAGATTTCTTAACTTTGGGTACTGTCGGTTTAGCTGCTAGGGGCCCAAATCAAGAGTTTCCTTACGGATATGGTAAAGTTGAAACTGTTGGTTCGTTAGCTGTTAGTTCAATCTTGACAATGGCAGGTTTATCCATTGGTTGGGCTTCCTTAGTTAACATTGTAGGTCCTGCTGTTCCTCATGCTATCATCGACACTTTAAATGCTTATCACATCCATATCTTATCTGCAGGCCATGGTCATTCCCATGCACACGCTCATGATATCACAGATGTCAATGCTGCATGGATTGCCGGTGCTTCTATTGTTGCTAAAGAGTGGATCTTTAGAGCCACCTCAAAAGTCGCTAAGGAGACAAACTCTAAAGTTTTGTTAGCTAACGCATGGCATCATAGAGTTGATTCTTTAACATCATTGGTTGCTTTAGTCACTATCACCTCAGGTCATTTCTTAGGAATTTCCTCATTAGATGCTGTTGGTGGTTTGCTGGTGTCTGGTCTAGTCATCAAAGCAGGTGCTAAAGGTATTTTAATCGCTGTTAACGAATTAATTGATAGATCTGTTCCAAAATCTGATGAAAGATATGTTGAAGTCGAAACTAAACTTCAAGATTTATTGTCTAAATTGCTATCGAATAATAATTCTAAAAAACCATACGCCATTAAAGAACTAGTATTGTTAACTTCTGGTCCAAACGTTCATGCTAAGATTATCTTGGAGTCTCCATTACAAAGATGGGATAACGTTTTGTCTATTGAAGAATTTGAAATTGTTGGTGACCATATCAAGAAGCATTTAATCTCTGAAGTTGCCAACTTAAGACAAGTGACCATCGAGTTTGTTGGTGAAAGAGCTCCGGAATCAGAAGAAGAGGAGCCAGTTGAAGAAGTGAGCCAACCGGAGCCTGCTCCTGAACCTGCGCACTCTCATACTCATGGTGATGGTACTGTCCATAATCACAAACATTAAGATCTGTGACCGTTTAATGAAGAAAAGGAAAAGTACATAAATTATTATGAGATAAGGGAAATATAAACATATCTATACCTATTATACGTAATCAAAAAAGAAGATTAGGGAATCTATCAAAGAACTAACTTACAACTGCGGAACATAGACAAAGTATATAATATTATACAAGGCGAACTATGGACAGTGCCTATTTGTTTAGTTTGGAGATCCAATCATTCTGTCCAGATCTATTTCTGACGATTTCTATGGCATAAAATTGGATTCTGACGACGAATATGGTTGTTTCTTGACCGTATTCATCATCAGCTTTGATTCTTAGCAGAGTACCAAAGTTGTAATCCTCAATCTTATTGAATTGTTCACAAAACTTTCTCCATCTTTCCTTACCATCTTTTGATTTCATTTCGTCTTCGCTGATTTGAGATGCGTATTGGGGATCTTTGAACTCTGGGAAAGATTCTAGTAGTTTTTCATAGATGTCATCGTCAAATTTTGTAAGTTTTAGTTTTGAACCTGGGATTTTGGTTAAAAGGTTCCAATAAGTTTCAGCTTGATGGACTGCTTTAACAGCAAATTGTTTTTCAATATCTTCCAAGTTTTCAGCTTTTTCTGCATCAAATGAGGACGACATATTTCGGGGATCTTTAACTAGATATTCAGTAACCTCTCAAGTAAAGGGCGTTCGAGTGCCTAGACACAGATAAGCAGCTTTAGAGGTAATTTCTTCTCTCCATTGACTATAAATTTTTCAGTGTGCAAAAAGTTGACATCACGTGATAACCTTTCTTTTTCTAGTTGGTTCGCGAATATTCGTTGACACAATCCAGATGGCTTTGGGGAGTTGTGGATCGAAAGGAAGAGGGAATTCGAGCAGAAACACTAGCACAGCGACTCACTCATCAAGTATATAGAAGTGGGATGGGTCCGGCTGTTAAGATAGGAGCTCAATTGGCTCAAACTGGTGGTCTAATCAGATCTGCCGCGATCCTGATCATAGGAGATGAAATCCTAAATGGTAAGATTCGAGATTCAAACTCACATTTCTTCGCTACTACGCTGTTCAATAAAGGGATTGAGGTAAAAAAGATATTAGTTGTTGGCGACGAGAAGGATGAGATTATATCAAGTGTGAATCGATTACAGGCCACATACGACTTCGTTGTAACATCTGGTGGTATTGGACCAACTCATGATGATATTACTTACGAGTCAATTGCAGGGGCCTTCGGTCTTCCATTGAAGTTACACCAAGAGACGATTGACAGAATGCAAAAACTCAGAAGACCTGACGCTCCTATCTTGAACGAAGTAGAATTGAAAGCCCAGCACAGAATGGCCCTTTTCCCACACGGTAAGAATGTTGAGGTCACCTACTTGAGTGATGACTTGTGGGTACCTGTTGTTGGATTAGACTCAAAAGTGTTCATTCTTCCGGGTGTACCACAACTATTTGAGAGGCTTTTCACATTATTGATCAAGAAAATCGAGGAAAGAATTCCATCAGGGAACAAGTTCGTTAGATACTATGTTAAGACGCCTTTGATCGAGTCGCAGATAGCTCCACATTTGGAGAAATTACAAAGAGAAAGTGACGACAAAGGAATCAAGATCGGGAGCTATCCACATATGGGATTACATTTCAATACCATTAGCTTTCTGGGCAGAAATAAGGAAAATGACTACATACGCTCTTTAGTCAAATATGCCGTCGAGAACCTTGATGGTACTGAGATTGGAAGCGAAGAGGAAGAGCAAAACTCTGCGAATGTGGATGATCCACATGAAGTATTAATTGAGTAGTAGAGGGACTGATTTGAGATTACCTAGAGAACGAGCACTGCCAATTGAAGATACATATAAAGAATACACAACTATTATGATTATCTGATTTGCGCGCGGCGGTGTAATGAGAAATGATTAGAAGCATCTGCTGCAGGAGGCTCGTGTTCCAACTTTCCGTATCTGTTCGTTATCAGTGCGATTCCGTTCTTTGACCAAAAGAAAATTCCGCGCCGGTTAATTGAGCTGATGGGTGTCAGTTGACAGCTGTTAAGGCTCGTGTAGAAGGGGAGCCCCTTACAATATTATACAGTTGCACGCCAACAGTCAGTGTCCAAGTCAAGACCCCAAGACAACTGGAGTCTTGGCTCTCAACTAGTGGCAGGTAGGCTCTTCGTGGTTCTTGGTCTTGTCCCATTTTTCCTTTGCGTAATCAGCTATGAAAAAAAGTGAAGAACAAAACAGCACCGTGGCTTAAAACCGCATCTCATTTTACTTTATCGTGGGGCCGCTGGGTCGTTTACATTGGAGTTGAACTGACGTATCGAAATGTCGGGTGGGGCAGATCCCACTACTTTATCATCTCGTTATCACTCTGCTCCAACCTTCCCCCTTCGTACAGAATCCTGTCAAATCACTATAGTTGATCCCTAATGTTCTATCAGATTAATCATATCGTATTCTTATATTAAACTCCAGAGATCTGGAGTATTATGCTTTACGCTATTATTTGGTTAGCATAATTGGCCCTTCTGGTGAAACGTTCTAAACTATTCTACCGAAGACACTACAAGATCAATCTGTTTTGTAAAATCTTGTTATATCATCATCAAATTTTGGTTGACAGGTACAATTTTTAACGGCTAAAGATTTTCATGATGGGTGAAGCCAGAGAACGTCATCCAACGAATTACGGTGATAAAATACACTCTGTGGTATCGAATGGTATCAAATCTGCTAGATCAAATGATGTCTACCACGTCTTATCGGGTGGTTTGAGATCAGTTACTTCACATGCTCTGAATACTGATCTTGAGGCTACAAAATCACATATTAGAGATTTGCATGAACATCACCAGGTTGATGCTACTCTCATCAAGGATGATGATGAGTTATTACGAGCTCATGGTTATACACCCGAATTGTCAAGAAAATTTGACAACACTTTTAGTATCGCCTTTAGTATTATGAGTCTGTTACCATCCATTGCTAGTGTCCTGGGACAATGCTACTCTGCGAACTCTGCGGTCTGGGGTTGGTTTATTAGTTCTGGGTTAATCTTCTGTATTGGACTTTGTATGTCAGAATTAGCCTCTGCTATTCCTACATCTGGTGGCTTGTATTACTGGACCTATCATTATGCACCAGATTGGCTAAGAATCCCCTTAAGTTTTGTGGTTGGAAACACCAATACGGTTGCACTAACGGGTGCTCTGTGCTCTATCGATTATGGATTTGCTAAAGAGTTGCTTTCAATTGTATATATTGCAAGAGATGGTGACTTTGAAATCACAAATGCTAAGGTGTATGGTGTTTTTGCAGCTTGTGTTGTCTCTCATGTATTAACTGCATGTGCTGCAAGTGGTGCTATATCCAAACTACAAAACTTTTCAGTCATTTGCAATATCTCTTTGGCCGTATTCTTTATTATAGCGTTGCCAATTGGTACTGAACATAAGAATTCTGCCAAATTTATTTTTGCGGAGACAATAAACTCGACTAATTGGTCAGACGGTTGGTCGTGGGTTATGAACGGGTTTATGCCTGCTATTTGGACAATTGGAGCCTTTGATTCTTGTGTGCATTGTTCGGAAGAAGTCAAAAATGCAAGTGTCCATGTTCCAATTGGTATTCTCGGTTCAATTGGTGCTTGTTGGATATTGGGTTTTGTCATCTTAATTGTTTGCTCTTTATGCATTGACCCACAGTTGGTTAGTGTAATCAATACTGACTCTGGCCAACCAATGGCTCAACTTATATATGATGCAATGGGTAAAAAATGGACACTCACATTTATGGCTTTGATTTGTTTCTGTCAATGGCTAATGGGTGCTTCTACCATCACTGCAACTTCAAGACAGATTTGGGCATTTGCTAGAGACAATGGCTTAATCTTTTCATCTATTATCAAGGTTGTCAATAAGAGACTAAAAGTCCCAATTAGAGCTATTGTCTTCGGTGGGGCATTAGCATTAATCATGGGTCTACTTTGCTTGATTGGCTCAACAGCTGCCAATGCTTTGTTCACATTATATGTCTGTGGTAACTATTTTGCCTGGCAAACTCCAATCATGCTAAGAATCTACCGTTCATTCAGTAAAGACCCTAATCTGAGATTTAAACCTGGTCCTTTCTATCTGGGAAAAGCAAGTCTTGCGGTCAACCTGCTCACAGTCTGTTTTACAAACTTCGTCATTATCATGGCCATGTTCCCTGCATCACGAACTGTTGATAGAAATACAATGAACTACACTGTGGTCATAACAAGTGGTACCTGGGTGCTGTCACTGTTGTACTATTATTCTTATGCTTACAAGACATATTATGGTCCTAGAAGAACGGTTGATGATGGTGAGGTGGAAGAGAGTTCTATAGAGGGTAAAGGCGCGATCATTGATAGCATCATGGTCGACGCATCTAGCTCCGAAGAGAAATCCAGAGAGAAAAGCTGATCAATGTGTATACCACTCATTCTCTGAACCAATAAATCCCAGTCTTTTCTCCTGCTTGCTTCCTCTATCTGTAGTAGATCCAACCTATATTGGATTGGAGCGTTGATTATATAATGATTATATAATCAACACTGCCCGTATCGGTACGCACCGCACAGATAATCGCGAACGAAATCGCGAAATCCCTGTGATCTCTTTTTTTTTTTGAATTTTTCCCTGTGAGAGGAATAACAAAGAGGTGTCTATTTATACCTTCATAACAGTGCCTAATCTTCCAAGCCAACAAAGCAACAGCGTCCAACGCACCAACAACACCGCAAAATCTCTCCTACTGAAGTCTTTCTTAAAGCACGATGAGATTCCACACAACGGTCCTTGTGGTTGTCCAGTTGTTTACTCTCGCATACGCTAGAGTCCTGAAGGCATCCTCTTTAGTGACCTGTATGGAGAACTCTGAAGTCACAGCGACATATTTCGACGTTCAGTTCGACCCCGATGATGGTGGTCTTCGTTATAAATTTGACTTCACTTCTGAAATCAGTGGTTTCATCACTGCAGACATAGATGTCTATGCCTATGGTTTCAAGATCATTAGTCAAAATGTTGATCTATGTACTATAGGTTGGAAACAGTTCTGTCCGATTTACCCAGGTGATGTGGAGATTGATTCTATTACATATATCAGCCATAGATATGTCAGCATGATTCCTGGAATCGCCTATAATGTTCCAGATATTGACGCTTTTGCTAGAGTTAAAGTGAAGAATTCTAATGGTACACAGATCGCCTGTATGCAAGCATATTTCACTAATGGTAAAACAGTTTCCCAAACTGGTGCTAAATGGGCTACTGCTATCATCGCAGGTCTAGGTTTGTTCTCATCCGCCATCGCTTCTGCCTTCGGTAACTCAAATGCAGCTTCACATATCAGTGCTAATGCTGTTTCCCTTTTTCTTTATTTCCAAAGTGTTGTTATTGTCTCCATGCAACACGTTGATCAAGTTCCTCCAATTGCAGCTGCTTGGTCTGAGAACTTAGCCTGGTCTATGGGATTGATTAGAGTTAATTTCATGCAAAAGATTTTCAGATGGTACGTGCAAGCAACGGGAGGAACCCCCACATTATACTTGACTTCTTCTACCATTAATATCTTGGTTCAGAGATCATTAGAGTTTGCTGATAGCATTTATCAGAAAGGAGCAGATCTTATCAAAAGAGAAGCACCAATTGTCTTGTTTGGTAACTCGAACGTTTTAATCTTTCGTGGTATGAAGAGATTGGCATATCAGGCTAATATAGAACTGACAAGTATTGTTTGTACAGGTTTCACATTTTTCGTTTTATGTGCCTATGTTCTAGTTGGTTTGATTTTTGTGTTCAAGTATGGTTCTGAGGTTTGTGTGAGAGCTGGGTGGATCAAGCCTGAAAGATTCATTGACTTCAGAATTAATTGGAGAACTGTTCTTAAAGGTTCTCTCTCAAGATATATCTACATTGGCTTTACCCAACTTGTTATTTTATCCTTATACGAATTCTATATTCAAGATTCTCCTGCTGTTATTGTCTTAGCGTGCCTATTCTTGCTTTTAGCTCTAGGTACTTTGGGCTGGACTGCTTTCAGAGTCATTTCCTTTGCTAAGACATCTATCAAACAACATAACAATCCGGCTGCTGTTCTTTATGGTAACCAAAGATTTTTGGATAAGTATGGTTTCTTCTATACAATGTTCACGGCCAACAAATACTGGTGGGGACTTGTCTTGCTAACCCATATTTCTGCTAAAGCTTTTTTCATCGCTTTAGGCCAAGATTCTGGCAGAACCCAAGCTTTAGCCTTCTGGTTCATAGATATGATTTACCTTGGACTTTTGATTCACTTTAAACCATACTTGAACACACCAACTAATATTTTGAATATTCTAATTCAATTAGTTACCACTATAAATTCGTTCCTTTTCACATTCTTTTCCAATGTTTTTGGCCAGCCTGCTGCTGTGGGATCTGTTATGGGATGGGTGTTTTTCATCCTTAATGCAGCTTTCAGTTTAATTCTTTTGGTCTTAATTCTTCTATTTTCTGGTTATATCGTCTTCTCCAAAAATCCAGATACTAGATTTAGACCAGCAAAAGATGACAGAACCTCATTCCAAAGATTTAGCCAACATGGTGCTCAAGGTGCACCAACTGCCGAATTATTAGCATTAGGTTTAGCAGCTAAAGACCATAACAACAACTGGGAATCTGAAATTCACAAACTACAAGATATGAATGAATACTCCGGTATTACCAACAGTACGAATTCAAATGAAGATTACGAGGATAAAGGTGTTCCATTGAATGACGAAGAAAAAGAAACATTTGCTGGTAAGATTGTCAGAAAATTAACTGCTGGTAAATCGTTCAAGAGAACAAAATCAAAAGGAAAAGCTGAAAAAAGATTATTATCAGAAACTGCTCAACTTGATGATGATGAAGCTCCGAATGACCTAAGTCCTGAGCAAGAAGACCTTTTCCAATCCCTAGAAGATCTGAGTGGTAACATACATAAAAAACAGGAGTCGGTAGCTACATTTGACCATAAACTTGGTAGAGTCAGTACAAATGATGTTACTACCACAAATGATTTCATATCAAGTGATAACAGTAATAGCTATAACAGATCTCAAGGATTTGAAGATGAAATAAAATACTCAAAGCTATAATCCGTTTATAAAATATTCAAAGCTATAATTCGTTAGGCAGACTCTAGACTATTCTGTTTTTGATTTCCGTCAAATTACATTTTTAGCCCACTTCATATTTATCTTAACATTGCGTGTATGTACACTAAAAGCATTTTATTCCTGGTTATATTTACTCTGGGTTCTAAAGGTTGCTAGGTTTTTTTTTGGTTTTTGTTCATTTGGGTGCTCACTCATGGATTTGTATTTTATTGTGACACTTCTAGGTTTAAAGAAATTATATTGTTGATTCTTGTCTGTATATCGTAACATACTCTCTACTGTACTACATTGAGTTCTGGTCAGATCAAAATTGGGAGTTTCTCATGAGATTTTTCAGTCAGCTTTCAAATTCTTGTAGTCAAAGATTTCTGGCGTTAAAAAGACGGAGTTCCATATTTCTTGCGTACTCTTAAGGTACTCATCAGCCAAAGTTGAATTTTTGATTCTGGAGATGATCGTCAAAAACTTGTGCTCTAAATAGGTAAAAGTTCTGTTAGTTTCAGTTAGCTCTTCTATGTCCCATTCCCATGGAAAATATATCGGATTTATTTTCATGATTTCTTTCATTCGATTAATGGTTTTTGTGACTGCTTCTGTTATGACATCAACATCACCTTCTGTGTAAGAATAATTCTCGTTGACTTCCAATTCTTGATACCAGGTTTCGTTTGGAAGTATATCGGATTTATCTCCGTCAATATATGTTTTGAGATACATTGATACTTCAAGACCAAGTGAGGCAGCAGAACGACCGAACTTGAAATCAAACCCTGTGGGAGAATACAAATAAGGGATCCTTTGTGAGATCGTGACACCTTTTGATTTTCCTATCCATTGCTGACCAACATCATCTGCTAAGAGAGGGTAAAGTGGTATGGCATCATCTGAATTACAAGCAAAATTAAATGGTTTGATGAAGTCTCTTTTGTCTTTCAAATTTTCCAAGTATTTAATCTTGTCAGAGTCTGAAATATCACACTGGAAGATACCACCAACAAATGTAGATCGCGGATAAACCATCAACTCTCTTCGAGCATATTTCTTTCTTCTTGCAAGTTTATAGCATGTGAGACTGTCAACATAAGCTTCTGCATCCTTAATATTCTTATAATTGACAGTTTTCAAGTTCTCAAGATCAACTTCCGATAGATCTTCAGTATATTCCACAAAGCTCAGATTTGATGACAATTTTCTTAAGAATGACCTAAACCTATTAAGCACACCCCTTTTGTCGTTATTTATACGAATTGAATGCGAGGCCTTTGGAGTACTTTCAAAACTTGTAAAGTTGAGTGAGCTTTCATCTCTCTTAGTTTTAATAGCTGATTGCATATCACCCAGCTTTTTTAGTTTTTTAGGATCTAATAAACAAAATGTTTTATCCCACTGAATATCTGTCTCTCTCCCAGTTTTTATTAATCTTTCAAAGTCTAAGGCTCCTTGGTCACAATGAGATAAGGATACAAAATGAAGCATTGGTGGCTGCAGATCTTTGACAACGTACTGTCTGTGAATTTTGAAACCACTAAATTTCAAAAGTTGGTTCCCAACAGGGTCGCAGACTTTATTCTGTTTATTGTGAAAAGTACAATGAACATATCCAAACCATAAATTTAGCAAGACGGGTACCTCGTAAAAGAGTAGCATTACTTGGACCATTAACTAAGGAAGAAAAAAGTAAACGGCAATCAAAATGAAAAAGCTTCTAACAAATAACTTTCTGAAAAATCTCCCAATCATGAAGATAAAGCAAATTCGGTACTGAACCTGTAAATTTTAGTAGTCCTAAAGATTTTTTCTGGGTTATTTGATAAGGTTCTATATTTTTTAGAGTACCGTATTTGTGTTGGACACAAAAGTATTAACTTGTGGAAAAAAGTGCAAAATTGATTATATCTTACTAGTGGACAAAGGGTCTAGTCACAGAAAAAGGCCCTCTGAAGATCTTATTTATCAGCAAGATAGGGGGCCTCAAAAAGATCAAAGATGCTTAATCAACAAAAATAGTACAGCTAAAATAGAAAAACTTGAGATGGAAAATAGAATTGGTCCTGAAATTGAGATATAAAAAGATGCAGTAATAAAATGTCATAAGTCATCATTCATTGGGATGTGAGGTCAGGTGTGGATCCACTTTGATTGAAGTGTTAATCGTTAGTCTGGTGAAGTAGAACTTTCAATTTCTGTACGGTATCCATTAATGAGGTGGAATTAACATGACACTCAAATTTGATAAGAAATAAGAAAGAAATCTCTAGAAACTGAAGATCGTTAAGATTCACACCCCCAATCTTGGCAATAAACGGTTGTTTATGGTTAATATCTTCGACTGTCTTGCAACTGATTCTTAAAGCTGCGATAACTAGCCTATGCACATTGAGCTCATTCAACTTGATTAGTTGCTTTTCGACAGCTATTTTATAGATATATAGCGCAGCAGCCAAGTATACCGCAGATGAAAGGCCACAGTATTGATTGATGCGTTCAAGGTATTGAGTCAAGGATAAACCTGGAACATCCTTTAGCGCAAACCCTTTCAGCAAAACATCATTCTGCTCGTATAGAACTGTGCCATTTTCCAGATCCTCTGATTTCCCAGAGTTATCTAGTATCTGTGGAACAGAGAACCTTCTCTTTCTTGGTGACAGAGGCGAGTCCTGTTCATCGCATTCTTCACTGGGACTATTACTCAGAGCCATGTCAACAGCAGCAAGCTCACCAAGTTCTGTTTTGGCCATCAAACTGATCACTAGCGAGTTGAGTAGAGCTAGAGCGGTCAGAGAGCAAATATCGTCTAGCTTGAGGTCCTCTTTCTGGAAAAACTGGACAATGTTTACTTCTGATATTCTGCAGATGGAGGGCGGTGGAGAAACAGTCTTTGGAGGGGAGCCGAAAGCGAAGTTCCCGGTGGACTTTACCTTTATTCGTATGTCTCCTATCTCATCATCGGTGCACGGAGTGATATCGATCATTCTTGTAGTTCTTCTGGCTAGAGTTTGTGTAGATTCAGGTGTAGTGTGATGCTAAAAACAATCAGGACGAGAAAGGCAAAGGCGCAAGAACTGCTTGGAAGACAAATCAAAGTGAAGCAAGTCACTGTGTATCTGATGGTGTTGAGAAACGGTGGGCGTGAGAGAGATGTTGATTCTGTGGAAGTGTAGTGATAAGAGGGCGGTTCTGAGAGGACCTTACGTCAAGATCATCTTTGTTTATGAAGAACAGCAAAATTGGCTCATAATCGATATAGTGCGGGACAAGGAATGTTACGTAATCAATGCGAGTATTTGCACTTATGCTACAATTGTATTGTTTAAAGACAAACAAAGCGGTCAAACTCGTATTGGAATTATTACACAGGAATATGCCCTTAAATAAGTTGTTGCGGTGTCTTTAGTAACATCACTAAAGTTTCTTTAAAATAATTAAAGAAAGCTTAGTATAATCTGTGAGATGGACCCATAGAAGATTTGATAACTAAAGAACCAACATTTTGCCAGTTCTTTTTCAATAAAGAGACTAAGAAGTTGACGGACATTAAAATTTGGTTGACTAAAACGTCTTCGTCCATTTCAACGTTACCAACAGCAACAGCCAAACATAAAACTTTCTTCAATTGGAACTTAATGGTAGATTTAACTTCGTTGACTTTAGCGTATAAATCATCGTTGTGAGAAACTGGGGTTGGGAACTTACCAGCTTTAGATAATTGAGGACCCAATAATCTTGGAACTTGTTTAATCAAAACATCAGAAGCAACAAAAGCGTTGTATTTTTTAGCTAATTTTTTGATCAATTTTTTGTTCTTGTTCAATTTTTTCAAATCATCAACAGACATAGCATCAACACCTAAGGATTTAGCACGATCAACATCGAAAGCATCACCAAAGATACAGATAGACATGTTTGGTCTTGGAACTTGAGGTAATTTCAAAGTACCAGAGAAACGTTTATCTCTTTGAGGATCATAGTTTTTCAAACCAACTTGTAATTCAACGGTTTCTAAAAAGTTTCTCTTTTTAGTGGTGTTAGAGTATTCTAAGATGTCTTTGACATGTTCTCTGACTTGAGAGTTAGTGATCTTGGACATTTTGATCTAGATTTATCTGTCTTCCAATAACTTGGTGGTCCTGAGAGGTGTGCGACGGATACCTTTTAAGAGAACTTATTTGGTGAAGGAAAGAATAGACACAAATTTTTCAGAAGGTGCTCGGATTGGAACATCCAAACATCAAACGTTTCGCGACTTTTCAATTTGAGCAGTCACAAGTTGCGAATCCCTCAGACAAGAGGCAAGGTTAATACGGTTTTCTAGAGGTGAAAGACATATCGCATACTGATAAATAAAGCAGAGACTATCCATAGTTCAACACTCACACCAAAAGAGTTTCAACCATAGAAGGAAAATGGGTTGTTGTATTTCTATATCCTGTTATGAATTTTTGTCATTTTTGTCGTGTGTCTCCCAGAGTTAAGGGCTTCGATTGATTTCACGTGATGTGGTTTCAGATATAAAATCAGCTCAGTGATGACTAAGCAAGTCAGTGGACTAAAGTGCACTTTAGTGGAAATATAGGTTCTGCCATACAAAAACACTTTGTAACATCGCGAAAACATAAATACAAAACAAAGTTGTGTCAAGTGTCAAATGTCAAATGTCTCGATTGATGATCTGAAGCAAAGGAATCTTCACTGAGAATCGGTCAGACTAAACAGCGCGATGCTAATTCAATTACGCCAGAGGCCACCGCTCATACGGCCACTCCCTATATTCACCAGATTATACAGTTCCAAAAAGTCAAGTAGTTCCACTAAATGGTTGAACAGAGCGAAGAATGATAGTTACTCTAAAGCTGCAAGATTCAGTGAATACAAATCACGAGCAGCTTTCAAGCTCATTCAACTGGATGATAAATTCAAGCTGTTAAAGCCAGGACAGACTGTTGTTGATCTTGGATTTGCTCCAGGTGCTTGGACTCAAGTCGCTGTTGAGAGAACAAAACCAAATGGACGTGTCCTAGGTGTTGATATCATCCCAGCAGTCCCACCAAAAGGTGCCTCTGCAATGCAAGCAAACATACTGAGTGTCAAGACCCATAGCATGATAAGGAGCTTTTTTGTTGATGTTCATCCATCTAGGAAGAGCTTAGGTGAGATTGATGAAGATGATTTATCAGCAGTTCCGAGTTATCTCGAGTCTGAGTTCAGAGAAAAACCAGAGATTGATGTTGACGATATTGATTTACCTGCTGATTCTGAAGTGAAGTATCCTGTTTCCCTTGTTTTAAGTGATATGTATGCGCCTATTTTGCCACCAACACGTTATTGGAACAACATCACTAATTCACCTTATCATAGGATGGCTAATACCTCTGGTTTGATTGTTAAAGATCACACTGCCAGTATAGTAAGTTAAAGGATTGAGCGTTTCTTCCAACAAAAGAGCATTCTTTGTTTTAGAATACTAACTCTCATTGATAGGATCTTTGCGATGCTGCTTTAATTCTAGCAATTGACTTACTCAAGCCTGAAGGGTGTTTTGTATGCAAATTCTACACAGGTAAAGAAGATATAGGGCTAGAAAAAAGACTAAAAAAGGTTTTCAAGAGAGTCATCAGGGATAAGCCTGATGCAAGTAGGCAAGAGTCAAAGGAATGCTACTTCATTGGACTGCATAAGAAGAAGAATGTGGATAAAGTAGACGTATTTAGCTGAAGTTCAAGTTCAGCCGCTTCTTTTCTTCCCTTAACTTGTAAATATCTGTTTTATTTAAAAATCTACTCGCAAATACTCAATTCAAAAACTCATAACAAATTTGTTGTATTACTTTCCCTGTTCGTAAGATATAAACTCAATAAAAATGTTCTAAAACGCAAGCTTACAACATTTCCTGTTCTATAGCTGACACTTATTCAGTGGTCTTTTCATCTCAAGCAGTTACATCTTCTCCATTCTGTTCACTCTCCTTTTCTTCTTCGACTTCTTGGGCCTCCTCTTTCTCTTCAATATGTGCTGGTTCTGGTTCTAGGGGTTCCTCCGTCATAGTCTCATCATCATTTAGGTCCACTAGATCCTTTACAGGCTCTGGAAACCCAGCATCAATACCTGGAACTGCAATTCTCTCAGCAATTTTCTGCTTATTCAGTTTGATCAAAGACTCTTTCCATGACCGAACGGTTTCTTCCGTTTTAACGCCATAAGTTAACCCTAGAAAAGAAGCTTCAACGGATCTATCACTTAGATTTAGAAGCTCGACGGCTTTACTAATATCCCCATTGACCCAATAAGCATTAAAAGCGATATTGAATTTACCTTTCTGTTTGGCTTGGGTAGCTAGCTCATCAAGTTTTGACTTCTGGTTAAAAGATGTGTATAGTAGTAACAAGCTTTCTAGATCATTAGACTTCTGGAAAGCCTCTATAGCAATCTTATATTTGAATGATTGAAGGGCCAAATCACCAAGTGATTTCCACTTATGTTCAGTGTTTTCGGCAATTGCGATTTCACGGGCGATATCAAAGTTTTGCAGTTTTAATGCAATTTCGAATTTTTGTTCGGAGTCTGGCGTAATCTCCAAAGCCTCTTGGTCATAATCTTGGGCCTCCAAAAATCTAGCGATCTTCAACAAGTCACCTTCTTCAAAAGAGGATAAATATTCTTGGTTCGCTTGCTCAATTTCACCTCTTAGAACAAGTGTCTGATACTCTAAGACTGATAAGGATAAATGATAACTAGTCACATTGATATCTTTATCAACAACATAAACTTTGTTATCACGAGCCAAGTAACCAAGAACAAAGTTGGATTTTTCGTAGTGGGCAATGTTGTAAACCTTACCACCGACAAGATAGTTCAATCTGTTAGAGCTTGTAGTGAAAATGAATACATCTCCAACCCATTTACCAGATGTAATGGTTTCATTAACATCGAACAGAACATCAAAACTTTCTTCGACTCCTTCTTCTAGATCAACGTTACCTTGTTCTATAGCGGCATTGAAAACTGCTCTGTCGAATTGTAGGACAAAGGACGTTTCAGCAGAACTGATCAAGACGATCTCTCCTGATTCGGACCAGATAACATCATGTGCATCAACATCAATAGTTCTAACTAATTGACCAGATTCCCAGTCAAAAAATGAAACAGAATCGTCTGATTTAACACCCAACAAAGCACCACCAAACAATCTATCAATCGAAAATCTGAAATCAATGTGAACGTTAGGAACTGGTTTGAAGTTCTTGTGAACAACAATATTATCACTTAAGTCTCTTATGGCGTAAATGTTTGAGTCTGTTGACCATGCAAAATCTAAAGCAGAACCAAAACTTTTGTTCCTCCATGCTAAAGCCGTGTAGATGATGTACTCACCATCACCTGTAACAGTAACAAAACGACCGTTTGGAGAATGTTGTAAAGAGGTTGGGAACACTTCAACGGAGCCTAGATCCTTGGAAGAGATTGATAAGATTTCTCCATCTTCGACCTCTTCTGAGCCCTTGATGATAGAACTGTAAACCCCATTGTTCTTGGTCCAAATCAATTTACCAACCGGGTCTAAAGAGACTTTTGGTTCATCGTTACCCAATTGCAACACTGTAAATCCAGCATCATACCCTACAGCAACAGCATTACTTCCACGACTTGCAGAAATACACCAAGCTCTCTCTAAACCATAGTTCAAGGTCTTTTCAAGTTTATAGGTGTTGGCATTCCAGATTTTGAGAGTAGCATCTTCAGAACCCGAGATGATAATTGGTAGCTCAGGATGGAAAATGGCGAATGAAACATTTGAAGAATGGCCACTTAATTCAGCAACTAAGGATTTTGTTTGGTAGTCCCACACCTTAACGGTACGGTCATCAGAGGCTGTTATCAAATAAGGCTTATCAGATTGAGGGTAATAGCTAACATAGTTCACACCTTTTTGGTCATGTGCCACTATTGTGAAGTTTGGGGTTGCACTACCTAAAGACCAAATTTTAATGGTATGATCAAGAGAAGCTGAAGCAAAAGTATTTGGGTCTTTTGGATTAAAAGCTAGTCCCATGACATAATGTTGATGGCCTTCAAATGTCTGTTCTAATTTCCAGTTAGATTCCCAATTCCATAACTTGATAGTCATATCATCTGAAGAGGTTAGAATGTAAGGACGTTGTGGATGGACAGCTATTGAACGGATATAGTCTGGATGTGATTCAAATTGACCAACTTTTTCACCAGTATTGTAGTTATAGACTCTAATTTGAAAATCATCAGAACCAACGACAATCCAATTTTTACGGGCAATGAAACGACCTGCACGAACTGGAACTTCGGTGACCTCAATAGATTTAATTTTGGTCTAGCAGTAGAAGTATTGTTAGTAAAATGTTTTAAAATTCATTTAGGGATGACACTTATTACATACGTTAGTTTCATAATTCCAGATTTCGACACGGCCTGAGAGAAGTTAGTGAGCTGATCTTGGAGAGAGTGCAATCAATTCAATGAGACATACCAGAATATAGAGTAGTTAGAACCCATGGCTCAGATGGATGGAAATCAATCCCTTTGACACGATCAGAACGTGAGCTGAACAGTTTCTATTGAGAAGTATGTTAGTATCGGGTTACTTGAGCAGTTGAAATTGGGATGGCATTTCCTCAGTATCGACATACTTTAACATCCAGTTTCATTGCGACTTGTGAACGGCAATCAAAAGAGGCAAAAGGGTGATTCTTCGAGTTTGTTTATGTTTTGGTTTGATCCTTCCAACAAGAATTCGCTGTCCATTTTTTCGAAGAACGCCAAAATCTACGAATCTGGTGGGAGCACGTATCACATGATATGTCACGTGAGATAATCTTCAAAGATCAATATATTGATACACCTTGCAGAGTCAGGCCGTTGGGGCTCATTTAAATAATATCGGTGACAATATTGGGTTACAAACAAAGTTTTCCTACCGCAAAGTTGTTTTTGTTTAACTATTATTTTTCATTTACCTAGAATTATGCCTTTGTAGTTCTAATTTCTAATTTAATCTCAGAGATATAGAACTTTCCACAAGATATTAAACTCATTTGAAATTTATCTTAGTGAACCACGGTTATAATATAGGGTGGATTGAGGCAAAGCAATAAGAGAACACTATTTGGATCACTAGATATATATCTCAGCTCATAAAGCGGTGTCCAGATGTGAATGAGATTTTAGTTGATCTACTTATCAGTTATGTAATATTCGCGAATATCACTGGAGAATAACGCCAATAGACTACTTTACAGATTCAGTTTTAAAGGCTTCACAGTGATCGTTGAAGAAACTTCCGAAGAAATTCTTTCAATAACCACCTACAGATCGGTTTTTATTCTGGGGCAAAGAACTGATGCTTGGAATCTTCAATTTGACCTTCTTCAACGGTGCAAGAATCCATCACCAGGATGGGCTCCTTTTAACACTTCGAGGACTAATATGTTCCTCTACAACATCCACAGATGCAGATTCATTCGTTTCATCTTCAATTCTCGCGATTCCACGTTTTTCGTCACAAAGATAATAGAGTAAGATGCTTATAACCACCAGGAAGAGATTCAACAGAAATGGATACCGATCATTCCCTGTTCTGTCTTGGATAAGTGCAACTAGCAGATCAACTGCCCAGTTCAACATCACACCCAGTATTATCACCAGACCAAAGTACTGGACCTCTTCACCCTTCGGTAACATTGAACTATACAGTGTTCTGTTAACTGATCTCAATGCAGATGATGTTGAGGAGTACAAAACCTCAAACAGCCAAAACTCCCAGTCGTGTTTGAACCCGATAGACGAACTGGAGCTTATCCCTAAACACCCCCAAAATTGTGCTAGCAGAGCAATCGCTAGGAACGAGTAGGCCCATGTTTTCATTTTGAGTTTCGTCTTCACGTTAAGATACATCCATCCAAGGGCTCCCAGCGAAGAGATCACATATGACATCCAAGTGTAAATTGTGAATTGATTGTCAGATGATCCAATTCCTAAAGTTGATCTGAACAGTAATATGTACACACTCATAAAGTTAGAGAAGCTGATATTCCAAACAATCCAACTGCAACAAAGAATGAATACATCGGGGTACTTTTTTACCTTTTTGAATAAGCCCCAGAATCTTTTTATTCCCAGTATGATTATAAATCCTTTGGGTTTTGGTGCTGCTTCAACTGATGGTATTTTCCAAATGGTCAGAACGCCAAAACCAAAAGTACAGCACCCTGCAATAGTTATTGCTAGCAGAAAGTTGTTATAACCGTCAGAAGTCACCACGTTTGATCTGTTCGTGTGAGCGATAATCAATCCTACAGATAGTGCGGCTATGCCTCCAAGATTACCTAAGATTAATCCTAGTGAGCTTACCTTAGACCCTTTCTTCAGACACGCTCTTGATTTTTGTCCTTCGTCCCTTTGTTGAAATGATGTGTGCTCTTGCTCAGTCTCACCATCAGTCTCGGTCGATCGCATGAAGCTCGGTATATATGAGGCTTCAATAATCTGAATGATGGTGTTAACAACATTGATACTGGCATATAGGACTGACATTATTATGAACTGAGAATATGACTCTCTATCTTTGAATATGGTGAACGGTATAGCAAGTGATCCATAAACAATTATTGAAAGGCAAAGTATCCATTTTCTATAGTTCGAAAAACCACCTAGATTCATCACGAACAGTGATATTACACTTTCGACTATAGTATAAAATGCCTTGAGATAAAGAACGTAAGTGTTTGAGTGAAGACTAAGTTTACCAATGTTAACAAAGCAATCACTTCCCCTTAGCGCACATTTTGAACCTTCTGAAGTTCTTCCTAACGAGTTTGCCATTGTCTGCAGAACCGCAGGAATATAAGTTCTAGACATTGAAGAAACAGGACCTGTCGCGAAGCATATCAGTAGCCAAAAGAGAAACACAGGTTTTCTGCTATACACAGTTGAACTGTTCATCTAATGGGTTACTCTGTCAAGAATAAAGCTACGAGATGGTGAGATGGTGAGATGTATATTTCTAATAATTATTATCCATGAGAGCTTTTAGCTCTTGGGATTCGTAAATATTTGTATGAGAAGATAGATCGGATGTCACTAGCTAGGAGCCAGTCTCTCTTGTAGTTCATTTCTCCATTTCGCACCTCTATCCATGATAATGAAAACATTCGCAATGGGTATGAGCAAGCACAAAGCTAGCCCTGTAAAAGCCCAGCCAATAGTCATTTTCTCGATAAGAATATGAATAATCAGAGAGCTGATACCTGCAGCAACATTTCTGAACATGTTGACCAAAGCAACATTCGCTGAAGCTTGTGCTTTGAAACACTCCGTAAGATAAGTTGTCGTGATAACAAAAACCCAAGACATACCAAAGGAATTCAAGAAAGTACCAATAAACAAAGCTGCAAAGTGAACATGTTTATCTGCACACCATCCGAAAAGTAATAGACCAGAAACACATAGGATAAAGCCAACTAGCTGCAGCGGAATACGATGCTCAGGTATACTTCCTGTTCTCTTCAGATGGTCTGATAATCTTCCAGCTAGTAAAGAACCAATAATCAAGGAGACACCGGGGCAGACATATGAGAAACTGGTTTCCAATTCATTGAAATTATACTCTTCCTGCAATATATGAGCAAACTGGACACTCATAGCATAAAATCCAGCAAATAACAAAGCAGCATTAACGCAGCTTAAAGCGACAGGAATGTACCGCAGCATTCTAACAAAGCTCATCAGGCTTGGTTTAGGAGGTCTCGGAAACCCTTCTACTAGCTTTTTTTGCCTCAATTTTGGGATAACGTACCATGTGTGTAAATTCAAAGCAGACCCATTGCCCACTAGGAATCTTAGGGTTTCGGGTAAACAGAACAAAATCAAGATGTAAACTATACCACCAAAAATAGCTTGTAGTCCAAAGATCCATCGCCAAGAGTCGTTACTTGCTTTGGCAATGGCACTTAAAATTGGGCCAATGACAGGGCCCAATTGCGGCCCCATCATAAAATATGAGATTGCCTTTCCTCTATTTTTAGGCTCTGAAATATCAGTAACACTACCAGCACCAACACTCAAAACACTTGATGCTCCAAAAGCTTGAACAATTCTCAGGATGAATAAAGCAGCTATATGTGGCTGAAGTGAAGCTAACAGAATATTGGATAAGATGAAAAATATCAATGAGATGATATAAAGCATTTTACGTCCACCAAAATCAGCGAACGAGGCCCAGATAAGTGGCGATAAAGCCATGACGAACATGAACACAGAAACGGTTGCGTTTAGTGCAGTGGAACTTGCGTTGAAAATTAACTCTAACTTTGGTAATAGAGGTATGTAAATATTGCCAGAGACAGGGCCTAAAAACCCTGTCAATGTGACAATCAGTAAAATCATCAGTCTTCTCTTGTCACTAAAAGCAGAATAGGGAGCAGGTAGCGCATCTGTAGTAACATCTGTCACGATAGGTTTCTCCTTAACCTGATTTTCATTCTTATCCAGATTTTTTTCTTTAAAACTCTCACTTAAAACAGAGTCATTCTGTTTGAATGATGGGTGATTTTCTTGATTTGACATTTGTGAAGGGATCAAATACAACTAAACTATGGAATCAAAGAAACTTATATGAAAGCTCTGAATTTATAAGCACGGTACTTCAATGCCTTTTAATGAGTGAAGACACTGACATCTTAGTCAAAATGTATGAGAAACAATAAACAGAACAAATCTCTCATGCTAAACTAGTAACCGTTGCAGCCAATTAAAATGCTCTAAAAGCCCTCAATAAGTTATCATGATACCCATAATGACCCAAAACTCCCTGGCCATAGAACAGAATAGATCAACGGACAGTATGCTCTCTAGACTTTCTATGGCAGGACGCCTGACTTTGCTTTGAGTGTGTTGCAGTGTAAATCTTCTACGAAGTAAAAAAATTCCGATTCCGACCTGAAGAGAGAACACAGAAAGCTTTTGAGCTCATACTTAACCGAATAAGATGAGCAAAATTTACAGGACTAACGAAAGAGGAAATGAGGGATAAAAAGGCTTGATACGCTGCAAGTTCTGCAGACTTGGGTTGAAATCTATTCCTCCTATCCATTGCGTCGTTAACGTTGGAACTACAAGTTATTAGTTGATCATAATCTTCAATTAGGACAAGGTTCGCCATGACAATCAATCTGATAGAAGAGCTTACACACTTACTTCGAATTTTCACTATTTTAATCATCACATATTTGATTATTACCATAGTATTTCCGCCATTGTCGTTCCCTAGAAACATACCAACTGTCCCATTTTATGTCTCATTTCTTGGGAGTTACACTTCTATGGATCAAAAAGATATCTATGACCGGTACTTGAAGAAAAATTTGGATAAGTACGGTGCTGTTAAGATTTTCTTTGCCTCACGTTGGAATATTTTAGTCACAAAACCAAGTTACTTGAGCCAAGTTTTGAAAGATGAAGATACTTTTGCAAAGAGTGGAAACCAAAAGAAAATTCCGTATGCAGTTTTATCGAAATACACTGGTGACAATGTTATCAGCGCACATGGTAGCAGTTGGAAGCTTTACAGATCTGTTATCACCAGTGGTATTCAGTTCCCACTGAAGAGTTGCGTTCCAAAGAATTGCCAGAAACTTATAAAATTAATTGACTCGAGTATTGGTTTTGATAAGAAGTCAGGGACTTTGCTAATTGGTGATTATTTGCAAAGATTCGCTCTATCTAATATCTCAGAAGCAATGTTAGGCTGCGACTTCAACACATTGGATCCTGACCATACCAGTATATTACATTCAAGAGTGAAATTTGTCAAATCACAGATTTTCAAGCCACTATTCATGAATTTTCCAATTCTTGATAAGTTGCCAATACCTTCTAGAGTTCGTGCATCAAGAGAAGTTAATTCTTTCAGACAGTATTTGTCAGAAGAAGTGAAGAAGGCTCAACAAGAGGATACTGTAAATACGGAATGTGCAGGCTACCAATTATATGTCGCATTATTGCAAAATAAAATCACTGAGACTCAATTTATTGATAACACAATCATCATTCTAGTTGCTGGACACGAAAATCCTCAATTGCTATTTACATCTTTGTTATACATGCTGGGGAAGTATCCTAAGCTTCAGAGTGAATTGCGTAAGGATATCGCATCTGCAGGGGATGATTTTGAAAAGTCAGCATTATTGAATGCATTTATTTTTGAGACATTAAGATATCTGCCACCTCTAGGACAAATAATTAATAGAGAGACTACGAAAGATGTCATTTTAGGCCATGATATCTACATTCCGAAGGGTACTTATGTTGGATATAACAACTTTGCAACTGGAAGAGATGAGGAGTCCTGGGGCACTGATGCTGGTGAGTTCAAAGTTGAGCGTTGGGGCGATGACTATAAAGAGGTGATGAGTAATTACAAGAGATGGAAGTGTCAATCGATGTTTAGCGCTTTCCACGGTGGTAGAAGGGGATGCTTGGGTGAGAGATTTGCTCTATATGAGAGTAGGTTGTTTCTGAAGACGATGGTTGAGAACTACGATATCAAATTGGACAAAGATTGGGAAGAAAAGCTGACCCCTGCAGGGCCGATCAGCCCAATGATGCTACGCTGCCAGCTCACCAGCCTGCACTGAATCACCATAAATATATGATCAGGAAGAAGGGTCTGACAGTAGTGTTTCCTGTACTAGATAAATGATTATATAAGCAATATCCGCGAATTTTTCTTTCTTTTGCCTCGAATCAGAAAAATCAAAAATTCCAGAAGATTTGTGGCCATTTGGGTGGTCAAAGATCATCAACAAACAAACGATTTCAGTACAATTATGTGGGTCTTCAGTTGGTGTATGTATCTGGCCCTGGTTCTCTTAAAGAGGTCCGTGACTAACATTCTTTTTATCTTGCAGTTCAAGACATTTTAGCCTCTCTAGGTTTATGGAACAAACATGCCAAACTTTTATTCCTCGGTTTGGATAACGCTGGTAAGACTACTTTATTACACATGTTGAAAAATGACAGATTGGCCACTTTGCAACCAACATTACATCCAACCTCCGAAGAGCTAGCCATTGGTTCTGTCACATTCACAACCTACGATTTAGGTGGACATCAACAGGCCCGTCGTGTTTGGAAGGACTATTTCCCAGAGGTCAACGGTATTGTTTTCCTGGTTGATGCCGCTGATCCAGTCAGATTTGAAGAATCAAAGGCTGAATTAGATGCATTATTAGCTATTGAAGAACTATCAAGGGTCCCATTCTTAGTCTTAGGTAACAAAATTGACTCTCCAAGAGCGGTCTCTGAGAATGAAATCAGACAAGCTTTGGGTCTTTATGGTACAACTGGTAAAGATAGTTCACAGCTCAGTGGTAGAAGACCAATCGAATTATTCATGTGCTCTGTTGTTATGAGACAAGGTTATGCTGAAGCCTTCAAATGGTTATCCCAGTACATTTAATAAATGAAGGTTTGAGCTGAAATTTTATTAGGACTACTTAATCTCTTATACTCTGTTCGTTTATACTCCTTCTAAAGTAAACTTGTACTTTGCTAATCTGTTCTCTCGTTTCTTATAAAAGTGATGTGAATAACGATGTATTTGATGTCTATCAATCAGTCTCTTTATTATACACGACGCTTCTTAGCGCCCGCATCTGAACCACTGGAGAAGCCTCTCTTCTTACCTTCCTTTGCAAAGAAGTCCTTCTTACGTTCTTTTTCTTTTGCAGTTCTGACCTCTTCAAGTTTTGCTAACTTCTTCAGCTTTTCCTTTCTTTTATCATCCTTTGTTGACTTTCTCTTCTCGTCTTTAGACTTAGAGATAGTAGACAACTGCTGCATCAAGGATCTAGCTTTCTTTTCATCACCCTTCAAAACAACAGCTCTCTTCTGTAGATATGTTTTCTTCTTTTGTGGTTTCATCTCATGGATCTGTGACTTGAATGGCAGTTCAGCTCTGACAGACTTTGGTACCTTCAGACCATTGAAATGTCTCTCAGCTCTTTCCACCTTTCCATACAAACTATCAGCTTTATTAACTAACTCAATATTGTTAGCAGCACGAACTTGACCAGTTAGTCTCATACCTTTCCATTCCGCTTGATCTTTAATCAAATGTGAGCTGACTGGATTATAAAACTTCTTTGGTTGTACAGGATACCAAGTTCTCATGATTATGATGTCACTAAGAATAATTTTGTCTTCAAAAGTGGCTCTGAAATGACCTTCTGGTTTTCCTAGTGCACGCTTGATTTCACCTCTGATACCGGAAACGGTTTTAATCTGAGCACCTTCGAATCTAGCAACTTCCAGTGCCGATGAAAACATATCTTTGATGAATGCGGTGTTTTTGAAGATCTTATAAGGATAACCGACAAGCTTTAATTTCTTAACAATTTCAGATGTACTATCAATTTCTTCAACAATCCCAGTAGCAGCAATTCTGAAGGAACCCGTGGTATCGCTACTAGCAACAACCTGAACACCACAGAAGGTGGTGTTTGGAGCAACTAATGGGCCATAAAAGGTGGCGTTACAGAACGCATGTTCCGGGGTATACTTCAACATTCTTGTTCTCGTTCTGGAATCTGAGGTTGTATAGATTGGTAATGTTTGAAATCTTCTCCAACCGAGTGACAAAATCAATGGATCATTTGATTTCAGTATCTTTTTGTGCCATCTATGTCTTCTGATTCTAACATTCATGAAGCCAAATCTCTCTTCGCTTGCAAGTAAACCACCAAGGACTAATGGGTATGTTGGATCGAAATTTTCAACAAACTCAGGTGGAACCGCATTAAAAACTAGTCTGACATATGAACCAGCTTTGTATCCTTCAATTTTCAGTCTCGAATTAGCATCCATCTTGTCGAATTCAGCTTTGTTTATTTCTAATTGTTTAGCCATTTTAGCCTTTTGCATTTCATACCATGTGTCTTCTTCAGTCATCTCGTCTTCCTTAAAGTTTTCACCTTCCTCTGCTTCAAACTGTAATCTCAATTTTTCCTTCTTTTTAGAGTTTAGGGCACGTCTCTCTTCTAAAGATAGTGTTGGATCAAAAGCTTCTTCTTCTGCATCTTCTTCAGAATCTTCTTCTTCCTCTAGCTTTTCATCTTTTTGCTCTTCAGCATCGAAATCTGCAAAATCATCTTCTGAGTCATTACTATTATCACCATCAGAATCTTTATTGGATTTAGAAGGTTCTTTTTCTTCACCGTCACCATCACCAGCCTCCAAGTCTTCAAAATCTCCATAAATTTCATCGTCATTGTCACCTCCATCTTCGCCATTCACAATTCTCTTAGTTGACACTAAGAACCTCTTTTGAATATTTTTCAAAGCTTCCGGGTTCCATTTTGACTTAAGTTCATCAACGTCTGGATATTTAGTAATGGAAGAATCTAGATCGATGGAAACCTTAGAGTTGCCAGTAGGGACGAGGTCATCTTTTTTCTTGAAAAAGTCTTCGTCATCTTCTTCGATATCTTCTTCAGATGATTCTTCATCCAGTTCTTCCTCTTCTTGTTTCCATCTTGCAATAACATCGATTGGATCAATATTATCCATATAGAGTAGCTTGCCAATATCCCATCTCTTTTTGACAGAACCTTGCAATTTCAGGGCAGTAGACTTCCAACTGTCATCATCCTCATCTAATTCTGAGGCTTCTTCCAGTTCAAAATCAGATTCTCTCTGCTCGCCAAAATCGATCTCGACTAATCCTCTTCTAGCCTCCTCTTCTTCGTCGTCAACTTCAGCATCAGGATCAAAGCCTAGGTCATCATCAAGCTCATTCAATGGTTTTCCGTATACTTTGGCCCTTCTCAAGCCAGTTCTTCCCGTATTTTCTCCTCCAGTTTCTTCTTCGTCTTCTGATTCTTCGTCCCCGTCTTCTTCTTCTGCACCTTCTTCGTCACTGCTCTCCTCCACTTCATTCAGTTCTTTTCCGTTTGCAAACAACTGAACACCCGGACCCTCTTTAAACTGTTCATCTAGTGTTTTATGAACTGCTTGTAGATTAGTAACCAGTTTTTCACCAACACCTTGCTCTTCACCTGGAACAAACGAAGCCTTTCCAACATCAATATAGACTGCATCTTTATCAACCAACACACCTCCAACATCAGACATTGGAGCATAAATGATCTTTTGTTTATCATCTAGTCTCTTTCTTCTTCTTGTAGTTTTTGCTAAAACTTCACCATTTGCAACAGCTTCTTTCTGTCTTTCTCTTTCAAGTTCCTCTATTTTTTGTTCAAAGTATGGAGTTGGACATGGGTCTGGTAGTTTCTCAATAGATGCAACCGTATAATCACCAACACCAGCAATATGAACTCGTGCACTTGAAGAAGCTAACGGAGTACCGTGCAGATAGCCATAGATTGCAATTTTTCTGTCTATTTTAGGGTTGTTTTCGACTAAGGTCGGATGTGTTAGATCTGTAAATCTGTCTGCTAATAAATAAGGATGCTCATTTCTCCATTTTAAAGGTCTGAATTTCATAACAGAGATAAATCTCGTCAAGTTCAGTATTTCTCTATCAGGATATCTTCCGTTAATAACACCACTCAAATAGAAAAGTTTTGCACCTTGGTAAACTTCCGTCCAAAATCTGTTTTTGAGTCTTTTCTTTGAGGCCCTTAAAGTTGACTGGGATTTGAAAAGATCAATATGTGTTGTGACACCAAGAACTCTAGGCATACCATGATGTTGAGCAACGTTTAGAAACTCCATGGTCTCCATTTCAAGACCGAAGTTACCATCGACCAATAGCAACACTAAATCCGCAATTTTAGCAGCGTCAATCATAGAGTTTAAGTCATTTGCAACTTCAATAAATGTCAATCTTCTTCTTTTACCAGAAACGACGGTAATTGGGCCTTTTATCTCGCTTAACGTATGCTTTGTTAGACGTCTAACTAATGATCTAATAAGGGTGGTTTTACCAGTACCTGGTGGTCCCACAACTGCAACAATCACTGGGGGTGGATCATCATCTGGTGTTCTATCCACCATTGGAACGTGCAGTTTTCTTTCTTTAACATCATGAGATCTTCTTGCCACACGCTCCAACTTACGAGGAGCACTAACTGCGAAGGCCTTAGCATTGTGACCTTGCGTGTGTAGCTTCTTTTTGGCAGGGGTTTTGGTACTTTGGCCCCTATGTGCCTTATTCGACTGCTTTGAATCCATGTCGAATGCAACCTTTTGAATTCTGCAACAGTGTTATTCCAAGGACTTGTAGCTGCGAACACCTGAAACTTTTGTTATATGTTTTCAGAATTCTGTGCGAGAAAAAAATTTATCAACACTCGCCACAGAAATCTTCCTTGTTCTGTTTTGGGACATATGTGGCTAGTGAATCATGGCTAATGCCGGTTCATATTCCGGAGTTGATCACATGATTACGCGTATCCGAGGTCTGCAAATATATAAACAACCTGAAAGTTTTTGTCCAGATTTTTTAAATTGTTACTGCAGAATTTATAGAGCAAGTCAAGAGAGATCGATAACATCAAAGTCACCCGTGAATCCATCATACTACACAAATTCCACGCTAAAATCATTAAAGTCTCCCTGCCACAAGACTCCTAGCACTTCCATCGGCACTCATTCAGATCATTTGTTGGCATAATCATATACTACAGGAGAAATGGTAAGCCCGCTCTTTGATATCCATCTATTAATTAAATACTAACCTTAATCTACTCCAGGTTCTATTCAAGAGGAAACCAGTCACATTCCCACAAGCAGGACAGCTGCCTGAGAACCTTAACATCAAAGCCTGGTATATTCCATACACCAAGGAATGGTTCCTGACCTATAATGAGTACTTACAACGAATGGACTACTACAACACGAAAAAGTTTGTGTGTGAAATTACTGGTAACTCTTGTTTGACCTTCTTTGAAGCCTTTGACTCCGAGAAAAAGGAAATGAATACAGTTGAAAAGTGCTTTCCAGAACATTTGAAAGAACCTATCTTAAGACATTTGCAGTTCAGCACCGTTCCAAGAATCGATCAGCTTGTTGACGAAGTTTATACTCTATTCAAGAATGATTATTATCCCGGGGAGACGGTGCTGATCAGACTTAATGATTACAAGAATGATTTTAAGACAAAGTGTATCATTAGAGAAAAGGCTAAATTCAATGCTGTGAGCTCAAACTCTATAAACTATCCAGCTCATTGTAAATATAGAGTTGCTAGGCTCGATAACGGTCTTGAGATTGTCGTTGATGAGCACCAGGTAACAAGAGATAGAAACAATTTCACGAAATGGTTTGTTAAAACATTCATCAAATTATCAGTCACAAGATCTCCAAAATTGGGAGCTCCGTGGATGGTTAAGCCAAAGTACGCCGAAAAATACAGAATATCAACTGAATATCCTGCAGAACTAATCCGCTTTAAGGAAGATCCGGTCAAAGTGGCTAAGAAGAAGCTGTTAATGATCCGCCCAAAGGAAGCTGAAAAGAAAGTTAAACAACCTCCTCAAGAGAAAAAGAGTGGCACTCCAAGCAAAAGGGCCCCAGCAATTGCACCAAAATCAGGTAATACTACTTTGAAAGCGGAAGTTATTCCAGCTCCAGTTGTCCCAAAACGAGTTGTCGGAGAGGACCTGAAACAACCATTTGAACTTAACCTAAGAAAACCTATACCATCAAAGATACAAGACCTGGGTCTCTATGTTGAGGATGCATTAGAGACATGGACTTTCCTGAATGTCTATCGTGCCCCTTTAATTTTGGACACCTTCACTTTTGATGATTTTTTAACTGCGTTAAAATGGAAGGACTCAAAAACTGAATGCTCGCTATTGAATGAGATCTTTTGCTCTGTCCTTTCAGCTTATATGCCTGAAAATGGCACTGCACTAGAAATTCAGTTTCCAGAGGACTATACTGGAGATTATGAGCAGCAGGAAGATGATGAGCAAGAAGATAAGGGTGAAGAACACGGTATTAAAGCTGAAGATGGATCACTAGAAACAAATGAACTCAATGGAAAATCGAAGCAAACCCTGAAGAGAGATGATGACCAACAATCTGATGATGAAGGGGGTGACGAAGAAGAAGGTGGTGAGGATGATGAAGAAGAGGCTGATACAAATAGAGTTGATGATTACCTCACCGATCGAGTTCCTTGGCTAGAACGTTTAGCCAAACGTAATTTCAAGGACGGAAGCTGGCAGATTATTCTGTTGGGTATTTTTGACGAGCTAAGATCTCATAAGACATACAAAGATGATATCAGGGAAATCTTTGATATATTAGCTCCTTTGGATAGTGGTGTAAGTCCCTCTAGTATCAACAAGCATTTTTATAATGACTTACCGTTACGCTTGAGAGTTAAAGCTATAAACATTTTGTCATCATTCTTGGTCAATTCAACTGCTATAAGATCTTATTTGGATAAGTGCATGGAAGAGTCAGCTCAACTTAGAAGAGCAAGATTTGAGAACATAAGACAATACAAGATCGTGTATGAAAAGGCCCAAGATACAGACAAAGAATGCAGGGAAGCAATTGGTTCTAATGCCACAGCAAATGGAACGAATACTACCGCAACGACCACATCTTCAGAGCCTGGTTCAAACGAGGTTGAAAATAAATTGAAACGAAGAAGAAAGCAAGGTTTGACATCAGTGCCAACCGAAGAAGAGCTAGCTTTTGCGAAAACTAGTCCTACATTTGGTAATTTACTAGCTTCAAGAACTAACCAACTGAGGGTCGCCGAACAATTACGTGCCGAAAGAAGAACGTTGGAAAAGAAGCTTGCGGAGTTAGATGTCCAGCGAATCACGTATGTTGGTAAAGATCGGTTATTTAACAGATATTGGTGGTTTGAATCTAATGGTTTGCCAAATTTGGGAGGTAACAAAGGTTCTAATGAAGATGATGATGAACTGGCAGAAGAGGAGGAAGAGGATGATGATGATGATGAGGAAGAAGTTTTAGAGGAGACTTACTTAATGGGTAGATTATGGGTACAAGGTCCATCAACTGAAGATCTAGAATATGGATTGAAGATAAAGAAAGAACTCATTAAGGAATGGAGAGAGGTTAACATGGTGATAGAAGTTGAAGATGATGAAGAACGTGATGAAGGTGAAGATAAAGATAATGGAGACGAAAAAGAAAAAGTTAAAGCTGAAACTGAAACTGGAGAAAATCCCGAAAGTAAGAATGAAGATGGTGCAGAAGTATTATCAGACAAGAAGCAGGACTTGAAATTGTCTGAACCATTCATCACAAATGCTAGGAAAGTTTTCAAGGTGGAATTTGACGGAGACAAAGATCGAATCACGTCATTGGTTACAGGAAATATTATTGTTGATGAATATGGTGCAATTAATGAGTCAATATCCCCTTCTGAGAGAAAGATCATTGAAGAGCAACCAGATCCGCTATTGGACAGTCATGACTGGAGATTTTATGACAAAAGTTCTGACATTGATGATTTATTGAAATGGCTCAACGTGTGGGGTGTAAGAGAGTCCAAACTTCTCAAAGAACTCACTGCTATAAAGGAGAAAATGATTTCTAGTATTACAGCCAGACGTAAAGCCTTGTCATTAGATACAATTAGTGAGGAGGAACAAGAACTTTTGAAAGCTTTGGAAGAGACGGTGCTCTCTGACTCCGAGGTGGAATCAATCTCATCTGCATCAAGTGATGAAGATGAATCAGAAGACTCGGAAAGCGAGCTCCTTTCTGTTGATTCGGAAGTAAAGGTACAAGAAGAAGATGCTCCAAGAACTAGAAGGTCGATTGCAGAAGCTTCGAAACTTGCAGAGGAGCGTCAACATAAACAGGAGTTGTTGAGAGAAAAGATAGCTGAAAGACGAGCAAAGAGAGAAAGATCAAAACCAAGTTTGAGAATTGCAAAGAGAGAGCTCAAAAAGCGTAAAATAAAAGAGCATGATCAGAAAAAGCAGTTGATTGCTGATTCGAAAGAAAGATTAAGCCAAATAAAGACCAGTAAGGAAATCGAGCGTTGTTTGGATTGGGTTAATCAAAGTGCCATAGACAATCTAGGTCATTCTCATTACGATGGGCCAAAAAAAATCAGAAGTTCAGGTAGAAGAAGTGGTAGAAGATGATCTCCGGGAAAAAGTGTTTCAAAAGTGTGTATTATATTATTAATATTGTTTTTAACAATGGATAGACCATTATAATCTTTCTGTACTGTTCCTTTACAGCTCTGAATAATTAGTATCTAGCTGCTTAGCTAAGCGCCGCTAACTTTTTCGAAATGAGAACGACAACTGCCCAAACAAAGAGATGAAGAGAACCAACAAAGATTCAGTAACGAACTCTCAAGAGAGTGAATCTCACAGCCGGTACTCATAGTCACGGAGTATGTCTGAGGTGATTAACAGGAAGCAAAGGAGTAAAGGTCCAAAAGACCGCACACAATCCGAAGCCAAATCACAACCCCAAACTACTGAGAAGGAAGAGGTCTCGAAAAAATCAGAACAATCCCAAGATTCAACAACTGTAGCTACTCAATTGAAAGGGACCAGGAACTTCTCATTGTGGAATATCTGGGTAGCAGGCACAATTTTGAAAGTGCTACTGTTTGGCACGTACCACTCGACAGATTTCGATGTTCATAGAAACTGGTTAGCAATAACCCATAATCTACCTTTGAAAGATTGGTACATTGAAGCTACAAGCCAGTGGACTCTAGACTATCCGCCTTTTTTTGCATATTTTGAATGGGTTCTCTCTCAATTCGTCTTGCCGATTGTTAAGAACGATGGGTGTTTGGATATTGTTGAGGTCGGGGAATATGGTTGGCCAACAATTGTGTTTCAAAGAAGTACTGTGATCATCACAGAGATTTTGCTTTTTGCAGTGTTACAGACATATATCAATTTGAGTCATAATAGGATTTTCACTTTCATTGTGGCAAGCTCTTTAGTCCTCTCACCGGGGCTATTGATAGTTGATCATATTCACTTTCAATACAACGGTATGCTGTTTGGGATCTTAGCTTCCATCATTCTTGCTGCAAGACACCAACATAATTACTTGCTGGCGGCCTTATTCTCCATTTTGTTATGTTTTAAACACATCTTTCTATATCTTGCTCCTGCTGTTTTTGTCTATTTGCTAAGATCAGAGGTCCTTGATGTTTCTCAAAGAAGCATTATCAAGTTTATTAGATGGACAAACCTGCTCAAACTAGCATGCATTGTCATTGTTATTTTTGCAACTGCATTTGCTCCTTTTGTGTACTACGGCGTGATGCCGCAGTTATTGGCAAGATTATTCCCATTTTCAAGAGGTCTAACACATGCTTATTGGGCTCCCAACATCTGGGCAATTTATTCATTTTTGGATAAAGTTCTTGTATTCGTCCTAAGAGTTCCTCTAATCAATAGTACGTTGTCAAGATTCTTACCTGTTCCATCAATTGAATTGATGCAAGAAAAAGTGGCCACAGTTGGAAATACGGGGACTAGAGGATTAGTTGAAGATGTGTTCTTTGTAATCTTACCAAACATTACACCAAAAGTTACTTTTCTTTTAACATTGTTTTATGATGTTTTATCTGTTCTGCCAATATTACTACAGCCGAATTACAAAAGATTTGTTGCTGGTTTAACTTTAAATGCATATGCTTCATTTTTATTTGGATGGCATGTTCATGAAAAGGCAATCATGTTGATCATCATACCGTTCACTTTTTTAGTGACTGAAAGACGATTATTAAATTGCTTCTTAGTTCTAGCAGGAGCAGGTTATGTCAGCTTATTCCCATTGCTACCGAATCAAAACTTGATTAAACAATCATACACCTTTATTTGGTTTCTAATTTATTCACTATCATTCATGGAAGTTTCCAAGAACAAAGGATCTAATAGAATCTTTTTATATGATAGAGTTGTTTATATTTACCTATTTGGTCTGATGGTTATGACGTGGTTAGTTTTTTTCTTGAAATTGTTCAAAGAGAAATACATAGTGTTGAGAAATTATGAGTTTGTCGGATTGATGGTCTATAGTGTGTATTGTGGTGTTGGTGTTATTTTCAGTTGGTTTGGATTAAGCTGGCTGTATTTCTTTGAAGACGCATTATGGGATGATAAAGATGATGATAAATAGACCTTGAAGGTTGCTATACAAATGTCAAAACAAACTAGGTTCATAAAACTATGTGACCTGTACCATGTACCTGATAGAAAATATAGAACTTTCAGTGGCTGCAGAATCATTTTTCTTCATTTTGACGTAGTTACATATTAAAACCTTGTTTCATAGCAAACCGCAAATAACTGAAAGAGTTCACATGATCACAAATTATTTGTAACACCTTCTCTCCTGGGTCAGATTCCATCCAGAAATCGATCTCAGGTTCGTTCATACCTAGAGATGTTTGAAAAAATGCTGAACGAACCTTATTAAATAAAGATTTAGCTGTCCTCAAGCTCTAAACGAGATGTTGTTTTTGGGGTTTTGTGAATTTGTTGTTTTTGTGAAATATCTCATTTTCTCTAAGAAAGCTGCAGGCAGTGGGGTCCTTTTGTGTTTAGTTTTGAGCAATTCGTCTTTACCTTTTTTGGGCTCTTATCCAAAGCTAGCCCACTAACCACCCTGTACTCCTGATCGGACTAACATTGGATCGTCCATGTGCTCCACCACCAACAGCTGTAATCGACTCATTTCGGATCATGTAGTCACCAGCAAGTGCATCAGATGCATACTTCATACTCCTTTTAGTAAAAGAGATATGGACTTTAAGTGTCACTGTCACCAAACTAATGACTCTTAAGCATTCTCTTCCTACATGGAGGACAATACCATTTTGAGCCTCTAGGTGCCTTTGTGAGACCAACACAGCCGTAATGAAACCATTCTTTTTTACACTTTGGACTATCACAAGCAACCATATCACCAAAACTTGGCTTGTTACAAACACAGTAGAGTTTTGTATCTTCATCGTCTTCGTATGTTTCTTGTTGATCTTTTGAGTTGCCTGTAGCATGACTTTTCCTTCTCGGTGTAACTGAGGAATTTGCTTTTGAAAATGACATAGGCCTTCCATTTTGAGATTTGATTGATCTTCCTTTCTGTCTTTTGTTCGATTTAATCTTTGTGTCTCGCCTGGAATTGAGCTTGAAGTTTGACACATTCAAGTTGTTTGTTCTTTTATTCGACCTTTGTGAATGTTTGGATAATGTATCTCTTACTTCAGTCTCATTTTGATATATCGAGTAGTCATGTTCTAATTGTTGATGTTGATTCTCAAGTTTCAGTTTTGCAAGTTTGATTGTTGCTGAAACTGACTTAGCTTCTTCGAGGGATTCTATCCGTATCTTGTAAAGCTTCTGGGTTGTTTCGACTATTTGCTGCCGAAGTTGGTTGTGTTGATCTTTGGTCTTATTATCCTGTTTTTGGAAACTCTTGAGATAAGTGTCTAGCTGTTGTTTGGACGCGTCGTAAGCCATGTCCAAGCTCTGTAGAAGCCATACCTTCCTGATGATATCTGAAGGCAAATGGTCGACGAATGAGACGAACGATGACCGGACATCAAAGTCAGACATTCTTTATGCGTTGATATTTAGTGTATCAATTGAGTGTTATTTCAGTTCCTTTACTTGTCTATTTATCTGTCTGTCTGTCTGTCTGTGTGATCCATCGGATTTTTGATTTTTTCTTTTTGGCGTATTAGCAGCCCTGGCCCCGTGTGCCCAGTCACGTGTATGTCACGAACCCGTTCTATTCGCGCGTCCCCAGACCGTGTTCCAGCCAATGAGACAATTGTTAATTTTGGAAAGTCAGATTTATTGGGAGGGGCCACTCAGCGGGCTCTCTGCCGCTGCCAAAAGGACGAGCGAGCGAGTGGGAGTTTTACTCAGAGCGAAAACAAAAATAAAAAAAACAGAAATTTGATTCTTCTTCAAGTCGCTCGCAACCACCAAAACGGGAACCACTCACAATGTTCGCTTCTGTTAGATCTGCTGTTAGATCCAATATCGTACGTGCCCTCCCCTCAATTTGCCAGTATCCACGTCTCAGAACACCGCAGAAAGAGTCTTTGTTTTCTCACACAAGCCCATCCACTGCTTCTTTTCTCGAGAAACTCACTCTGATATAATCTCGAATCTGATTGGCCAAAAGAAAAAAAAAACCACCACTCAACAACCAATTGCTCGAATAACTAGAAGGTTGATATCCAAATGCCACATATGGCCCATCTGTTCAATTCTTTGCATCGCATCATAGCACCCCGCTCCTTTACCCATTGATTTTCCCTTTTTTTTTGGTTATTCTTTTTTTTTTTCAATAGCATACGCTCAATTTCCATCAACAAAGACTCTTTCCCGATATATGAAATGTGGAACTGAAAACCGTCTCTTTTGATACATCTACTAACAAATCTACCTCATTTAGAAACATTTCTCAACTTCAGCTAAACAAGCTGCTGCTGAACCAACCTCTTTGGCTAAAAAGGCAATCATCGGTGGTGTTGCTGCCTCTGGTTTAACTGCCTCTTATTTATTATATGAAGACTCTGTCTTCGCCGATGCCATGACCGCTGCTGAGCATGGTTTACATCCTCCAGCATACGGTTGGTCGCACAATGGTATGTTTGATACCTTCGACCATGCCTCCATCAGAAGAGGTTACCAAGTTTACCGTGAGGTCTGTGCTGCCTGTCATTCTTTGGACAGAATCGCTTGGAGAAACTTAGTTGGTGTTTCCCACACTAACTCTGAAGTCAGAGAAATGGCTGAACAATTCGAATATGATGATGAACCAGATGACCAAGGTAACCCAAGAAAGAGACCAGGTAAATTAGCCGATTACATCCCAGGTCCATATGCCAATGAACAAGCTGCAAGAGCTGCCAACCAAGGTGCTTTACCTCCAGATTTATCCTTGATTGTCAAAGCTAGACACGGTGCTTGTGATTATATATTTGCTCTATTAACTGGTTACCCAGATGAACCACCAGCCGGTGTTGTCTTGCCACCAGGTTCCAACTATAACCCATACTTCCCAGGTGGTTCAATTGCTATGGGTAGAGTTTTGTTTGATGATTTGGTTGAATACGAAGATGGTACCCCAGCCACCACCTCTCAAATGGCCAAAGATGTCACCACATTCTTGAACTGGGCCTCTGAACCAGAACATGATGAAAGAAAGAAACTAGGTTTGAAAGCCATCATCGTTCTATCTTCTCTATATTTGATCTCCATCTACGTTAAGAAATTCAAATGGGCCGGTATCAAAACTAGAAAAATCAGATTCAACCCACCAAAAAACTAAGAAATTGAGCGAAGATTTAATGTTATGATGAGATGATTTTATGTTAAAAATAGAGTCACAAGAAGATAGAAAAAAAAGAGAAGATCACTTTCATTCCTATTTGTTTCCACCCTCTTTTACATTAATTTCAAAAAATACTCAACTTATATACTATAGTCATGTTTTTTTACAATTTATCAAGAGGTTTTTTTTAAATTGGTGTGTCATTCGAAAAAGGAGTTGAGAGAAAAGAAGAAAAGAAGAGGGGATGTATGTGTTAGAGGACTAGAGGGGTTCAATTTAAAAGGTTTCGTTTCAGCAAATCTTTTCATATTTATATTCAGAAAGCTTGAAGACAAAATGAAAGAAAAAAAAGGAAAATTTTGTTTTGAATTTAATTTAAGGGAAAAGGCTTCCAAGTTTTTTATAATTTATCATAGAAAGGAAAGAGATACAAGCATCTTTTGTGTTTCTTTGTTTTAATATTATCATCACCTTGTTATATTTTTGTTTCCTCTTGTTATGATTTTTTTCAAAACTTTGCATATTTTTTTTTTTGATTTTCCTTATATATTCATCAAGTTTTTATCAATTTTTGTATAAAGTTAGATAATTTAAAATGTCAATTACGTCGTTATAAAAGTAAACGTTCATTGTTCTTTGTAGACCCAATAAATGGAACTACAATCTATTCCACAGGTTCTGTTCAATCCATGGTTAAAATAGGTGTTATTCAACTGTTACTCATGATCTCATTGAAAAGCATCACTTTCAACTCTGGTAGAGATAGTTGATCTTTAACCTTATCAAACTCGAAGAACTCAGCTGGGATCGGTTTTCCATCTGGTTCATCATTCGGATCATGATAGTTTGATAAATAAGGGTGCTTCAAAGCTTCCTCTGCTGTGATTCTTTTCTCTGGGTTGAAAGTAAGCATCTTGTCCAAGAGATCCATTGCCAAAGGATTAGCACCTGGTATCAGTTGTTTAAATGGTATTTTTCTATGGAATGGTAATGTTCTGATGTATTCTCTCGCACGTCTAGATTTGATACTTTGATAATCCTCTCCTATTGGGGACCCTAAGATCTCAAATATCATAATCAATTGGTTTTTGTAATCTTTACCAGGAAACAAAGGTCTTCCAAGTATTAACTCGGCAAGGATACATCCAGCAGACCAAATATCAATAGCGACTGTGTAATTTGAGGAAGTGAGCATAACCTCGGGGGCCCTGTACCATCTAGTAGCGACATATTCTGTCATCAAGCTAGCTTTACTCTCTGGAGAAGAGGTGGAATTTCCAAGTTTCTTATCATCAATTCTAGCTAGACCAAAATCACATATTTTCAAATCACAATTAGCATTCAATAATAAGTTGGAAGGTTTTAAATCCCTATGAATAACATTTGCACTGTGTAATGCTTTAAGACCACGAAGTATTTGGTAGATAAAATACTGTGCATGGTCGTCTAATAGCTTCTGGGAATGTATAACCTTGTGCAGATCAGTTTGCATGATTTCTTGGATGATGTAAACCTCATTGAACTTCTCAAAGCTTGCAGGTTTTTGTATGTCAAAGATCAATATTATGTTCTCATGATTTTTGAAGTGTTTCAATAGTTTAATCTCCCTCAATGTTCTTAGACAGAAAAGGGGTCTTTCAAAAGGTTTCACCTTCTTGATGGCAACTTTTTGCCCACTTGGTTTGTGTAAGGCTTGACAAACAACACCATATGCGCCTTCTCCAAGGAGTGATTGCACCTCAAAAGATTCTGAGATGTGGAAAGTGTGATGATTGGTTCTTTCCATCGTTGATTAGTGGTGTATGTTGTTAGTGATTTGAGTAAGAGTTCCCCTGAGCATGGAAAGCTCTCCCCTATTTATAACACTTGATCAGCAGACATGAGATACACAAAATATGAAACGAAGACATTGGGAAAATATGAAACCAGCAAAACCTTTGTGTTAGGTACTCACTCTTCTTTGTGATTTCAGCCTCAAAAGAAGACCGGGTTCCCTCATAAATCTGAAACCGTCAGGGACACAAAGGTGCTTGGGAACAAGACACGGGAGAGCAGGCCACGAAACAAGACTTATCAAAAGCACTTGAGCGTTCTTACTGAGACCCTCGTCAACGAACCCATAACACGCCCAACCACAGCAACATTAAAGCTTGTTGTGTTTGCAACTGCTCATCATCATCATCTTCTTCTTCTTCTTCTTCGGTTTATGGTACTTTAGAGCTATGCGGTCCGAACCGAAAAGTTCTGGAGAAGAGCTCAAATTTTTTTCTTTTAGTGCGCACAGTCAGATGAAGAAGCAGGTTAAACAAGCACAAACAAAGACCGGCACAACGATCCAGGCTGATGGCACTCCGTCTCATCAAGAATGCGTCCATCCCATTCCACAGGTGCTCTGCGACGATGCTGCGAAGCGTCTCGCTGAGGCCCACTGCTCAGGTCAGTCAAGTGCGATCTGTGATTATGTCACACGCATCTAAGAAGACCGTAAAGAGAACCAAAAGACCTACAATAAGGCGCACCAGTAATAGAGAGGATGATACCAAAGGGAATACGGAGTCTAAGCTTCTGATGGAGAAGATCAAGAAACTGCAAGAGCTTTCAAGGAGTCTAAGAAAGGAAATTCAAGCACAAGAGGAGATGAGAATCAAAGCTGAAATTGACCATATAGACAAGCCAATCGATTCGACAACTAAGGATGATGATGACGAACTCATATTTAATGAACTAATGATTGAAAATGGACCTACTACTGCGTTGCCCAAGCAACTCCCTGAATCTGGAAAAACGAATGATAACAAGAATCAGACAGTTCAACTATTCAATCAACCTGCAAAAGGTATCAAATTCAACGAGAAGATCACTGAAAAACTAGGTGATTCAATCAAATATCTTTCATCAAACGAGTTCCAGAACTGGAATAAAGTGATTGAAGAGCTGAAAGGCATTAGAAATGGGTTTAAGGATCTGTCTACGAAAGATGTCGGTCATTTTCTTGTTCAAATTCCAAATCGTTCATTAACATTACAAAGTGTGAATACAATAGTCGAGATGTTGGAAGAGGCTAAGATCTATTATAATCTTGCAATTTATGACACACTCATGAAACATCTGGCTCATCTAGGACAAACAGCTAGAGTTCAGACATTGATGGATACAGCTTTGACAAGTGGGGTCAAACCTTCGAAATACATGTTTGGCCACCTGATCAAAGCTTACACAAGGGCAAAAGATACTCACAATATAAACTTGACTTTAAGAGAGATGTTAAATCGTGGATTAGAGCCAGGACTGGTCATCTATACAAACATTCTGAAGCTTTGTGTATCTGTGAACGATGTCAACGAAGCTGAATCAATCTTTCAAATGCTTAAATTCAGATCCTTGCAAACCAAACCAGATATCCATTCATATAATACAATGATTGAGCTTTGTATCAAGAACAAAAACATCCTGAAAGCCTTGGACCTTTATGAAGAATTACTATCGGAAGGTCTTACTCCAGATGTCTATACTTTGGAGAATTTGGCAAAAGTTTGTTCACAATCTAAAAAACATCTCTTACAAGGTTGGAGATTCATAATTGAAATTTATAAAAGAGGTTTAGAGCCTACTGTGAAAACATTTGAAGTTATGCTAAGGCTGAGTGCAAAAGACGGTGATTTAGAGCTCTCCAGAGCTATATATTTGAAGATTGGGGAATTAGAACCTAACGTGGTTGAAGTCGAGCCTTTTATTTACTTGATGATGGCTTATAGAGACTTCAGATTTGATCATAGGCCATCGATTCTGAATCATGAAGAGGCATCAAATATCAGGACCAATATTCTTAATTTAGTTGATTTCGTTGGATACCATAATAACTTCATTGATGATCCGGCTATCAGCAAGATTCGAGAAAATTGTCCACCATTCTTGCCTTTGAGAAGATTAGCTACTAAAAGGCAACTGATTGCTGAATCCAATGCTATTTGGTCTTTTCAATTACTAAGAGAAGCAAAATTACTTCAGGTTTCTACTCTATGCTCATATTTGAGTTGTGCTATATCACATGGTGATCTCCAAGAGTATAATAGAAGATTGAACGATTTTTCACGTCCAAGTGATGAGATAAACAATGATAGAGTAATTATAGAAGATATAGAAGACATTTTCACTGAAGACTCTGAAGAGCAATTGACAGCACAGGTCCGAGATGAGAAACAAAAGCCTAGTCTATCTCCTGCTTATGAGCATGTTAGAAAAAATACTCAAAAACTTACAAGAACCAGTGAAATATATGTCAACATTATTGCTGCTGGTAAGAGGTTCAAGAACCTTCCACTGTGTGAAATGGCATGGAAAGAGAGAGGGCTATATAGGAAAACACCTCAGTACCAGTCGCTATCAAAGAAGTCAAGGGTGCAATATGATTTCAGATTCGCACATGAGTTGGTGCTAGCGTTTACAGAACTGGATCTTCTTTACGATGCGTGTAAAATTGTGAAGAGTACACAAAACCAGTTTGAGTGGAGTTACTATATATTAAAGCCATTGCATATAAAGCTTATAGAGATTGGAGACAACAAAACAGCCGGCGAGATCAGCAAGATCTGTGGAACCACGAAAGTGATTAAGAATTATTAAAAGAAATATTTGTGATGCGTAATGATAATCTGTTTATAGAAACTTTTTTTAATGAGAAGCATACTTGTACATAGCATTTGTCAGTTTTTTATAACTTATGTAGTTGAATAGTCGTATCTAAGAGGGAGAATTAGCCAGCGAACATCTCATGTTTCGGTGCTTTTACCCTAGGCCGCACCCCGAGAACATATTGGTGCAACACGTCTGACAGATCCCGGTACTGGAAAGCTAATAAAAGACCCCTCGCAAAATGCTCCTGTATTTAGTCTACTATTCGATCAATTTCCCCTTTGTTGTCGTTATTGTTATCTTCCTTGCGCTGGATTTGTGAGTTCTCATGCACCAAAATGCCAGAAACTGTCAGGATTTGCTATGAACACATTGACGAAAAAAGCCGGTTTCTGTCCAGTTTGAGACACTGAGATCTGGTCTGTGTCTCGCCTAAAAGAGACGAACACACACACAAACGCAAGGTTTTTTCTGAAACTGTCTCAACCATAAGATGAGGATGTCTCTGCTTCTGCTACGTCAGAGATTCTCCTCTCCCATTTCCTCCAAACTGTGTACAAATCAGGAATGGCAAGAGCACCAAAATGGCATATCCCGCGAAAAATACCTGATACAGCTGAATTGCGGAAGGTCTAAAAATAAAAAGCAGCATAAATTTATTTGTTTAAAACCTGGAAAAGCTGATAATTGAAGACTTCTTGCTCAATTTTAACGAGGGTGCTTTTTCCATTACTCGTTTCGTGTGGCCTGTTTTTTTCGCATTGAGTACCCGTTCTTTCTAGGAGAAGAGCCCACTACACTTTCAGCCAGTTTGTGCCTTCCTTTGTCCTCGGATTTTCCCTCTAATTTGCCTATTTTGTGTGACTTTTTTTTTTTTGATTTTGAAGATCTTAGGCATCGCATCTTAAAAGTACTACCAAGTTGAAAGTGTTGATCATAGGAAAAAGTCAGTACGAGAGCTATCACCACTTTGATCAGACAGCTCATAACATCAGCAGAAAAGATACCGATACCACTCGAAGAGTTAAACCTTCCCTTCCTTCTTTTCGGAAACATAGAGATACAACCCACATTCCTTGTCCCTTTTCCTTTCTGTCTGTCTCCTAAGGATATACAAATACGACCACTCATTCCACTCTGAAATCGTCACAAGTCCGTGCTTCTTCGCCTCAATTCTTTTTGTTCGTGCTGGTCTCAGAGAGTTACTTAACCTAAAACTCCATCATACACACTTTCCATCTGGTTTGCGGATATCAACAATATTCTGATTCTTCGTGTTGTTTTGATTGACCCTTCACTATCATGATTCCACAGCAGCAGCAGCCTAAGCTGCAAAGATCAAATTCCATTTCCAGCTACAACTCTTACAACTCCACCATGAGTACTGTCAGTACAACCCCATATCATATACCCAGGGGCTCGTCTACCAGTGATCTACTTTTCATGGACTCCAAGTTTAATAAGCCTGCTCGCAAGCATTTACTGAACAAAGCTGGTTCTGCCCCAAACCCAAGATCTTCCATACAGATTGCTGACTTTCCAAATATACCAAGAACAAGCAGTGTGCCAGTTATGCCTAGATTGAAAAGCCTCCAAACCAACTCGACTAAGGATCTACTAACAATTAATGCTCCTGGTTATAGTAGGAAAGGCTCTTTACAGACACAACATAATCCCTACCAACTCCAAAAGTTGCAGCACCAGCAACAACGGCCACGAGTCCATCACCAGCACCCTGGCCCGCTTCCAAACGTAAATCGTGAACAGCTCCAACAGTACCAGCAACCTCCCCAATTGCAACAGCGTCGTCACACTAATAGACCTGTTCATGATGCTCCGTTCACTTTTCCAAATGGTGAAGTTTATATTCCAAGATCTAAACAAAGAGTTCCATCGTATACCAACATTCACCAACTGAGTTCTAATGAACCAACACCACAACAAAACCTCCCTTCTATCCTGCTGTCGAGACCCAAATCTAACTCGCCACCTATCAAACAAAGGCTCCCGTTGGTTTCTCCTCCATACCAGCCTCAATCCCAATCAGAATCTCAGCCACATCACTCGTTGACATTGAGCATAGATACTTACAACAGCAACTCAACCTCACCAAGTCCTTCAGGTGCCTCGAGAGCAAACAGCAGTGTTCATGAAAGTACACCCCCTTCTTCTGTTGATGACCTGACCGTTATCCATGGCCCTGCAGTCGAAAACCTAGAAAAACTGCCTCCTCCTTGTGCATCATCAAACCTTGAATCCGGAACTGATACTCTCAGTAGGATTGAAGAGACTTCCCCTGTGGGTTATACCAATGATGGTTCTCCTAAGGTCGTCCAAGAAGAGCCAGAATTGTCAGAAAAGATACACGATATACCTATTCCAACTCCAGTCACACTCAATAAGCCTGAAACTCACACTTTGAGTCCAGAATCTGTTAGAAAAACTGCTTCTATGGTGCCAGTTCAACTGCCAACTCCGCCTAGCACTGCAGAATCAACATCACCAGTGGCTGAGTCTATCCATGCTGTTCCTGCTGCTTTGGTTGAACCAAAACCAGTACCAACAACGTCGACTCTAACACCACCGCCATCTGTAGTGGGAAGTTCTCGTGCAGCCGGAATTGCTACTAAGTCAAAACTAAGATCAACTCCATCATTAATATCTTTTCAATCCTCGTTGAGACACACAGATAGTACCAAACAAAGCAAACCTGAGAAGAAAGGATCGATTGTTAAGAGAGTGTTTTCAAAAGTCTTTGGTTCCAGGCGTAATTCAATTAAAAGAACGCCATCTTCCAAGACACCACCATCCCAACGTACCGTTTCGAAACCAACTCGAAAAACAGCACCATCTGCTCCTGTTGCACCACGGACAATCACTTCCAAACCTGAAAGCTCTAAAATTACTCTACGTACGGCCTCCATAACTGCATCCACTACCGAAGATCATATTGGAATGCTATCTAGTAACAATAATAACGATGCGTTCTCTGACCAGTTCTCATTTTTTGATGGTGACGAAGATAATGGTTTGAATGTCAAGAACGATGATTTCAATTCTGATGATGTTTTGGTTTACATGTTTTCGAAGATGGATGAAGATAAGCCTAAACCGCGTCAACAAACGTATCAAGAAGCACTTGATTCTAGCAAAAATATGTCAAGCGATGCAAACAACGCAACTAGTGAAGATAAACAGACCTCTTCACCTTCTGGCTCTCTTCATGAAGAAGATGATGAGGACCAAGTGATTACATTAGGTGATATTGAGCTAATTGAGAAACTTATTGAGTTTGGTGAGACATCGTTCCCTGATTTGGCCTCACCGGATCTAGGAAAATCTCAAAGGAAACTAATGAGATCGAAATCAATTGAGAGAAGGAAGTCTATTCGCTCAATGAGTTCATCCTCCAAAGAATTTCTCAAGTCTACAGACAATGATTTACACTTTGACAATGACAAAAATGAAATTACCAGTCCAAATTCGAAAGTTCAAGTAATTTTCACCAACAAACCAAAGAATCCTCCTGCTGTTCTATCATACCAACCTATCACATCTATCTTGAAAAAAAATATGCTTAGTAAAAGTCATCAAACGGATGCCATTACCCATCACAATCAATCAAATTCCAAGATTTCGTCCTCAAAGAAAGTGGAGTTCACAAATCAGATCTTTGTGAACCATACTTATCCCTCACATATTTACAATCGTCACTCAAGATCATTGTCCAGTTGTCATCTGTCAGCCCATTCGATTCAACAGATTAGATACGAGTTGAACGAATTCAAAAGCAAGATGGATGTTCATGAACAGAGTAAGACCAACACACATTTTTTTCTTTAAAGCGATTCTTGATCAAAGTGTTGTTGAGCCCATTTGTTCTGGATATGTTTTAATTTGTTCTACTACTTGATGATTTATCTTTACATGATGTTTACATGACGGAGTCATATCAAAAATATTGCCTTTAATTCGACGTTTTACTTGTCACATACATCATTATATTGTAGAGATACTTTTCTTTCTTACTCAAACCACAAACCTTTTACACACAAAACACACACAACATTAACGGTAGAAATCTGGCCTACTTACATTCAAACCATATTCAGCTAGGGCACTTCCTAAATCATCCATTGTCAAAACAACCTTCTTTGAGCTGTTTCCCGAATTGGACGTAGTCGTTTGTTGACCAGCAGCACCAGCAACCAGGGCCTTTGCTCTTGCCTGAGGATTTGAGGAGTTATAAACGGTAGATGATGATCTTATACGAGAGTACTCATATGCGTCCATTGTGATATCGGATATGAACTTCTGTGTCGCAAGAGCTAACACTCTTTTTATACGAACATCATCACATGCTAGACCATTCTTAGTTAAGTAGTAATCGGTAACAGCATCAGGAATCTAAAAACTGTTAGTAACTATTTTTGTCCAAAACGAGAACAGATCATAACAAACATACGATCGGATAGTAGTCTTCCATCATCTCTAGGATCTCATGCAGTGTTTTATCTTTCTTTGTGAACTCAGGTAGATCTGGTATTAGAGGTATTTCTGCTTTGTTATTTGGTTCTTCTTCCTCTTGTTTCTCGCTAGTTCCATCAACAGTATCATTGAAAACATCTTCTTCATCATCCATAGCGACATCGATATCCATCTGTGAGTCTTTTGGTTCTGGGATCTGCTCTTCTGACATGTTTGCTATGCTAAGTTTGCCGTTACACTGATGGTTTGATATTGTTGAGAGAATAGATACAACTGTTTATCGTTTAATGTGGGATTTCAAGAAATTTTCGCGGGCTTGGTTGGTATCTTCTATATTACCAAATGAGTTCTATGAAATCATTCAACTCCCATAGTCTTTTTTTAGAGTTCGTTAATGGCTGAACCAATTGGTCGACTGGTTTTGCGTTTGATTTAAATCACTGCCCAAATTTCTTGAGACATCTGGCACTCTTCAAATAAATATCTATTGTTTTTTTTCTCCAGTTGACCAATGTTCATTCATATTCTAGTAAATCAGCCATATAATTTTAACTAATACATATTTATCTTGTACTCTTAACTAATAAGTGGTTATCTTGTTGATTGATTTCTTAATGTTTCTTTCTTCTTGCAGCAGTTTCCAGCTTCTCATCATCTGTGATGGTGAGTCGTGCGGCCCAGAAGATGAGTGGACTAAAATTCATTCGACGAATAGTTCACAAAAAACAGAAAATTTGTAAAAGGCAACTTGGCCGAGTGGTTAAGGCGAAAGATTAGAAATCTTTTGGGTTTACCCGCGCAGGTTCGAATCCTGCAGTTGTCGTTATTTTTTTTCACCAGCCCGGGCTTCAAACCAGACCGTCTGGCAGGAGCTTATTCCACTCTTTCATGAGTGTAATATTTTTTTTAAACAGTACGAAGAACAAGGATACGATTTTACACGTTGTCAACCGCCTGTATAATGTAATGTATTCAAGATAACTAATGTTATAGAATGTATGGCTTTTAAACTAGCTAACGAGAAAAAAATCTTAAGAAAGAAGTGAAAGGAATTAATTTGTAACTTCAACTTTTGCAACTTCATTGGTGAGTTGATCAACCTTTTCAACAATGTCATTTTTGGAGTCAGTCTTTAAGGTATTGCTAAGAGCAAGCTGTTCAACAGGATAATGCAAATCCTCATCGTTACCTCTTAGATCGATCTCACTTAATCCGACAACGGAACCAAATCTTTCAAATCGTTGATGATAATGTTTTCTTCTATTATCAGCAATTTCATTCATTTTTGGCCAATATACGGAATGATTATAATTGAAATCGACATAACCTCCATAATTTATCTCCAATTGTTCAACAGGGACATACTTTGGGAATGGTTCATCGAACACCAATTTTTCTCTTGTTAATGGATCTATGAATGGATGTATAAGTTTCAAAAAAGTCCAGCCTAACCAAGGAATGTTAATTAATAAAGCTTTACCTAATCTCTCAGGATAATGTGTTTGTAGAATATGTAAAACTTGTCTGCCAATATTAATTGGAGGGATTTTGTTACCAACAGATGGTGCATCAGAGTACTGTTGGAAATCAATTAACAAGGCTAAAGAGTCTTGTCCGGGTGGCATGTAGTCAATGACTCTTTCTAACATGAAGACTAAATGCTGAACTTGCTTGAATGAGGTTTTTGTGTTTTGTTTACCAACTTTTAGATACAAGATTGGTCTGGCATCATTTTCATAACCTAAAATCAGTTGCTTACCGGTCTCGTTTTCTTCAGACACCAGATCGGCAGTAACAGTATCATTCTCTCCAGTAACACCAAATTCTCTTCTCCAGGATAGAGAACCCTCAATTCTTTTAATACATTGATCAATGTCCCACTTGGTGGCTCTCAAGTATCTTAGAAAGCACTCTCTTGTCAACCAAGCCTTCTCGTAAGCCGATAGCTTAGCTTTGACAGATGGATCTTTCTCAGTGGTGTAAACTTCTAAATCAGGGTTTTGGAAGTACTTCAGAATGGTTTTGTATTTTCCTTGTTGCTCATCCGTCAATTTGATAGGTTCCGGAATTTTGGCGGAAGAAGGAATGGTGTCAAATGGTAGGGAAGTTTTGATCACTTTTGACGGATCGACCTGTGGAGCTACGGCTTCTTTCTTCTTGCCAAAGATAGCCATTTTTCTTCCTTATGGTTCAGTGTTCTATATTTGATCTGGGTGAAGGAATAGAATTGGGTGGATATAGGATGACTAGTAACTTGTAATTTGAAAATTTAACAAAGAATGGGATGTATCGCCTTGGAAGACAATTATAAGGAATGGCAGAGAAGCGATTCCGAAGAAGGGTTAGACAAAATCAAGGGACCAGAAGGTCTTTCTGAACAAGTTCGTATAGGTTAAAGGTGGCAGAAATAGGAAGGGTTTCAATATTTTTTTTGACAAATTTTCTTTTCGTGCCAATTTGATCGTGTTCCAGTAGACACTGTTCGGGAAGGAAGAGGTGCCAAAGGAAACACTATTGCCGAGTCGCGATCAACAGCGTCATAAACCGGTGAACACATTCACAGTTATGTTGCTCGCGTAGTCGGATCTCGATAGTTACAGTTCATCAACACACACTCTGAGCACACAGCGTCGGGCTGGACTTTTCAAACATTTAACTCTTCTTGTTGTCACTTCTCTCACATCGCATACAGCGTTTCGGTTAGCTTTCTGATCCGTATTCCTGATTACCCTTAATTCCGGTACTTCTTTCAATTTGGACCGAAATCACGTGATGTAAATTCCAGCTTATGTAATTATCCAAAACTTGGTAGGAGCCGCACCAGTTCTGCGAATCTTTTGGGCTTTGTGATTTCGATGGGCCAAAGAGCCATCGAAGAGAGACACTTGTGTGAAGCAACTTTTTACAGAAGAGCACCGCTTCAACCGCGTTTTTATGTCTGCTACAACCTACTTGAACCCACTGCTGAGAAAGATAACACTGCAAATACAAAATGCCTGGGGTGCTTCCGCTAACGATACTCTGTGAAAACGTACTTCTGAAGAACCACTTACAATTAAGAGACCTTGGTGATACCCGATATGATTTGATCAAGAGAGTCTTACTGAAGTGTACACCGCAACAGCTTATGAACCTGGAGGCATCTAATCCCAAAATGATATTGGACGATGAAGACGTCTGGTATAAGCTGTTAGAAAAAGATTTTCCTCAAGACGTTCATAAAAGATTCACATCAGACCCGTCTAAGATAACGACATTTTTCAAACAGCAATTAGATGAGCTGGAATTTGACTACTCAGCTATTAATTTGAATAACTATATTAAGATAGTGTCAATTGGAAATGGTGCCAGAAAATATAGATTGCCATCCAAACTGATATATCTGAAATACACTCAAGATGTCACCAAAAAGGAGGAAATAGCAATAGAGAACTTGAGACAGAAAATGAAACGTATCCAACAAATAAAAGAACAAACAAAGCTAATACAGATCCATGATATCATTCCAGTTGATGGCATTAGACCACGAGCAGTGGTTAGATCCAAGCCTAAACGGTCTGAGCTATTTCAGAAAGCTCAAAATGAGGCAAAGAAATATAGTGAGAACTTCAGAAATCCCTCTCACATTATGCCTCAGAAAACAGTTCATCCACCTCAACCTTGTGGGTTTAACAAAGCTTCGACTATGATATCGAACCTTGATAGCGAAACAAGATCCCCCTTTGCATCACACCATCAAAAGATTCCAACCAGTAAAGTCACAAAATTGCCCTCTCCTACTAAGCCCAGAAATGTCTCCATATTTATAAATAAGAGGTCTACTACTTCTTTACCCAAGAGAGCCAATGCGCTAGGCTCTACTAGAACTCCGACAGATAATTTAGAGAACCTCTTTGAAACGAAGAAAAATAGAGACAATGAAACTACAGCTGTTCAACCTCAAAAAACAACAAGAAAAGTTAAACTAAATGATTATCTGGCACGATCAAGCAAAGACTAGTTGAATAAGTAAAACATTCTAATGACATTCACGACCAAGCATTTACTAGCATAAACAAGATTGTAGTAAAGCCAATTTATTTCTTTGATTTGTGATCTAATATCTGTTTGGCAGCCTCGACAATGGTATCTTCTACAGAAATCCAGTGATCACGACCAACCAGCTTCAAAGTCTTTGAGGTGTCTGCTAATGGCAAATTGGCCTCTTCAAATTCTTTTGTGCCTTCTGGTTTACCTTTTCCGACTTTACCATCTAATTCTGGGAAGTTCTTGTGCAAGATATTTAGAATGGATTGGAAACTGAAAGTGCCTCCTGATGGAAATAATCTTTTACCAGCATATTTATCATCTTCTAACAATAACACATGCAAAAAGGCAACATCTTTAACATTTACTGCTAAACCAGATGGTTCACCATGGAATTCAACATCATCAACTGGCGTACTCAAGGCTTGATTAACGTAATCAGCAGAAGTATTCAAAGACTTGTTTTCCAAAGCATCTTCAAAGAATTGTGTTCCAAAGACAAATGGAGGAGTGACGGTGGTCAATTTGAAGTTTGGTTTTTCATTCTCAACAAAGTCCCATGCAGCCTTCTCGGCTAGTTTCTTTGAAGCGTAGTATGCACTTCCCTCATCAACGACTTGTGACCATTCGATTGGATTCCATGTTTCTTCAGTGTGGTAGAAGGATCTGTCAGCTGCTTTTGAAAAGTCAACGATAGAAGCAAAAGAAGAAGTTAAACCAACAGTAGTGACTTGTGGAGCAAGTTTCTTGATACTAGTCAAAATGTTTTTAGTACCATGGACCGCTGGAATCAAATACGCCTCATCCAATGGTTTATTCAAACCGAAGGAGAATGGAGAGGCGGTATGTAGTACCTTGGTGATTTCTGGATGTTTTTTGAAAACATCATCAAAAGAACCATCCTGTGCGATATCAGCAACTAATTCATATGAGAGTTTGGCATTTGGGTGAATTTCATTGAACTGTTTAATTAATTTATCAGCTTTTGATTGTGATCTGACTGTTCCAATTACAGTGAAACCTTTTGTTAAGAGTAAATCGGTAATGTGCAAAGCAATGAAACCGGAGGCACCAGTAAGTAGAACGGTAGACATATTTGAGTTGGTTTATTTAGATGATGAGTGATTGTTTGTATCAATATCACAAGAGCAAGCAAGGGAAGAGAGGCCGTATTTATACTTGAAAGGTTAGCTTCAATTTGTAATCTAAAGCCTTTTTACCTCTAGTATTTGATGCGAGTTTCCAATTAGCAAATAATCTGCTGTGGATTTAACGGGAGGTGCTCTCATGTATTTAAATGCAGAGTTACTGAGTTATTTCTCTGTTAGCCTTTTACCTCTTGCTTTTGTGGAAACTTTCCAATGGCAAGGAATATTCCGGCATAACGCATCATCTAACATAAGCTGCTACGGTTTCCAACCAGAGTTACTGAAAAGAAAACGACAGGTTTTAGTACCGTAGGATCCCTTAAATAAGATGTGTCACTTTCATAGTAGAATAAGATAGCCTGGGCTTGGATCCAATTGAAACAGCAATTATAAGTTTAATCCAGTCCTCAAGATTAAGCCACTAAAAGCTAAAAGCCGAGGAAGATGAAAAAGAGAAAACAAGACACCAGAGAATGTTTATAAGGTACGACAAAGTGCATGATGTCATTGGCTAGCTGGATCAACGAATTCAGGAATAGAACTTACAGAGAACATCATGGAAAAACCCACTAAGCGAGAGTTGAGTGTGGACAACAACACCTTTACACTATCAATAAGTTTATTGTTTAATGGTATTTACTTTGTAGGGATATAACATTGCAATAGACTGAAGCACTCAACACGAGCTCGTAAAGTCAACTATTTGATCAATAACTTGCAACAAATTTACCGCATTGACTGAACACCGCTGGAAATAGCGCATTTAACGTCTTAGGTTTCAATCCTAGTGATTAAAAGTAATCCACATGGTGAGCTTGAAGTTTACTAACCATTCTTTTTTCTTGAGACTCTACAATTTGATCGATGATCATGGGCATCGATCGGCAGTTCTGCGATTTCCCAAAAAGATAAGTGACACTGATGTAATTGACAGATCCTAAAGTTCTGTCACATTTTTTTCTATTTTGAGAGCGAAATGAAAACAACTCGACTTCAACTTCAGAGATACACTTCGTTTTCCCCGTGGAACACGACTCAAAGTTGGTTGACTGTCATTTCGAGGCTAACACATCACGTTTCCCAAGAATCACTTTCCCACTACCTTCTGTTTCGTTTTGAAGAAAGATCAATCAAGGAGGAGCCTCAGTGGCAAAGAAGTCCAATTATTCCAGAGCATTCTACTCAACTCATTACAAATCAAGAACCTTTTATCACTCATTACATATAAAAGGCCAAATATACTATCACTGGCCTATTGAATAATAGAACTGCAGAACATCAAGTAATATCAAACATGTCGAAAACAGAGCTAATGGATATCGGAGAACACTGCTCATTTTGTGGTCAAATTGATTTCTTACCATTTAGATGCTCGTGTAAATCAACTTTTTGTGGCCAGCATAGAACACCAGAGGCTCACAATTGCGTTAATCTGAAGCTTAATCTGCATAAAGTGAAGGAAAGTGAGAGAAATACTATATCAACCTCCCATTTGCCTCCCTCTTCTTCGTTGTTCCCGGATCGGAAGAATTTCAAGGTGTCATTAAGAACTACTGATGATACTCCAACCACTGTTAAAGGACAACTGGAAAAATCAAATAAAGTATCAGCATTGAACAAACTTAAGAAATTTTTCCAATCAAGACCAAAAGCATCAAAAAAGCAACCGTCCAATGCAACCAAAAGAATAGTTGAAGTATCTAAACTAAAAAACCAAGCAAAAGGAGACTCAAAGATTGGCATTACTGAAAGAATATTTATCTGGGTACAGGTGATAGATGACGAAAGTGATTTTGATAAGGTTGAGAAGCATGCTATTTTCGTCAGTAGGGCCTGGCCATTAGGAAGAGGGTTGGATAGCATTGCAAACGTATTGAAACTGAAGAATGTTAACAACAGAATCAATGATGACAGCCAGAAGCTGTTCTTATTCAAGCAAGAGCATGGCAGTGAAGGTGATTCCAGCTTCACCAAAGTGAACACGAGTGAGAGATGCTCCTCGCTCAAGGACGGGGACACACTGTTCCTAGTTAGGGGAACAGAGATATAGGCAGTGTATGCGACAGTGTTTAATGTTTACGTAAGCATATTTTTCTTTATTGTATCTCACCGCAAACGGAAAGCAAAAAAGAAAAAAGAAAAAAAAAAAGTCAGCGCAGTCGTCCAAAAACTAGCGAACGCAGAAAAAGCAGCAAAATTTTGGTGGTTGAAGAACTCGAGGCTCTGTTTCTACCCGTTTGCCTTAACAGAAAGACACACACTCCCTCTTGATCCCCAGTGTTTGGCTGTCGAAGTCTGAGCCTGAAGGTACCGTCCAGACCCCTCTACGAATCCGTCTTGCCTCGCCACAAAAAGCACCTTTCCGTGCTGTAGAATCCTGCCTTACTGCTCCTTTGATTTTCCCTCTTGTCAAGCTTCTCCTTGATCTCTGATTCAGCACCAGAGAATTTCAGAAGCCAGCACCACCTACAAAGAGATAAAAGTGCTTATTTTGTTTCAGGTTCGAATAAGCTAAAATCATCTTGGTCTTGAACAGATAGATCTTTGATTAGGCAAGTGCACCCTTGAACATCAGTTGACACTTGTTTTTCTCACTTGGTCTAAATCAACATTTGGCTGTTGACTGATTTATTGTTGTGGGTAATAGAGCCATCAGCTAAAATATTCTCATATACATAATCAACATCATTCATCTCCCATTGATATTTAGGATCCCAAATCATAAGATCTTATCGTCGACAACATCATCCTATCATTTGTTTTAACTTGCATTGTCCATAATTACTCATCCTTCCTCTGGTCATCATAATCACGTTATACCAATATCACAGATCAACATTCAAAATCAAGTCATGAGTACTCGTCTGAATAACTCAAACTCGGCTTCAGCTTCAGCTGCTGCTGTTGCTGCTTCCTCTGCTGCCATAAATAATATCACAAACACACCATCTAATACCCATCATTCTTCCACAAATAACCATTCTTCTTCAAGTTCATCAAATGCAACTGTTGTTGGTCTACACTATAAAATTGGGAAAAAAATTGGTGAAGGTTCCTTTGGAGTCATCTTTGAAGGTACCAACATGATCAATCAACTTCCTGTTGCTATTAAGTTTGAACCAAGAAAGACCGAGGCCCCACAGCTAAGGGATGAGTATAGAACATACAAACATTTAAATGGATCTTTTGGTATTCCAAGTGCTTACTATTTTGGTCAAGAAGGGCTACACAACATTTTGGTGATTGATTTATTAGGTCCCTCTTTAGAGGACTTATTCGATTGGTGTGGTCGTCGGTTCAGTGTTAAAACAACTGTCCAGGTTGCTGTCCAAATGATCACTCTTATTGAAACATTGCACTCTCATGATCTTATCTATAGAGATATAAAGCCCGATAATTTCTTGATAGGGAGACCTGGACAACCTGATGAAAACCAGATCCATTTAGTTGATTTCGGTATGGCTAAACAGTATAGAGACCCAAGAACAAAACAACATATTCCTTATAGAGAGAAAAAATCATTGAGTGGTACTGCAAGATACATGTCAATTAATACTCATTTAGGAAGAGAACAATCAAGAAGGGACGATTTAGAAGCTTTAGGTCATGTCTTTTTCTACTTCTTAAGAGGCCAATTACCATGGCAAGGGTTGAAGGCACCAACTAATAAGCAAAAATATGAAAAGATTGGTGAAAAGAAAAGAACCACAGGTGTAAATGATCTAGGTAGTGGATTTCCACCACAGTTTGCTCAGTATTTGGAAGCAGTTAGAAATCTAGGTTTCGAAGAAACTCCAAACTATGATGGCTATAGAAGCTTATTGATCTCAGCTCTGGAGGATGTCGGCGACTCCTTGGATGGTAAATATGATTGGATGAAACTAAATGGTGGAAAAGGCTGGGATTTGAACATCAACAAGAAACCTAATCTTCATGGTTATGGACATCCAACACCCCCAGATAAAGATCGTCATCAACGTAATAATCAACAGAGAAGAAATAGACACTTACAACAGCAAATTCAACAACAGCAGTTACAGTCTCAACCTCAACAGTCATATCCGCAACAAACTCAACAAGGTGGTCCAAATGGTCAAGACTTTGGTAAGAAAGGTTTATCACAAGCCCCTTTAAACTCTACAAGTAACGCTTTAAATCAACAACAATTCCAGAACAAACAGCCCACTCCAATCAGAGAGAAAGTTCATTCTTCTAATACATTAGGGGAGAATCAAAAACAAAACTTGGGCCAACAATTAGGCGATCAAGATTCCACTGGCACCAAGAAAGGTTTCTTCTCAAAATTAATGTGCTGTTCTTAATTTTAATTGAATTGAGATAACCACAGCAGAATGACAAGGGTATATAATTATCCGGTTTGATCGAGCCGGCCACTCTGGGACCATTTTGCTCTAGTTTCAGTTCCAAGTTTTTGTCCATTGGCGGAGTACTTTGCTACCTACAACTATTGATCTTAGCAGCCAGTGTATTTCCTCTTTTTTTTTGTTCTTTTTCTTTGCCTTTCAGTTTCATCTATCACAATATTGTCATTCATTTATTTTATAAAAGAAAAGTTAAGTTCTAATCAGCATATCAAGTTTAAATTGTTTCTTGTTATCATATTTGTTTCAAAATTGTATTCAAACCTTTCGGTCGACGTCGTATAGTAACTGCACTAGATTTCAATGAATGTGATTTTTTCAGAGCATATGCTACTGATTATGATAGTTGTAAGTAGGTAGTAATAGACAGTTGATAATTAAGAGTTATATATTAAATTTTAACAAGTTAGGTGCCCTGCTCTATTGTAGGAAGTGGGTTTATGCAGGAAGGAGTAAGATTCGTCGTACGAAGAAGTAATTTGATTTGGCAACCGAATAGACACCTTTTCTTCAATATTTGCGAAAAGGATACCCAATCGAGAAAGTACGAAAAAAGTTGCGAAAAGCTAGTTTCCAGAAACAGGTATTCCGGCTTATAGATCGTAATAGGAAGTCGAGGGTACTGCTTTGGGAATGGTTCGTTCGTACGATGACATAATGCGAATTTCAAGCTGAAAACGGATTATGAGCAATCGATTATAAATACAAAGAACAACAAAGAGATGAAATAAACAATCAAGTTCAAATATTAAGGATTAATAAAAAAGGTTATAATCTGTTAAAATATTGGGTAACTATTTAGCAGATGAATTATCCGTTATTCAAAGGGGGGTAATAAAACACACGCAAAACTAATTCAAGTTTCATGATAATAAACAGTAAAAAGAGTCATCAGAATTGCCATTAAAGGGACCATCGACATTAGTAAACTTTTGTAACACTTCATATATCAATTCAGTTGAAATGGTAATGGAAATTTTGCATATCTCGAATATAAAAAGAATATAAAAACGTAAGAAGAAGGGGGTCAAAATGTGTAAAAAGTTGGATTTAGAGGAAACTTTTGCTAGTTTCTTCTATTTAGTAGTTTGTTGTAAAAAGTTTTTCTTGTGGAGGAGTAGAAAAAAGGGTATATCTTCTCTGATTCATCTTATCATAAATAGGTCTTCTTTTCATGGACTTAAACACTTGAGATATTTGGGACACCAGCTTTAGTACTGGTTCTTCTGTTACCGAAAGCACCTCCGGAAGTCAAGGCAACTAATTGAACACCGAATGAGATGGCAAAGACAAAGAATGAGAAAAACAAGAAAGCGGTAGAAGCTTGAGCCTTTCTGCATCTGTCGCTTGAACCTTCAGCGATTGCGTTTTTTTGCAAATAAGAGTCGTTAGTACAAGAGTGAACTCTGGTACCGGTAGCCAAAGCAGCAGCAGCGGCAAGGGTGAAGATGACATTCAACAGGTCAATGATGAATAGGATTAATGGCCATGCTAAGAATTCAATGAATTGGGCAAAGACACCGTATATAGAGGATGTGACCAATCCAAAGACAGCAGTGAATAAAGCAAAGTTGACTCTAGCATTGGATGAATTTTGACCCTGAATTAAAGACCCGGTTAAACCAAGGATGATAACTAGGAAAAGAAAGTTGATACCTCTTAAGATTATATCTAGGACACTTCTGACAGCCATTGTGAGGGATTACTGTGTTTCTTACTATAATTGTTACGAGAACTTCCTCTTTATGAGAAGAATTCAGGAGAAATTTACAAGGGAAAAAAAAGGCAGGCCTTTTGTTATTTATACCGTTTCACTCATGGTTTTGTCTGTTTTGAGTTTTGGGCACTCTTGTATTCCTGAAAATCCTAGAACCGACAGCATTTGACGCACATCCCACATCCTCGCAGAGAGAAGTATCAAGCGAGGAAACACTCAGGGAACATTGCAGAGTGTGTACCGGGTCTGCTGGTGTAGCACACACAATCAATCTCTTGGGCGTACGACTTCCAAGGGCCAGTTTCTTCTGCGTTCTTGTGGGAAGTGTCAGCTAAGTTGCGAACGCAAGAGATGAGACATTTCACTTACATAAGCAATGCACTGCTTTCATGGCTGTTTTGGGTTTTGATTGTTTACCTTTTCGGACATGCATAATTACCGGATTGGGAAAATTCACAACTTGCGCAGAGCATAAATTATTTACAGAGGCTGCAGCCTGAAATAAGAAAAAGAGCTGGCGAACTGGAACTGAGGAAGACTGTAGTACCCAGTTAGGCCAAAAGATAAACAAAAACAAAGCTACTCTAACCGGACAAGGTACTGTCATAGGTGTATTGGGAAGTGACTTCTGCGTTGAAGTATTTCAGGTACCAGTTACTTCTCTTCTTGCTCCCAATCTTGCTCCCACACTCTTTGCCGCACTCTTCCACTCTCCCATTCTCTCACTTTCTTGCTGCACTCTCGGTGTTATTCCCAGTCTGTAGGGCGATTTTCCACAGACGACTCTCAAAATTTCGCAATTTTCGAAAGCAACTTACTGAGCTTTTTGCCACATTAGGCTCGACCGAGTGGAAATGGCACCGAACTGGCGAAAGCGTTTCTATGACAATGTACCGGAAATTGGTAATGAGTGACAAATGGCACAATTGCCATCTCATCTCATCTTCAGTTTCCTCTTCCATCGCTGTACCAGTTCCCTATTTATGTGAATTTAATTAACCGAGATGTCCTTATGTCACTTATACGTGGCCAGCGACATTCACCATGACCATTATTTACGGTGAATAAAGCTCTTTTCTTCTTTCTTGCTCTTTTGCTGCAAATGTCACAGAGCTTGCTGGTGATTTCGCGGAAGAGCTGGTAGTTGAATCATGATATAAAATTCGTAACGATTGTTGAATGCTTCCCCAGTGAAAAGGTAGACAGTCTGCCTTCTCTGAAATGACCTCCGGCTTGGTGAACGATCTTTTCCAGGATAGCTTGCAGTTACTGGACTCCATCTCAAACGAGATCTTCTCAGAATTAGCAGAACTACGTGCAAATGAATTACAGATTGGCTATACCACCAATCCAGACCCTTCCTCTTCCTCTCCTTTTACAGAGTCAGAACAGGTAGAAGTTGTGCAAAATCTGAAAGAAGTTCAAAGTACATTCATAGATGTTACAACTTTGGTTAATCAGATAAGATTATCGCCAAGTTCCTCTTCCAAAACTTCCAAATCGGCCGTTACAGATAAGATCTTAAGCTTGAACCAACTGACACAGATCGCTAACAAGTTCGAACATGGCTCCATAGTAAAGAAACTAAACCTATCCCACATAAACGAACTAGATCGTAAACAAATCGAACTGGTTTCAAAATTGGAAACCTTGACAGGTTTATACTCTTTTGTTGCTTTATACCAAATAACATTATCAGAGCTTTTGAACAGTACCATACCATTAGGTGATGATCTTTTTTATTGGGAATTGACTTCTTCTTCAACTTGGAGATCTATCATGTATGCCTTACAAACAATACCGATCAGAACCACAAACTTGGCATTCAAGGTTTTCAGAGAAATTCGTGCTACTTCCTCTCCAAATGTTGAATCTTTAGACATTGCAGCACCCCAGTATATTCTAAGCAATTATCCAAATTACGAGAATACCTATAAAAAACTGATCTATTACGGTACTCTGTTGAAAAATTCCTTATACAATAATATCTTAACGAACAATTTGAAAGGGGTTTATAAGACTTTGAATGGGAAAAATGGGATGCAACTATTCAGTTTACATAAGAAACCACCTCAATTCAAGAATTATCTTTCAGTAATTCTGGGTGCACCATTATATTCGATTCAGGATGAACTAAAGAATAATAGAAATTTGACAGCAGCGAAACAGGACAAGAATGCTGAATTATTGGGTTCTTTGATCAAAGGTATCCCAAATATTCAGAAGCTTTATGAGAGTCCAGATCAGATTAATGAGGAACTACTCAGTTTCAGTAAGAAATTTAATCTTTCAATAGAATTAAATCATTCAGATTACTTCCAGAGTCTATTTTCTACTATAAGCTATGGTGTCCCGCAGATCAAGAAATCTCTGAAGACATCAGATCTTAAGACCAAGAAACCAAGTTTTATCACAAGATACTGGCCCACTCTTCTATTAACACTGCTCTATGGACCAAATGCCATTATTTCATTGGTCTCGAACAAAGACGAAATCATTAATTTCATCAAAATCAATGTCTTCGAAACCATCAAAGGATTCTGGAAAAATTGGATATTGAAACCGGTTAATAACATCCTTTCCACAATTCGTCATGATGATAATTCCGAGATTTCAATAATGTCAAAATCTGCCCTACAATCAGATCTTGATTCTTTGAAAAGAATGGTGATTGATTACACTTTGGAAAGTGATCCAAACTATAAAGGTTTGTCCACCTCTGAGTTGAGTAATGTTAAATTGGAGCTGGAGAGATTAGTCTCTGTTGGTGATTTGACTCCTCTAATGAAGGAATACGAGAATGATATCAAAGAACCTTTCAAGGGGATCCTCAAGGGAACTCTAACAAGGGGCTTACTGATCCAATTACAGAAGACAAAAGTCGATGGTGCCGTTGCTATTAACGGTATTGACAAACTGTTGAAATCACAAGAATTGGTGTTTGGTATTGTTGCGGCTTCTCCAAGTTTACTGATTGTTGTTTATTTGTCAAAAGCTGTCAATTCTTATCTCAAGAAGGGATATATTACAAGAAGCTCAGGCGAGAAGAAGTTGATAGTCTCAAAGAATTTGAGTAACATTGAAAGGCTACTGAACAATTTTGAAGATAATCAAACAAGAAAGGAAGAGGATCATATTAATGGGTTGTTGTTATTGGAATTGATATCATTGAGGAAATCTGGGCTATATTTGATACCAAAGAACAGAAAATTCGAGTGGATTAGAGACATTAATGATCTTAATAATACTAAGTTATCAATCCATTCAAAGTTGAATACAGTTAATAGAATTTATCATGTTTATGGTCATTATTTGCACTGAAATCTTCAATAAATTGATTCGTTTTTCTTAAATGCATAATTTTAGTACATTGTCACAGTAAATTCACTATCATTTATTCCGTATGCTCATCACAAAAAATCAAATAGTAAAATGGTCTCAAAGTAACAAAAAACAGGCAAAAAAAATAATACCTCCAGTATCTATGTGCCAGGATAATCATACAACCATCCAATAGAAGTTCTTAAAAGATGGAGTTTACAATATCTGAACCTATAGTAGCACCTGCACCAAAGATCGCAGCGTTACCTAGTTTAGAACCAAATTTGTGCAAAGCAGCATGACCATGGCCATGCTGCTGCTGCTGCTGCTGCTGCTGCTGTTGTGGTTGTTGTGGCTGTTGCTGGGTGTCTGGGGTTGGTTGGGGTGGTTGGTATTGTTGGTATTGAACAACGCCCTGTGGAGGAAATGGCATATTATTATTGTATTGCTGAGGAGGAGGCTGTTGTTGGAACTGTGTTTGATTATATTGGTAGGAAGGAGCAGGTGATTGGACTCTAGTACTGTTCACGCTGTCTATTCTCTTTACGTAGTTTGACGGAAACATGCCTACTTTTGCGTTCTGTTCACCTTTCCACCAATCAGCAGAGGTGTGTTCAAGAACCTTGATTTTATCACCGACCCTCAGCTCTAGATCACCGGATTCTTGGGGTTGATAGTTGTAAATAGCCTCAACATACTCCTCGTTTTGGTTTTGGCTTTGGAATGGGGGTCTCAAGGATTCTTGTTTCTCGTTTGGATAGTTGCTGACAGGGGAGCTGTTTCCACCAGCTGGGAATTCAATAGGTGCAGCTCCCTGTTGGTAGCGCTCTGGTAAAGAGGCAATGATCTTGTTGTAGTACGTTTCAGTGATGACATTTGAATCTCTTAAAAATTCCAGCTCCTGTCAGTAGACGGTTAGTATCCATGATGGCAAAGAAGATTAAACGGAACATACGGTTTTGAGGGTGGATAACGAACGGTTGACTAAGGCAGCAGACATCGTCAAGAGAGTGATAAAGGATGTGTTGAAAGGATAAAATTAGTTCAGTGAGCACTTGAAAGAGCAGCAGATATTCTCAAACTAAAAAAGGTTGGATTCAGATTGCAGTAAAAACGTGTAAGTTGAGGACGTCTTTCTTTTCTTTTTTATCACCAAATTCCATGTTCTTATTAACAGTGCCCTCGATGAATAGCTCCGGATTGGGAAGTTCTGCCTTGTCGGGAAAACGTATATACTAAATGCTCAGCTTAGAAGATAACAGACATCATCGAGTAGGACGTCACGACGTTGAACAAGATCTGGAAGACGCCCGAGCACAGGGGGATCCATGTCGACATCGCAAACAGACCCGACTTGTAGATGGCTGCGGTCAAGAATCCAACACAGGTAGCACTGGCGATGCCCTGCACTCCACCGATGAGAATATACACAAACAGTATCCACAGGCCACCACCGACTCTTCTATGCACAAAGGACGCCCATGCACCTGCTGCCCCGTAGAACCCAACAAAAAATATCAATGTCCAGTATAATGTGAAGAGAAATATATCTGTGGAGTAGTAAAGGTATGAGACTTTGTACATTTGATTGTTCACAGGCCAGTACAACGAGGGAAACGTAGGTGTTGTGTATCCCACGGGGATCTCTGATATCGTAACGTATTGGCTGGGGCTTGCTGTTAGTATTTCCACCACCATGAGCAGTTAAGAAAAACCACTTACTTTGTCATCTATGGAAACGAGTGGTTTATGCTTTGTTAAATTGATTTTGAATTAGTTGGAGTAGCTTCTTCTCTTTTGATTCCTGGTTATTACGAAATGAAAAACGCGAAAGATGTTTGGCTTGAAAGAACAAACTTCTGCCCACTACAATAAGAAACAAAGGACTCTCTCCATATCTAATAATGTACAATTTTCCTCTGTCGTGATATACACAAAGCCGAATTCATATTAAGGTTTATTCTTCTTCTTCGTCGTCTTTCTTCCCAATATCAGATTCTTTCAATAAGGTATCGATTTCAGTTGGTTTCCATAGTTTTTGATAAATCTTACCGTCTTTACCTTTAGAGATGGTAGCAAACTCAATCTTCTCACTAGTCAAAACAGAAGTGTCTGTGGTTTTGGATAAAACTTTCAACGCCAAAGCTGCAGCTTCTTTTACTGTGATATCACTTTTGTAATCTTGTTTCAACAAAGTTTGAGCAGCAGTGTTATTGGCACCAATACTAGTGGCTTTCCACCCAGAATAGTTACCTGATGGGTTAGAAGTGTACAGTTGGAAGTCATATCTATCGTCAAAACCAGCATATATGAAAGAAACACCAAATGGTCTTAAACCACCATGTTGTGTGTAACCTTGTTTGATATCACATAAGCGACGCACTAAGGTCTCAACAGGGATCTCCTCATTGTATGATTTTAGATAATTTTGAGCAGCAACTCTAGCACTGTTAATTAAAATACCTGCATCAGCAGTCATACCGGCAACTGCAACTGCAACATTACTGTTAGGGATGGTTAGTAACATTGAACAATCGGGACAATCAAGCTTCTATCGACTTACTCATTCAAACTATAGATCTTCTCAGCAGAGGTATCCTGTTCCAAAAGCTTACTGGTAACTTTACGTTCAGCAGCTAGTACAATACCATCAGTGGCGAGGATACCAATTGCAGTACCAGCATGAGAAATTGCTTCTAAAGCATATTCAACCTAAGACTTGTTAGCTAATAGTTCTGAAGGGCTCGGTGCTCGATTTCAATTCAAGTTGACGATGTGCTGTATGCGTGTGTTTTTTATCAGAACCTATACGCCACTAAGATCACACACACATCCATCTTTACGATGAATTAAAAAGCATGCAGGAAACGTTCGTCGAAAGTACATACTTGGTAAAGACGGCCCTCTGGAGAGAAGATGGTGGTCCGACTGTCGTATCTTCTGGAGCCCATTGCTGAATCGTTGGAAAATGTCTGTGAGAGTCGTCAGTGTTCGCACTGTTTTCCGTCTTGTTTTTTGTTGATGATTTCCAAATTTTGGAATAAATCTCGCGAAATAAATTTCCAGAGAATGAGAAAATGATTCTGCACAGGAAACCTTTCGAGTTCTGTAGGAGAAAACGCTCAATTGGAGACCAACGATGGTGAGTAACTTACTGCGAATCAGTATTGCCAACAAAGGGGGAAATTACTAACAAGTTCACCTAGTCAAAACAGTTTATCACAACAGCCACTGCTGGCTCTGCCCACAAAGCTGATATATACTCAGTCGCCCTCTCCAAACCATACACCATCACTGCTTCTGGTGATGGCAGCTTAAAATTCTGGGGTAACACCACCACTGAAACAGACAGTGCTAAAGAAAATGTTCAGGAATTGTTTGTTGACAAATCTGGGCTTCATCATGTTGATGTTTTCGAAGATATCATTGATGCGGTTTCTCATCTCTTGATAGCCACTGTAGCATTCAATGGTAAAATCTTCTTTGGACACGTTGATTCCACTGGCTCTATAAAGTTGTTAGATGTTGACCTGGATTCAGGAACAAAAGAAAAGAACTCTTACTGGGCGATTAGATTTTTGAAGGATCATCAGGGCAGAACAAATAGATTTGCAGCTACTCAACCTACAGGAACCACCAAGATTTGGAACTTCACTTTAACAAAGGAAGGACTCCCAACATTCACATTGCATGGCTCGGTAAAATCTCAGAACAAGTCATTTGCTACCACATTAGATCTAACCTCTACGGAAAACTTATTAGCCACAGGTTTTCAAAATGGTGATGTTGTTTTGACCCATTTGGAAACCGTTAAACCAGTTTACACATTTCATAATTTTGGTCTCAAAGGTTCTTCCCAAAGCTCTTCAACAGTCCGATCAGTAAAATTTTCTCCCTTAGGTAAACTTCTTGCCATTGCGTCAGATTCAGGCTCTTATGGTGCCATAACGATTTATGATACCACTTATGGTGAAAGCGTTGGGAGCTTCACGATTCCAACACACTCCAATGCTGTGTCAGTCGGTGCATATGCGCATGAGGGTTGGGTCTTTGAACTTGATTTCAATGAGACGGGTGACTCTATAGCGAGTGCAGGTTATGACGGTCATGTGAGGGTTTGGAATGTTGCTACAAGAGAACGAGAATCTACTATAAATTTAAGCATAACAGATGTTGATGATGATGAGATCGATGAGAAAGACGTTGATGACTCAGGTTTCTGTTCAGCCTTTGGGGTTAAATTTATAAGAAAAGGTATCAGAGGTGGTGCTGGTGGTGATAAGAATGATGGGTTGGTCATTATAGGAAAAGATAGAGGAATACGTTGGTATAGAGAAGCTGGTGGTATATAAACTTGTCAAATGAATCTGCAAAATACTATACTAGATTGTAAAGCCTAAAAGAAACAGCCATGACTGATGGGTAACCAATCAGTATTTTCTCATTAAGTAAGCCTAAGGATAATTAGCAGGCCCTCTATTTGATTCATGGATCTTCCATGTCTGTATCATCTTCTCCTTCATCATCATTATCTCTCTCTCCCAAGCTATTCATTGCAGTTTGTGGATTCCCATAAATGGAGGCTTGAGGGGTGGTTAATCTTGTTCTAAAAGAGTCCATTGAATTTAATTCATTATCCTCACTAGAATCCTCAATATCATCTTCATCAGTAGCATTAATAGAGTTTAAATCAGCAAGAAGTCTCCCTGGTGTCGTTAATCCAGCTGGATCCTCTAATCCAAATATAGGAGCTGCAGATCCTGGAACAAATCCACTAAAATATCTGAGAGATCCATACTTATTGAAGATAAAATCGTTCTCATCAGTTCCGAACCCAATAATTGTGCTGGAATTATTAGGGGACCCTATATTTGGAGGAGTACTGGCAGAATTGGTGAGGATCATACCATCTTGGCCAACTTCTCGACATAAAGTAATCAATTCATCTTTCGATAGGTCTCTAAATTGTTTGGTTTTAACAATTTTACCCCAATAATAAAAACAAAACGTCGCTGCATTATGGGCTAGAACTTCTTCATCCACCAATTTGGCTCTTGTCCACACTTTCAACACATTCTTAATTTTCAACCCATGGGCATATATTGACTCGATGCATAAAAGTCTTAATTGCGGTAATTCAAATAGATTCGACAAAATTAGTAAACCAGTGATTGTGTTCATATTGCTTGTTTTTAACTGATCTGTATATAGATATTCGACTAAGATTCTAAGCCAACTTACTGGTTCAGGGATGAAAAGCTTATTCGTTTGTGATTCAATCATGCCACTTTCTATTATCTTTTCAAAATGTGGCCATCTTGAAAGTAATATGGTCTTATGCACTTTAAGAGGTTGTGATTTTATGAAAGTGTCTGCGGTGACTTTTGCGTCTGCAAATGGTGTACCCAAGTTACCTGAGTTCTCTATGAAAGATGAATTCATCGAAGCTCTTTCTTCACCTTCGATTCCCACAATTTCGAAATCAGTAAATTTTTGGCTGTATAATAAATATGATAAGTCTGAAACAATAGATCCATTTCTAACAAGTTGTGAATGGTCACTATAGTTTGAGATACCAAGATCGGATAGATTTATACTAATCATGCTAGTTAATCTGTAATCGAAGGCCGAATCATCAGTTTCCTGTGTTAGTGGATAGCCCAAGAAGTATAGATTTGATTCATGAATGAAGGTATGTCTCCATCTATACCCCAGTAAAGGTTTAAATGAACCAGCTAGAACAGACTGCCATCTCAAAGTATTCAAATCATATAACGCAATACAAGGTTCGATGGTTTTATCAGATGTCCAAAGTGGTACCAGAACATCCAACAATATAGAGTCATTGTTTGATTTTAGATAAATATGGTCACCTTCTAGCTTTGGTAAATCATGGATCACTATTGAGCCAGTGGTATTCGTCTTTAAATCAAACCACGAGATACCAGTTGAATGGGCCATATCTTTATTCAACCCACCAAATGACCAGATCTTATCTTTGTAGTTGATTATTGTATGATCGAACCTACCAACAAATGTCCTTGGGCCATCCCAAGTTCCAGTCTCGATATCGTAACAATATAGATCATCGTATGGAGAGTTCAAACTGTCTTTATGTAACCCACCACTAATGAACATCTTTCGACCGTCTGCAGATAGACATGCGGCATGCCTTGATCTCTCCTTGGGGAAAAACTGATTTGGTGATGACTCTGCTGGATTAGTCCACTCATTTCGGATTAAATCGTACTCAAGTAGTTCTATCAAGCTCAGTGGGTTAGATTCATTTTCTTCAGGAACACCACCATAGACTATGATCCTATGGTTGAAAGGAACAAATAGCGCGGAGTGGCCCTCTCTATAAACATTATGGCGGTAGGTTGTCCATTCTTGAGTTGTGATGTCTAAAATGTAAACATTATTATCTATATTATCGTCTTCATCAAAACCACCAAAGAGAAACAACTTGGAGTCATCAGTTACAGCAGAGGCTGACTTCACTCGTGAGAAGGGCTGTGCACCCTTTGTGGGAGTTGGCTCTACCCTTGTCAGTCTTTGCTTGTTCGTTAGGTGGAAGTGATTGCTCATGCTGACAGAGTCCTTCAGTACGCTGTTTTAGTGTCAAGCTGGTGCCTTGTTACGAGTTTCCAGTGGCACAATCCCAACTAAATTCGTAGGCCTAACGCTGCACCTGCCCAGCGCAACAGCGCGCGGCGGCCGCTTACTCACTCGCCTGGCACCTGCCGGAACAATGAAAATTCGCGGATACTCGCCTGAATGCCTAAAGAGGAAGTCTACCTAAAACGGAACTCTTATTGAGAGTGTTATGATATTTCCCGTTCTGGAAACATTCGTCTGCGCGGTGTCCACCGCAACGCTGGCACTTTCCACAGCCTCACGCGCGAATGCACCAAAACGGAAACTCCACGTGACTTTGCCCCCTGAACTCTCTGCTGCGCAAACCAAGAAATTTTTTTTTTGTGAGAAGCCAGGAAACAGAAAAAAAAATAAATGCCGAAAAAAAAAACGACTAAAGAAACCCACAACAGCTTCTCAAACAACCCAAACCCCTTTTCAACTGGTCTTTCTTTTAATTTGTTTTAACTGAATTATCCATTTATCAAATTTAAAATACCTAAACACCTTCCTGCTCTGTTTTTACCCGACTTTGAAGGCTCTATTTTAGATTTTTTAACGTGTTGATTCATTACAAATAGTTAAAAGTTATTTACTACTTGTGAAAACAGCCTCAGCTCTCTGAATTTCAATCTTATATTCACCAGAAATATAACGAGCTCTCCCAGTCACATCTGCTAGAACTTCGTTGATCCTTCCACCCACTGAAAATCCACTGTTTTTAGACACATTTTCAAGTGTTACGGATCCTTTTCTCTTGTTTGGTGGTGTCTTTGTTTTCTTTTGTTCACCGTTTGGTTACGAGCCCTCGAAAAAAATAAGACCCATACATTTAACTTTGAATTCAACTGTTGCTCTGCTTCAATTTTATTAAAGAAGACCCCATTAATAACGACCTTTTCATTAAGTGATCGTTTAATCCCAATAACAAGTTGATATTTTTTCCCCAAAATCTATTCATCTCTTTATCTGTTGAGATTATTATCTGTTGAGTCATTAATTTGAAAAAACAACCCAAAAACGCAAAGACGAAGACCCTTTTCACATAAGATTTGTTCTATCTGTCTATCACTGGCACAATCTTCTATCAGGCTCTCTTCTCTTTTACCAAGTCTGTTCACTCTTTGTTATATTAATTTATTTTACATTGTTGACCTGAACTTAGAAACTATTAAAAATGACTTACGGTTATTCTTATCAACAGAATGACGGATACCAACACCAAAATGGTTACAATCCCTCTCATTCAACACAAGACTCCTACTACTCAAACAATGCTTACAACTATGGTGTTTCTAACAACACTAACTATGGTGCCTCTGTTTTACCATCTGTTGCTTATGATCAAAATCAATATCCTCATCACAACGGATTTTATGCTCCCATGGCTCCTGTTGCTCTTCCTCAACAGCAACATATTGATGACAGAAGTAGTGGTGGTGTCTCATCGGTCTTAGATTACGATTTGAGCACCATGAGCAAATTCACTACTTATCTTGCCTTTCGGTTATTTCAAAGATCCGATACTGATAATGCCAACGTTCTCTCAAGACTTCAAACTATATTGAGTGCCGTTAGACTACCTTTGTCATCTTTGATCTTGGCAAATTATTATTTGTTGAGTAAATTTGAGAAAAGAGGTGATCTTTTCCTTCAAGACAAGTCTGAAGAAACTATTTTACATAATATCATTTTAACGTTAGTTTTGGCTAACAAATCAAATGATGATAACACATTCACCAATAAATCTTGGTCAGATGCTACTGGTTTACCTACTAGATTAATTAATTCCCTAGAGATAGATTGGTTAACTTTATTCGATTGGAAATTGCATGATACTAATTTTGAAAAGTATTTTGAACTAAGAAATCAGTTTGATAAATATACTGAAGCCCTTAAAGTTCAACAACAACAATATCAAGCTCAAGCTCATCAATATTCACAGTCTATTAACACTCAATACCGTGAACCAATCTCCCCATTATTGAACAACAATGAGTTCTCTCCTTCTCAAGGATATTGTACAAAGTTCAACCAGTACCAACATCCATGGTCGCGTCCACCAAGCTATGGTTATCACTCTACTGGATATGATCTTCCATCTTATCAGTCACCAAGTGGTTCAAACCTTTACCACGGTTCTCAGACAAAACACAACTCACACCGTAAGACTCATTCTTTCCAATACGAAACTGGTTATTGCTCAGGAACCTCCTTCTGTGATTGTCGTTACTGCTATTCCAATTCAAGACCAGCCAATTGGTCTTACAACAATATGATCGCCTCTGCTTATTAAAAGATGGTATCATCATCAACTCCGTGAGATATGGCTTCAGAAATGTGGTGTATCGCTCATTTTATCTTTATTTTATTTTGCCCGAACCTTTTTGTTGTTTTCTAATCTTTTGTGCTATCTAAACATATATGATATTACTTATTTTTTTCATGTTCCTTCAAGACGTTGTTGTGTGCTAACTAATAAACCTTTACAGATGGAAGAACTGCGTCAATTCTTCCGCAAAAAAAAAGAAAAAAAAAACTATAAAATATAAAAAGACAAAAAAAAGTGTCTGTTGTTATTCGCTCCTCCGCTTATTTTTTCCTAAACAAAAGTTGTTGCTTTTTTTTATCTACATAATCTTTTTTTTTTAGTTGTATGAACTAATTTTCCTTATATTTGTTATACTTGTGATTTGAATAGCTCCTTCAAAGATGAGGTGGATGTTAATTAGCTAGTTTTGATTCTAGCTCACCTATTTCCACTCGTTTTGACTCTGCTGGATGTTTTCTGGAACTTCTTGTTCCTTTTTTTTTTAATTATCTTTGAGATTATGCTATATATTGAGTTTTCTATTTGGAATGTTGTTTTCTAACCCACAGGTACCTTTATTGGATGCCCATTATATGTTTCCTCTTTCAGCTTTTATATGTAGAAACTACAAGGATGATATTCTCATAAAACTTTAATCGTGGACTAAACAGAGCTTTAATCAGAGCTAATTGTCACTCATTGCAGAATCGAGTACTGATATATCACCTGTCAATCTAATTGGAGCTCCTAATCTAACTGTAGGAACCGGGGCACCAAGACTTGATGAAACGCCTTCATTAGGAATGGAAAGATTCTCATTGTTAGTATTTGAAACCCTCCTTAGATTTGGTTTTAGGGTCTTAGAAGTTAAAGATTTTCTCTTCTTTGGGGCCGAAAGAACTTCCTCCAACTCTGAAAAACTCTGGTCAATCAGAGATTCCTCAACTGTGGAGCTCGAAGTGGGTTCCTGGACCGTTATTCCTTTGCCCAAGTCATCCATGCTTATATCAGAATCACCAACATCATCATCGTCATTGTCATTACCATCGTTGCTATTATGATCAATCTGAGCCTCATCTTCTATCTCCAGAGACTCACTCGGGACATTCCACCTAACCTTTTTTACTGCTTTCACCTTATTTTCCTTCTGAGTTGGTGAGCTCGTCTTACCAACTTTAGAATTATGTGTGAGAGTTTGTCTCGATAATCTTGGAGAAGATCTAAAAGGTAATGATGTTCTATTTTTCGCTAATTTTCGGATAGGTGAAGTTGGAATATGAATTTCAGAAGTGATGTTGTATTGCATTATTGAGGAAAACTTTTCAAACTTGTTATCTAGATTCATCAGATCATTCAATGAGTTTTCAAATTCAGAGTAAAACTCCTCAAGAAGTTTCTGAAACACATGCCTCAAAGAATCAGGTTCATCTTCACCTTTGGAAATATAATCTAGTTTAGAGACGATCTTCAACAAACTGCTTGATGCAAACTTGAAGTTCCCATTGAAATCTTGGGAGTTGATCAACTTATCAAAAGCAACAAATGAGTTATGGAGAACAGTTTTCTCGATTGAATCCTTAATTAAGGATAGGTAACTTTCTAAAAGTATTTTGTCAAAGTTCGTCCAAGATTCTAACTCTGTTAATTTCTTTATACCACTGTCAGCAGAACCGGATAGCACAAGATCTAGTTCCGTCTCTTGATTGTACAGAGTTTCAAGTTCGTCGATTTTCAATTGCAATTTCTTCAAAATATTAGATAGAGCGTTGAAAACATGTACAAATTCATCAGGCTGATGTGTTAAGCACTCAAACGTTTTGATGTATCTTTTTAGTTCAACTTTTTGATGAATCAGCAATCTTCGCTTACAGAGAATCAGAGATTTCCGCAGCTTTAATTGCTCAAACTTTTTTGAATTCAAACTTAGTTTCAAGTTATCAAGAAATTCCAGTATGCTAATTGACACTCTTTCTTTCTGTATCTTAAAAGTTTCGACCGCCAGATTGATTTTAGCGGCTTCTCTACCCCGTAGCTCCTCTATCTCTTGTTTCTGCTCTGTGATCATTTTCAAATAGGACCCAACATGCCTATTTAAGTTATGCTGGTTTCGCGTTATCTTGGTCTTAATTTCTTTAGCTCTATCCGCATATTTCAAAGTATTCAATGTCTCATCATAATGATGGCTTGAAGGACTAATGCAAACAATCATCACAGTTTTACAATTACCTCCCAATGAAAATTTCAATAATCTAGTCAACTTTGAGTCCCTATATGGAACATGATTTTTTCTTCTAATATCACAAAGAGCATTAATACAATTACCTAAAGCTAATAGGGACTTGTTGATATTTGCACCTTCGTGTAATCTCTCACCACGGTTTTTGGTAGCCGCAGCTCTTTCACTACCAGCAAGATCAATAATGGATAGAGTAGCAAATGTATGATTTTCTCTAATATCAGCAGTCCTGTTCTTTTGATTTACGTTTATCTGCAAAACTGCATGCGATCTGGATGAAGTAGCATTTGCCTCGGTTGGAGAGCAAGTCCTATTTCTATTACCAACAATTATCATATCCATGACATCTTCTACTGACTGTGGTCTATGAGTTGATAAATTTGAGACAATTATTTTGCTGTTCGCGTCTTCTCTCAACGTCAAAAGTTTTCCATCGTTGTTTTGTTCCATTAAATCTCTGATTGTTTCGTTATAAATCTCCAAGTAGGATAAAGTCACATCAATATGCTTTGTATCCTGAAGGTCATTAATTCGCTGAAAAAGCTCTTTCATTGTAAGAAAAATTATTCCGGGTTCTTCAATTGTACCACTGATTGTATGAGTTTTTCCACATCCAGTTGCACCATAAGCAAAGACAGTGGCATTAAAGCCGTCCATAACACTATCTAGCAATGGTCTTGTGGTATCATGATAAACGTCTTCTTGTTTAGCATGGGTATCAAATAGTTTGTCAAAGACGAACCTATGTTCTCTAAATCTTGATGTTCTTTTACCATTAGGAAATACATTCTTGGGTAAATTAACCAATGGATTCCCATCTGGAGGATCGAATATCAACATTCTATCATCCACCACATCGACTATCTTCCTTAGCCCTTGCGGTCCGAATTTCTTTGCTGGATATCTATTCTCTTTGTTTTCACTAAAACTCAAAGCACCATCACCAAGAAATATGCTATCATCTTTCTGTTTGACTAAATGTGCTGATTCAGAGGGCGTGAATGGTCGAACACGGACAGCAACTGTAATCGACGACTCCCTTGAGTTCATGAAAAATGTGTGTTCTGAAGGTCTGATATCCGTTTATCTTTTTTTATTCTTATGGATAACTTTGGGCGATGCGATGTCTCTTTGTGTGATGCCTCTAGTGCAAGGAAATGCAAACTTGAAACCTGAAACTTGAGCGGTAATGCAAAGATAAGAACGAACTAAATGAGGGGGCAAAATAAATAAGCAACACGGGTGCTTTTACGATGACAGATTGACACGGCTGCACAGGAGATCGACTGAAAACTTATGGCTAAACAACAGAAACCACAACTTTTTGTTTGTATTTTTTTGTTTTTCTTCTGAAACAGAAAGAGTAAACAAAGATTATATAATCCGCGAATATAAATGTAACCGAGGAAACGAAAGGTCTAGCTACCAGAAAAAAGACTAGACATTATCTTTATTTATTCAATCGTCGTGTACTTTTTTGCTTAATTTGTTTTACTGAAGAGGGGCGTAGAGCACTTGTGTCACATACTTTCTCTTGTATCTAACAACACTGGCAACGGCTAGTGTATTGTGTTTAATACTTGTCGTGGCTAGATGATTCAACACAACATGATTAGGAATGGGTAAGGCACCACTGCTGTTACTTTTATCAGCAGCAGAGTAGTTATTCAAAATGACACTTTCTAGATGTGGTGGTAAATGTGGAGGCGTTAACCACGATTGGTTTTGATTTTGATTCTGGTTGTTATCTAGAGTCAAATAGTATTGCTCCATTGCTGAAGGATCTGTGAATATAGCTGGAATCTCAGCGATATAATCAAGTTGTGGCTTCAATGGTCTCTGCTCATGGAATCTCGAGTAACCATTGCCCATGTCATCTTCGTCATTTGTTAATCCCAAATTAGAATCCTTCTTTTGAGCCTGAGCAAGTTGTTGATCGTCTGTAGAAATTAGGGAAGAATCTGGAGATTGTATTTCAATATAGTTCACAAAGTTTCCCATCTGGTCCGTGGCAGTAGGCAGGTAATCTGAGAACCGTAGTTCATTATCAACAATGAATCTGAAACGATGTGTACCGTATGGCAATCTTAATTTTATGGAAAATTTATTCTCGTGTTCTTTAACCAACTTGATCATCTTTCTCCAACCTGTAAAGGACCCAGTGATGAAAACATTCTCACCACCTTGGAACCAATTTATTTCAACTGGGACAGCGGTTTTGTTTTCTTGCTCCGATCTATCATCAGTTTGCCCATGCTCAAGATTGCTTTCGTTTGAAGGGCTGTTATCATTAGTATCAAGCTTATTCATCTTCAGTTTTTCAAAATCAGGTTCATCTGTTAAAATCAAGGTGGATCTGCGCCTTGGCGGGTTCGTTTTCTCTTCATTTTGTTGCTGGGTTTCATGTTGAGATTCTTGCTGCTCATGTGCTTCTTGTAAAGGTTCTGTATCTATGTTCATCACGGAAGGTTGGGAGGTCAAATTAACATGAGAAATACCAGTTCCAGACATCACAACATCCTGAGAAGAAAGAACAGCATTTTTGCTTGAGAAACTGTCCTCTGGAATCAAGTCCTTATCACTTTGAACCATACCTGTGGTTGGAGTGCTTGTTTTGGATCTTGAATCAGATGGGTTTAAAAGTGGATGAGCAGTAGCAGAGTTGGAGGTAGAAGGACTTAGAGTTTTGTCAGAGGCTTGCTCTTGAGTATTATATGAATTTGAATTCGAGATATAACGGTGTTCTTGATAGTCTGAGCTGGGATTGTCCTGAGATGCAATATTTCCCATCTATAATCTTTCCCGTTTATATTCCAAGTAGAGCGATAGAGAGCGAAGAAAACCAAAATGGGGTTGCTGTTTGTTTTCCTTCTTTGTTGGACCTGGTCTTCCTAGATAATAGAATGGCCTCTATGCGTATCCTCCGTTTCCAAATGTTGTCAACCTGGTGTTGATCATCAAATTTCCAATTTTCGCTCTCCCGCCTCCAACCAATAATTCGCGGCAAAACTCAACTTGCGTCACGTGAGCAGGAATATTTCTGCCGTGAGTGAACCTCATCAAAGAAAAACTCAAACAATCTCAGATTATCTCTGCTGCTCGAGACGAAAAGACACCCGTCGAAGTGTGCTAATCATCCCGTAAGTGAGTGGGATGTCTGATGCTGCAAAGGACCCTGTGCCTCAGTCCATTAAAGGTACCGACACTAAGGCAGAGAACCCATCTCTTGCCACTTCGGATACTGCCAGTTCCAAGGCTAACACCAAAGAAATTAAACCCAATGAGCCTGTTAAACCACCAAAGTCCAAAGGATTTTCCAATCCTGCTTTGAAGGCAATGGGAATACCTACTCTGCGATTACCTTCACGTAACTGGATGATCTTCTGGTTAGTTCTTTCCGTTGGTGCTGGTGGTGTTGTTTATGATAAGTACCAACAGTCACAAATCCGTAAAAAGTGGATGAAGAGAGTTGAGCATTATGGTGAGCAATCTTTAGATCCAAATAAACTGGCTAGAAAAGTCACGATCTACGTTGCACCACCACCAAGTGATTATTTGGATGAGAGTTTGGCTGTTTTTAGAAGATATGTTAAGCCTATTTTGAATTCTGCTGGTATTGATTACAATATCCAATCAGAGAATAGACAAGGTGTTATTAGATCCATTGTTGCTGCTGAAATTAGATCTTTGCGTCGTGATATCCTCAAAAATGAGGAGGAGTTGAAGAAAATAGAAGAAGATAACAAATGGGTAAATAGATTAAAAGTTTGGCTTACGAGTTATAGATCCAAAGGAAAGAACGAAGCAAAAGAAGAATTGACTAAAAAACAGAAACAGTATGAGTTTGATTACTCTACACTTTTGGGTGTCTACTATAAAAACAGTCATAAAGATGAAGAAGTCATTAATGAAGATGCTGAGGTCATTGATGCTTCAGCTAATGGTGGTGTCATTTGTATCGGTAGAGGTGCGTATAAAGAGTATCTGAACGGTGTGCACGAAGGTTTATTAGGACCATTGGAGAAGCCCGTTGAGAATGATGAGTTTGTGTTAGCTAAGGATTCAAGTAAAGATACAGATAAGACTTCTAATGATAACAAGAATCAATTGAATGCACCAATCGTTAAGGATTTAAATGACTTCAATAAAGAATCTGAAAATATAGAACTCGCTCCAAGCGGTATAGATGCAAATTTAAAACAAGAAACTGATAATAATGGGGAGATTCAAGACAATGCTACCACCACACCTGAAACAGAAGATGATGATGAAAACAAAGATGAGATTGACGAAAATGGTGAAAAACGACTTCCCGTTCCAAAACCATTCATCAAACCAGAGGATTACTCAAAGGCTGAATTTCCCAAAGAGTTGATATTCGGCTCAAAGATCCCAACAAAAGATTCAGTTGCGCCTGTTTTTCAACAATCCATTGCTGTTATACCAGTCTATCATCTTTTAGGATTTCTCAACACACCACAAAGAATCTATAGATTTTATACTAGACGTCATTTGAGTGAAGAATATGGAAGAACAACGGTTGCTGTTGTTGAAAACTTGAGAAGCCCATTCAAATTGGAAGATGTTGATCTTGGTAAAGCTGAGGAGAAAGACTGGCCTAAAAAATGGGTCAAGAAAGGAATTGAGAAGAACAGCGAATGGATCCAAGAAGTCAAGACAGATGAAAGAGTTTTGAGTAAACTGACTGTTTATGATTCAGATAGGGTTGTTGATAAATGAAAACTTCAAGATGTGATACTTGTAAATAGTGGTTATTTTTCCTCCCAAATGAATATACTGAAATCACCTTTCTTGTTCAATCGTTATTAGTTAGAAACCTTATTGAATGTTTGTAATTGTTTTCATTGTTATCCTGACTATTTGAGTCATCTGATTCGTTAAGTTGGTTATTTTTAGTGGAATCTCTCGTACTTTGTGCTGGAGCTAATGGGACGACAGATTGAAGGGGTGCTATCGCTAAAGGGGTTGTGCTAGGAGATTCTTTAATTCTTGGGCTTGAAGATACTGATGCATTTGGTGAGTTTGGGTTTGATGGGCTGTTGATGGTGGAAGCAAGGTATAGTCTTCTGTTGAACCTTGAGTTGTTGTTTTCATGGACGCTTCTGATGTGTCTGTTCAGAAGGTCCATCCTACCAAACCGCTTGTTACAGCCTTGGATTTGACACCTATATTCCTTCTCAGCATTGTGCACAGAGTCTAGGTGACGGTGTAGTTGCCTAACTCTGTTGAATCCAACGATTTTCCAAGGACAGCCGTCGTGGATACACTTGTGAGGCCGCTTGATCTTGAACTCGTCAAAATGGTCCAACAACTCACCAAAGTTACTGAACAAGTTGTCACAGTGATTGCACATATAGACACCTTTCTTTGGCTTTGTCAGGACAGCCTTCAGGATGGCTTTTTCCTTGAAGATCTGTCTTCTCAAGGGTACTCTGTCGTCAGGCAGTAATTCTGGATATCCATCAGGAAGAAACTTTTGGAATTCTGCTGGGGAGATGAGAGATAGATCTACCTCGCTATCGGATTCTGCCTGCGAAGGGGGATCTGTTTGGGGAAGGTCTGTTGAAGATGAGGAGCTATTCTGCATCTTTTTTAGGAACTGGATGAAACTGTTCACTCCAGGATTTATATATAAAAATATGATGCGAAGGTTCAGGTAGAATAAAAGATTTTCTGAAGGGAACCTGTTAAAGCAGGTTGCTCTGTGGTGCTGATGCTGCTGGTGAAGGCTTGATTCAAGTAAACTGGATTCAATAGAGTAGTAATTCTATATGCGAGTAATGGAGTTCAATGAATGAGTATGGGAAGGTAACAGATCTTGTAGGGTGTGTGCTAGTTCCATGGGAAAAAAAGACAATGTGAATGGGACGAAGGAACAAGTGGGCGAGGCGGATGCTAATATACACTGGCAACTACAAGAGGGAGCCCACTATTTTGTGCGAGAGTATGAACAAGAACGGATTGGTTATTTATACGAAATTCTCTTTGTAGAAAATTCAATACACTATGGCCAAACCTTAGTGAAGGACAGTAGAAAAGAAAAAAAACGCTGTTCACTTTGTCACTGGTGGTGTGTATCAAAGTTGCAAGGTTGTGCATGTCATGAGTTTCACTGCATGAAGGTTGTTTCATAACTGGCGTACCCTACATACTCTGAAACCTGCAGCGAGCTGTGGTGGGAGGGAAAAACAATACAGATCACACTGCCAGAGGTCCAAAACCGGTCCCGATATTTTCTTAGAGGCCACTGCCTAGCGAGAGGCCCGGTGGGAGCTCCCAGCGAGAGATCTTCCCACTGCTCCCAAGCAGAAGCGTAGCAACTCTTCCTTCCCGGGGGCCCAAGGAAGCTGCATCTTAGCGGGCTCTCCTTACAAGATAGCCTATCATGCCCTAGAGTGCTTTAGGGACTAAAACACTTTTTGGTACTACCACGGCCACTGTCACCTTCTATTTTATAAGGTAAGTAGCCATCTGGCGTTAACTGGGGCTCCACTCACTGCGAATTATCTCTTTCTCTCCACTGGCCACTTTTTAGCGACTCTAAATGATAGCCATGATAAAAAAAAAGTCGTCACTTGTGAGCTTGTCTAATACGATATCAGCTACTTCTCTTAACAGGCTGATGTATAACAGCGCTTGCAGAAGCTTTAGAGACTATGGATAGGAAGAATAGGTAGAATCTGATCAAACGTGCAAGTGAAAGGTCTAGGTCCTGTCACTTTTTCTCTGAAATTAGCTACTTCCACTTCCTGTCATGAGCCAAAAAGTAACTGGTAAATTAAACTATACCATGAAGGATGAGCAATGAAATTAAAGACTAGTCAGTTTTCTATCAAGAGGAGTCTCTTGATGGATGATTTTTAACTACATGGTTGCTCCGTATAGAAGAGCCGGCATTCTTTACAATAAGTCTGAACAGAGATTTGCTGTTAAATACTGAAAATGTCAGCTAAGTATTTTGACTTAATGCACCTACCTTTCACTCCCCTTCCACTCTCCGGCTTCTAATCTTCACTCTCTTGAACTTCTCTTGAACTTCTCTTCCAACTTCCCAAGTTCCCAAGCTTTCTGGGCCAGGGAAAGGTCAAGCCAATGCCGCTGAAAGTAGCTTGTCACAATCAGGAAGACACACAATAGATTGCAATCTTAGGCTGAAGGCCTCTGCTAAACTGTATTACGCCTCTGCCGATCCTCAAATAAGACACCCGCTTCTCAATTATGATGTCTCATATTTGTTCCTTATCTCTTAGATAGCACTTACAGTGAAGCCTTATTCCCACGTAGATCTTCTTCGTCAAAGCTAAACATACAAGCAGGTTGCGTCACAGACCCCGAGCCCACGCGCTGCATGAAATGTTTCAAGACCTGTGGTGGTTAGTAAAGTCCACAGTGCTCAGTGATCAGTGGATCACGAACATGCCGCCGTTTTGGCTGGTGCATGTTCCCTGGGCAGTTATCTCTTACACAGCGAAGCATGGGCCGTAGATCTTGTTTCCCGTCCCAAACCCTAAAAAACGTATTTACCGGATCTTGAGTCTTTCCTCTGCTTATTTGCACTACAGGTCGCCATTCAAGATTCTTATATTCAAATTCGGCTTGAAGAAGCGCGTCCTTTGCCACTCACCAGTCAGTCAAGAAATCTTCAGCATGATTTCCACAGCTCAAGATGTATCATTAGGTGGCTCATCCTGCATGGATACACTTCAAAAAAAAAACTTTCATAGAACAAAACATAAAGATCGGGTCAAACATGTTTCGTTCTTTACATTTCAATCAAGTATTTCTCTGTATGTCTGTATGTCAGTATATATCCAAGCACCACGCATATGACGAGGTTCATATGGAAAGAAAGACCATGTCACAGAAGACATATATTACAGCATCCGACTCAAACTAATCCTTGAATTGCGTAAGTACCAAGTCTTTTCCTCTTCTTTGACTGTCAGAGGCCCAGCGTATCGAACGCATTGGGCAGTGGCTATGGGCTTACCATATGGCGTCTACTGGTCATGATGTAGTAGAGAATATGCACTGTGTTCTTGTGTATGAGGTCTATGTACGCCAGTAGTAATTATGGATGTCAAAGGCTAACAACGCTAGATCATACAGCTGTGTGCATTGATTCGGTGAAACTAAAAGAAGGAGCATATATTTTGGGGAAAGCTCCCCACCTCAACAATTCGAACCAACTACAACTCAGCGTGTACTGGAAAGCATTTGACCATCTCATATTTGAATAGTAGCTGATTAGCTCAAAACAGAAGTATCAGCAACAGTCCATTCACGATACACAGTATGCTCTTTGCAATTTGGCAACTTGTATTTCTTCCAAATAATCATCAGATCACACATTGTCTAATCGAATAACACAGTCCTGACTCAAGAATTATTCCCCTATTATCAAATAGGGAGCCTAAAACTTGTTGGCAATTAGTCCGGTCACTCGAGCCAAGATGATTCGTCCACCCTATCAAGTATAGCCTCTCATCTCACCTGATTTTGAGATCGTCTCTTACTCCTCATTTATCACTGACAGTACCATCTTTTGAATCAGATCATAATTACCAATTACGGCTTGGAGCCTCTGCGTAGCCTAAACTTGAAAAGAACACTCACCTATATCATATAGAGTTGAGGGTTGGATGCGGAAATATTATTTCTTCGTCTATCTTCATCAGTTTACAACTATACACAAACACCGCAGCCTCACAACTCGATTGGCATCGAACGGAGCCAAGCCTCAAAATAATTTCTCCGTCATTTATTTCGAATACTAGAATCGTTTTCTTTTTCTGTTTCAAAACCAGTTTTATCTGTGGCCGATTGTTGTAATTAATGTAGGAGTTTGTCTGATTCAACAAGCACCATCTTTATGAAAAACATAATCGCCAGCTTGTAAGACTATCCTTTTGATGAATTGTTGTCTGCACTTATTCAAAATCCACCCACGGATCATCCAATTTTGAATATGAAGCTATGGGGCTGACACACGTCAAAAGAGAGCTGTACATCGATGCTTTGGACCCTACGGTTACTGCATATTCAGATAATGAGTGATGCTTTCTCAAAGAAAAACCAGAAATCTTCCTCTATTGTTGACTGTTCATTTTTCTTCCAAATTTTTGAGAGACTATGAAGATCTTGTGGAAAGAGATTTGTGATAACATTTTGCTTCTCACTGCTATCCTGTTTCAACTGGATTGGGAAATGTAAAGCTTTCAGCTTGTTCAGAAGAAATTGTGAGATTAAGTGGCTTTCTTGTTCACCCCATCAATCAAATTTTAGCCAGTTTCATTGGTTTAGATTTCTTTTATGGTCCAAAAAAATATGGGATAGTATACGTTTGGATAATCATGAATCATAGAGATACATTAGGTATTCATTATTGATCTAGACTAACATGATTAATTCTCAAGCATTCAAAAACTCTCCAAAGTCATGGATTGCGCAACCTGAGTTTCTTCGACAGCCTTTTTAAACTCAGCGAAACTTAGCTTTCCATCTCCATCATTATCATTCTCCATTATTGTTCTATCAACAATCTGTTGTAGCTGATCAACTTCCAAATTCTTACCAACCATCATCTTTAAGACTATAAATAATTCACCGTTGGAGATGAAACCATCTTTATCAATATCATATATTTCAAATGCAAATTTCAATTTATCTTCCTTCAAGGATTTTGTAGAGAATATACTTAACCCAGTAATGAATTCTTGAAAATCAACATCTCCCGAGGCATCTTTATCAAAAGTTTCAATAAGCCTAGTAGCAAGTGGATTAGAAGCTACACCGGGAATAGACAGGAACTCTTCTTTTGAAATCGTCCCCGAACTATCTTTATCCAACTTCATGAATCTTTTACGCAATCTGTCAATCTCTTCATGATCAACTGATCCCAATACTCGTTAGTACACATATACTTTTCAAATTCCAAAAGTTAATCACACGTACAATTCGTTCCCTCTGTGAGGGAGTCCATAAGTCTCGATGATGCTAGCCCCATTTTTGGAGAGAGGAACGGGGTGGTTTAAAATGGTTGTTATCAAAGGATCTATAAATCCTCATCTACATCATTTGTTTCTTGTTTTTTGTATATACCTGTGTGGTGTCCGGATGGTTAATAGATAGCTTCTCAATTCGAGAATTCTTGATTATTCAAGCTCACAGCAGGAAATGGGAGTAAAAAGATGAAGATTTGGATGGAGTTATCCAAGGCCCTGAAGATTTTTAAAGGTATAAAAATATTTATAAATTTATAACTGTCGAAAATGAAGATCGAAAATTCAATTGGTGAATTTTGTATAATTTTCTTATTCAATTTACAAAACAAGCCAGAGACAATTGGCTAAAAGATTAAAATAATCATTAAAATAGTAAAATTATTCTGTTCTGGTGGAGCATGCTCTGATTATTTCATATCTAAGCTTCTTCTATGCTACAGTTATGTATGGTGCAGCTTATACTGTTCCAAATCAATAAAATTCATTAAAACGAGCCACTACCTAGTAAGGCCATTGAGTTACTCTCAATGAGATTTGTAAATGTAAAAACAAAATCCCAGTTGCAACCTCTTCGTTCCAAGTATGGAACCACCCTTATACTCCTCAAAATTAAGTAGTTTTACTGATTAAAGCGAACGCTAGAGAGAATTTACAAAGGCACGAGCCAATTTTTACAAAGTACTGAGGTAAGGGGGAAATAGGGCAAAAGTGCCCTGCCCTACTGCACATGCTCTTATATATATCTCTGGTATCAGAACAATGCTTAACTGTAGCACCTGGCGGGGTAAGTAAGCACTATGCACTATGTATGTGCCACTGTAGGCTATTCCGTACATTATGTGCTTGTTTACATCCTCTTTGAGGTAATTCCAACAATAGTAATGATTAGCGGTCATCTTATCAAGCTCCAACTTCAAAATCACTCGATGACTACAAGAAATTGGGTGGAACCTGGAGGTGTAACTCCTTTGACAGCTTATCAACTGGAGAAGTTCTCTACTGTTGATCTTACTCCTTTTTGTGACTCTAGAATCCAGAGCGCAGAAGAGATTGGCGTTGATGGGCTATTTATAGCAGTTGACAGGTGACTTTGGCAGTATTGACTCAACAGCCAAACACTCAACCATCAACCAATACACACAGATGAACCTCCACAAACCCAATCGTCTTGGCCGTGCCGATCACTAGCACACCTTTGCCACCGTAGGGAGTTGGTCACAGGCTTGATTAGATTAAGCTATCGATCAAACGTGCCTTCAGGGCTTTGCTGTGTATGTCGTTTTTGTGTTCCAGACACTTTTTTCTCTTTTCTTTTTCCAATTTCCACCTACTGTAGTTTTCTGTTGCACGAGAATAATACCGACACGTCTTGAACACACGATTGGTGGTGCTTTGTATGGTTATTAGTGTATAAGAATTGGATCACTATAAAGGGGAAGATCAGGAGAAGGCAAAAATCCAATTTTGAGCGAAAAGGCGGGTGATTTAAGCCAGATAATCGGCTTCGTAGGCGTGAAGTGCGGGTTTTAAAGTGCGCTGGGGGGCCTTCGGATAATCCAGAATTAAAATTTGCATTTCTGGGGAAAAAAAGAAACAACGATCATCTAAATATGAGATTTTAAAAATTCGTGGTGTTTATAAAAATCCACAAAGTTTTCTTCTTCTTCCTCTTCTTTCTCTTGCTCCTTCTTATCTTCCCCTGTAACATCTAAACACTCACTAATAAACTTACTCCTTTTTCAATGACATTTGACTCCACTGAAGCTATCGAAGCCATCGTTCCTTCTTTCAGACTGGACGGTAGAATCGCGGTCATCACTGGTGGTGCTGGTGGTCTCGCAGTCACCTTAACTAAGGCTCTGCTTGCACAAGGTGCTCACATCGCATTAGTCGACTTGAACCAACAGGTTGTTGATGATGCTGCTAAAGATTTGATTTCCTGGGGTGAATCTCAGGGCATCAACCCATTACCTATTGTCTCATCTTGGAGCTGCGATGTCAGTAATGCTGATAGAGTCGATGAGGTTGTTGGTCAAATCAACCTCTTCTACAAGACACCTGCTGATTTATTGATTCATACCGCTGGCTACTGCCAAAACTTTCCTGCTTTGGAATATCCAAACCAAAAAGCTGCCGACCTGGTCAATGTTAACTTATTAGGCTCTTACTACATTTCAAAATCTATTGCTAGGGCCTTAGTCGATGCCGGTAAACCAGGATCCTTAATCTTGATCGGCTCAATGAGCGGTGTTATTGTCAACGATCCGCAACCACAAGTTGCTTATAACATGTCCAAAGCTGGTGTCATTCATCTAGTCAAATCTTTAGCCTGCGAATGGTCCAAATACAACATTAGAGTTAACTGTTTAAGTCCTGGCTACATTCTAACTCCTTTAACCAAACATGTCATTGGTAATGATGATGATTTGAAAAATTCTTGGGAATCAAAAGTTCCAATGCATAGAATGGCAGAACCAAAAGAGTTTGTTGGCTCCATTTTGTACTTGGCATCTCAAAGTGCCAGTTCTTATACTACTGGTGAAAACTTGATTGTTGATGGTGGTTACCAATGTTGGTAAGCTATCTGCCTAGTTTCCTTTCTTCCCTTCTATTTCAGGTACCCTTTTTTTTCACTTCTTTGATGATCAAACACTTCTCCCTCATGCATACTAATTTATAGAAATCTCATTTCATCATGTCACATCCTCTTGCTTATCAATTTACCATATCTGACACATTTTTAATGCCTAATTTAATACGATAATGATTATTATTCATTTATTCTCTTTGATTAGTGTAGTTCTCATAAAGTCATTAAAAATTTAAAAAAACACAGATGTACACATCATATCTTTCTAAACAGGTGAAGAGTCAAATCCATTATGGGTAAACCCACTATGGTCAATTTCTTTGGTACTATCATCATCTTTTATACTCTCAAGATCCACTTCATCAATTTTTTCTAAATTATAGGGCAATTGGGCTTCCAAAAACTCAGGAGTTGGTCCAACTACGGTATGATCACTTGAAGAGTGTCCAGGCCCAGAATTCAAAACAGTATTCTTAAATCTCTCTTCATGACCCAGTTTCTCGCTTTTCTTCATCAGATATTTCAACCAATCCTCATCCAAAATCTCTTCTTGCTGAGTGGATCCATTCACCACACTGGAATCAGTTATAGTAGTGGTACTCAATACATTCATGTATTCAGGAATAATAGGATTACTTTTCAACTTGTTTTGATTCAGCAGTTCAGCCGTGGGTCTAGATACTATTCTCGAATTCTCAGGCGTGTTACCAACAACCCAGAACAAGAACTTTTCAACACCTTTATTCTTTGTATCATACTGTTCATAAATATCTAGAAGGTTGACGGGTTTTATCATACCAATGTTCTGTAATGCTTGTGTTATATCCTGTATCTCTATATCACCTCGGCCACATGAAGCAGCCAACGTTTGACATTCTGATGTCAGCAGATGCAGATGCCTTATGTACAGATCAGCTAGTATATCTATGATTACCGGGGAGCATCTATCAAACCCAATACTTCTTAATATCTATCGGTGTGTTAGCTTTCAAAAGACTAAATAACGAAAAACACAACGGCTATGTCCAGTTAACTTCAATAACTTACTTGCATCACAGTTATCCGTACCACTGCATAATTGAGTGATGATTTGCTCATAACGAAACTCTATAATACACAGCCTGTTCAGCTTCAAGCCAAACTTGTTTATGTTTTTCTGAGTGAATCCGTTTTTGTTGTTGAAGCTCATGTTTTTCCAATTCTCTCACGTGACAGTTGAGGTAGTTCCGGGGGTCATTGGTCGGATCTGAGGTCGACACAGCGTTGACCTTCGAAATTTACACGTCAAATCAAAACAAATTGCTAGGAGAAATCCAGTTCCAAACAGAGATTGGACCCATCTTACCTCTATTTTTCCATCCAAAACCCTCACAATGTCGAAGAATGTTTCACTTTACTCAGTTAAAGCTCTCATCGTTTTGGATAACGAGGGTCAAAGGCTATTCGCCAAGTACTACAACCGTCCTCAAGACCCAACTTTCGTACAAGAAGAACAATTTGCTTCATTGAAGGCTCAAAAAGCATACGAAAAGGCATTGTTCACTAAGACGAACAAGCAGAATGGTGAAATACTTCTTTTCCAAAATCATATCGTTGTTTATAAGCAGATTGCCGATCTACTGATATATTTGGTTGGTGGTTTAGACGAAAATGAACTAATACTTTCCTCAACATTAGAAGGATTCACAAAGGCTTTGGATAGTATTTTACAAGGTAGAGTTGACAAAGGATCTTTACAAGAAAATTACGATAAACTAAGTATAGCTGCGGATGAAACCATTGATGATGGTATAATTTTAGAAACTGAACCTTCCATCATTGAAGCTAGAACCTCAAATACACCAGTCAATGCTCCAACTTTGAAGAACATTGAACTGAATGAAAAAGGTTTACTAAGTGCCTGGAAGTTTGCCAAAAGTAAACTGTCTGAAAGTTTCCAACAAGACTTTTAGGCTGCTCATATAAAAGTAATGACACTAGCATCAAGAAGAACGTTTATGTGTTTTGGTCTATAATTTTTACACTACATTTACTTTGTTTCAATTATTTTAAGATTACACTGTAAACGTCTATGATTGCAAGATCATTTCTTTTTCCCTTTTTTGGAAACCTTTGCAGCAGAACTTTTTCCTGGCAATAGAACCTTCAACTTACCCACATAGATACTAGGTAATAACTCAGTGTCTTTTAGCAGCTTGATGGCTTCATGTTCACGAGGCCAGTCATAATTTCTATCATTCTCAGTGGCATCTGTTGGTCTAATATGCAAATAATGTAGGATTTCTTGCACAGCTTTTCCCTTCTTGGTGGACCCAGGTTGGACCTTCACTCTATATCTGTAGTTGCTTAAAGAGTTCCATGGTGCAAACACCGGAATGGCTTCTAAAATTTCATCTTCCTTGGATATTTTGGGTGTCAACTCATTCAAGATTTTTTCCAGATTGATTTTCTCCTTTTGGCCAGAGTACTTCTGAGCAGTAAGTTCTTCTTGTCTTTTACGTCTTTCGACTTTCTGCAGATGTGTGATTTTAGCAAGCTGCTGTTGTTTGAATTCATCTTCTTGTTTCGAGTGTTGTTTCAGTGTACCCAATGCTTCCATTCTCAATTGACGCTCTTCCTCATCTTGATCAGCGTACTTATCTGCAATCTTCTTTAATTTACCTTTCTTACCTCTTACCTGTCTTTGTTTTTGTTTACCAGAGTTAGTGGTTGTAGTTATAACGGAAGCAGTGTCTGGTTCATCATCAATATCTTCTGATTCCTGCTCGGTCACTTCGGTAGGTTCTTCGTTCGACTCCTCCTTTGGTTCATTAAAGTTCAACTCATCCTTTGGCTCATTAACGTTCAATGAATCATCTGCTTCAACTTCTCTGTCCAACAGCGGATCTTCTCCTTGAGACTCTTCTTTCTCAATTTCATTGATATCCAGATTTTCCAGTTCTTCCAGTTGCCTATCCAGTTCCTTTTGATTTTCTTCAGTCTTAATTTTCCAAACAAAACCAAAACCCATAACAAGCTGAGCTGGAGGTAGATATTTCTTTTCCTTTTTATAAGCGAAAGCACCAACTTTAAGGACATTTCCTTGGAAATCGTTCTTAGAGATATCAGATGCATAAGACCACCATGGTGAAGTAACGGCTTTGTTATCCCAGGCTTTAGAGGTTGACAATGACAAAACACCAGCTTGGGTCAGCGTTGATGGGGAAACATCACCCTTGTTAGGATTGATGATAAAAACCTGGCTAGCACCATCGATATCGGCGTAGACATAAATATCATCAGGTTTGATATACCTGTGATAGATCAGATCTGTCTGTGCATCATCTTTCCCTGAAATAATTAGGTAGTTTTCATTGGAAAAGAACCAGTTAAACTTTTCAAAGAAGTAAGGCTTACGAAGTTTCTTCAAAATATCAACTTCTTGCTTTAAGTTTTTCTTCAAATCCTTTTCAATCTTTTGTTCAATGTTCTTTAAAGCTTTTGAGGCCGATTGTTCAACCTTCTTTTGCTTTTCGATAGTAGTCTTCTTAACAGTGAAATACTGTGAAGCGTTGGCATATGCAGATAATCCCAGATCAATTACGACGTTGATAGTAGTCTTAACACTATCCTTAACCTTAGATCTTTTAGTGATTTCTTCATCAGAGTCACTTTCATCATCGCTTTCGGAGGTATCAGAGTCAGAATCTTCAGACTCTTCACCGTTATCGTATGCAGCTTCGGTAGAAAGATTCAAGCTTATCTTGTTCTCCTTCAAATTTAATGGCAAGTTTATCAGTTTGGCGACTTGATTACCTTTGCCTTGCTCAACTTTGATCAGTTTTTCCATGGTCTTCCAGTCCATACTTTGATCAATCAAGGCCTGAACTGCAGATTTGGCTTCTTCGACTAGGTGTGCGTTAAAGATGATGGTTTCTCCTTTCAAGGTGTTCACTTCTTGAACATCAATCAAGCGCTGCACTTGTTGATGTTTTTCATTTCTGGCATGTTCTAACTTCTTTTTTGCCTGGTTCTCTTGGTTCTGGATCCTCAAGGCATACTTCGAGGATTCAATGGTAGAGAAGAACTTATCTAATGTCTTGTTATAACCAAGAACCTCAATCAAATCATCACTATCATTTTTTAATAGAGGCTTGAAGGGATGAAATTGATCATATAGAACTTTTAAACCTTCCTCATCCTTTGATGGATCATACAATTCATTCTTTTTTGTCAGAATGTAACCTTTAACTGGTTTAGAATGCAAAATGTTTTGAACTTGCTGTTCGGTCTCTTCAAGAATAGATAAGACCAATTCAGTATTTTGTTCAAAGTTCAAACAGGAAGCTGACGGATCAATCTCATGAGATTTCAAAATTTTAGCAAGTAAATCAGCAGATAGATATGGAGCTTTTTGATAAAGTAGTTTTTGAATGGATAACACTTTATTTTTCTTACCAACTTCGACTGGAATGCTCTTTTGAGCCGATATCCACTCATTGACTTCATCTTTTGTAAATGTCCTTGAATCATCTGTTTTAGTCTCTTCGTCAAACAACGATTCATCAAAATGGTTATAAGTCTCACCGACAGCGTACTTATCATTATTCTCCTTCTCTTCAACTAGCCTCTGTAAAGATAAAATGCGACGCTGTTCATCAAGTAGCAGAATATTACCGGCACTGAAGAACTCAAAGACCAGGTAATAAGCACCATCACTAAAGTTCAGGACAATTACTCGATCAATTCCTACCTGCTTAACACTTGAAAGTCTTCTCGTCTTCAGATGCTTCCTCAACTTGGTGACAAAGTTGGATGGTGCTTGAGGTGTAGGCCTTGTGAACTCAGTGATATGGACTTTGAATCCCGAGTCGACCACCAGATTGATTTTCGAATCTGGCTTAGCAAATTTCAAAAGATATTGCTTATTGGATGTTGCAATGTTGTAGATGTTCTGTAGTCTATAGTCTGTGATTTCTGTCTGCAATTCAGCAGTTAAAATCTGAAGATCCAGCGCTGTGACTCTTTGCTGGAGAAGAAAATTAGTAAAACCACTATTTTTTGGACATGGATGTTCCTACATACTTTCATTTTTAGCAGAACAGACAGATATCCAATGCTTTACACTCTTTACTAAAGAGACTTTTCACTTTTTTCAGTGAGTTTATTATTGAAGTGTTGGCGGATATCCGAGGCTAAAAGTCGGAATTAACCTCTAGAGGCAAACACGAAGGAAGATGCAGCAATCAATTGGCTGAAAGTGAGCCAAATGGGATCTCACACGCACAAAGTTTCACCCAGAGGCACTAGTTCTGATGTTTGTGCGTGGTTTGAGATCCCAGAGAGTGGTCGCCACACTCGGACTGAGACCAGCTACTTCAATTCAGGCATGCAGTCTAAATGTGGGGCCCATCATGATTAGCAAGAGGTGGGCAACAGACGATATCAAAACCCAGGATATCCTGGCTGGAGAATCAACAGAGGCCGAGGAGACTGGTGTTATTGAGAAGAATGCACAAGAAACAATGCTTTACTTCGATCATGTGCTACCATTCCGTTCAAGCAACTGGGACATTCGTCAATGGCTGTCTTACGTTGTTGTTCCTGATAAAAGACCTGAGGCCATCAAGACACATGTTCTAAAACTTGCAAATCCAGAAAGGGAATCTGGTACTTCTGACATCCCAAATCTTGAAATTTCAAGCGTTGTTCCGATGAAAAGAGATGGTGGTGCCTTTGTGAAGTTCAAAGTTCCTAACAACTACACCATTTCTGAACTGAATTCTCAAATCCAAAGGAATACAGCCCAACAATCCACAAAGGGTATATTGAACTACTTAACACAGTCCGCTGCTTTCCCTGTCAAAGGTTCTCCATGGATCGAAGATTTGAGAAGATATCCTAATAAGACCATCAAAGTTAAATTTGAAGGTCCTGCTCTAACAGAAGAAGAGCTATACTCCTTATTCAGAAGATATGGTACTATAGTTGATATTGAGCCTGATGCTTCAGTCGCTACTGTTATTTTCAGATCTTATAGGGGTGCTATTTGTTCAAAGAATTGTATCACTGGGTTGAAGCTGAACGATACTATTTTACATATCCAGTATGACAAATATTCTCAAAAGAATTTCATCATCCAGACCATTGTTAATCATACCAGAATCGCCATACCTTTGATATTCGCTCTAATAGCCGGTATAGCTGTTGCTGTCTTTGAACCAATTAGAGAGTTTTTCATTGAGAACAAGATCACAAGACAATTTGCTTTGGGTAAGCATAACTCTTATGTCAAATGGGTTTCAGATCTGACTCACGACACTTTGAGCTCGCTGCATAAATTGCTAGGTCAGCATGATAATGTGTTTATTAAAAGACCGCTATGGTCAGAAAGAATTGATATGGTGAAAGAGTTAGTTCTATGGATTGAGGAGAATGTTAATACATTTATAATCGTTAGAGGCCCAAGAGGTACTGGTAAACATGAGTTGGTCATGTCATATGCTTTGAATGATCGAAAGGATGTACTTTATCTTGACTGTGATAAGCTTGTGAAGTCAAGAAACGATGCCGATTTCGTTTCAAATGCGGCCCACAGTGTTGGATATTTCCCAGTATTCCCATGGCTGAACTCATTCTCTACCATTATTGACTTGGGTGTTCAAGGTTTGACAGGTCAAAAGTCTGGTATTAGTGAAAGTAAAGAAGCTCAGTTTAGAGGTATTTTATCAACAGCATTAGTTGCCATTAGAAGAATTTCATTGAGGGGTTACCAAGCAACAATTGGAACTGGAGATAATACAGTTTCTATCAAAGAAGAGGATTACTTACAACAGCACCCAGACAAAAAACCTGTTATAGTTATCGATCGATTCACATCTACCAACAAAACAGATAATAACTCCTTTGTTTATAAAGAAATTGCAGAATGGGCAGGTCTATTAGTTTCAATGAATTTGGCCCATGTTATTTTCCTAACTGAAGATGTCGGAGCATTGCAAGCATTGTCTGAAGCCTTGCCTGATCAGGTGTTTAAGAGTATGAGTCTTTCTGATGCTTCCAAAGAATCTGCCAAGTCATATGTGTTGAACCAACTGAGAGAGAACGACTCTGATGATGAAGCGAAGAACGAAAAGGAGACAATTCCAGAAGATAGATGGTCCACCATTTCTTCGCAGTTAGATTCTTGCCTTGATCCAATTGGTGGTAGAATGCTGGACTTGCAGGCATTTGTTAGACGTGTTAAATCAGGAGAGGCCCCACCAGAAGCTTTAGACCATATGGTCACACAAACTGTTGAACAGATCACTCAAATATTTTTAAATAAAGACCAAGGTGTCAAAAATGCTCAAGCATGGGAGTTGATCAAATTATTAGCCACGAAAGATTCAATTCATTTCAAAGATTTGATTAACAATAACATTTTCAAATCAGGCCCAGAATCTGCTCTCCTCGAACTCGAACGTCAAGGACTTATCACCATCAGCAGAGATCGTGGCATTTTGAGTGAGATTTTCCCTGCCAAACCATTATATACTGCTGCCTTTAAGAATTTGATTCAAGATGAAAAGTTATCAGCGGTGTTAGAAACGGCCTATCTCTACAGAATTATCAGTTTTGAGACTGCAAAAATTCAGAAATTGCAAGGGGAGTTACAAAATTTCTCTTGGTTCTCCCAGAATAAAGAATTCAAGCCAAGAATCCAGTTTATTGCTGCTAAGATAGAAGCATGCCAACAGAATATCTCAAATGCGGAAGCAGCTATCAAAGGTTACGCAAAGAAGTAACTTTACTGATGATGAGTTGCTACGAAATCTAAGCTATCGAGCTAACTACTGTACATAGAAAAGTTTATGCTAAATGTAATGACTATCAACTAAGTATAAATAATGATCGTAACTCAGAAATAACCTTCAGTCATTCGTAACCGAATCGTCTTTACTTTCCGATTTCGTGGTTTGCAATCTTGTGACTATTTCACTTGAGACTCGTTCATCTTTGCTTTTCAATTCTAAGGTCTCCAGGTTTGTAACTAGGTCATCGAATTCAGCTTCTTCGTCATTGAGATTATCGGCAGCCTGCTTTAAAACCCTTTTGGTCTCTTCATTTTCATCACTTAATTCAGCATACGCCTCTTCTAAAATCTCTTTGGAAGTCTCCGTGATTACTCTTTCTGTTTGAGCTTTGATCTGCTTCTTTATTTGTTGGATGAGCGCTTCCAACTCCTTATCCCACCCCAAGGCCTCAACTAGAGATTCTGTAAAATCGTCAGTTGCACCCAAGAAGAGCAAATCCGAATCTCTAGGATTATCCTTGAAGTCACCAACGTTTTCAAGGTTTACAAGTACCCTCAAATGCTTCTTTGGTATTTCGCCAGGTAAAGAAGCAAAGGGGTAAACAGTCAATGAGGTTCCTGCTGTAATAGTAATAAATTCGCCTTCTTCACTTGCATTTAACAAATCACCATCTTCATCCCACAAATCAAAGAAGAGTTCCGGTAAGCCTTCACCAAAGAATACTATATCAGGCTTAACAAGCCCTCCACACTTCAAGCATTTTGGCTCCTGTTTCAGAAATATTTTTTCTTTGAATAGATCATTCGAATATGCTTCACCACATTTGACACAATGGTTCTTAGCAAAAGACCCATGAGCTTCCACCATATATTCATCTTCGACCCCGGCAACCCTTTCTAAAGTGTCAATATTCTGCGTATAGACCCTTTGGAGAAGGCCTTTCTCCTGGAATAACCTCAATAAGAAGTGAAATTTAGTAGGAAGATGCTGTCCTGGGTATATTTCTCTTGATAAGAGATAGAAAGGTTTAGGGTTCTTCTTGAAAAACGTAATATCGAAGATGTCTTCTGGATGCTCTAAATCGTATGTCATTAGGTTGTGATACAGACCAGTCCCTGGACTTCTGAAATCTGGAATGCCTGAACTGGTACTGGTGCCAGCTCCCATCATTATGATGAGCTTCTTTTTACCGGACCTGATGAGAGAAGCCAGGTTCTGGAGATCCTTTGCGTACGACATCTTTATCTGTCGACAGTAACTAGTCCACAAGAATGTTAATAGTAACACTCCACAACAAAATCTTGTATCGCTGGGCTTTCTGTTTGTTGATGTGGCTAACTTTGATGAGCTTTTTCGTTTTCTTGACAGGAGATTCGGTCTGCGTCAAAATTATTCGCTCGCTAACGGTGACACAATAAGAAGATAGAACTAAAATTACGGGGTTATTTCTCTTTATAAAGAAGTGGGGACATTAGACAGTACATCATGGCATTATTTGAAATATATAGTTTCTATTATTTAGCCAGCTGCAGGATTGTGTGACCTATGACACGTCTGAAGTTTCTTGCTTCCGAAGGTTGGTAAGTCAGGTCAACATGCTTAGCTAAGTGATATGCATTCAACAGAGTGAAAACACCACAGTCGTAGCCGTTTTGCTGCTGAGGACAGTTGAGTATGTGCTCCTTAGTGAATCCTTGGCCAAGCTCCGGAACACCCTGTTTCTTAGACTCTCCCTTCACAAAGTCTTCCAGCAAATCTAATGCAGCCAAACTGAACGTGTTAGTTCTAGTAGCCAAACTATCTAGATATACTATCTTTCTATGCTTCAAATCAATCGCGCCTAGAACCCAATGCGTTTGATGGACATTGATGGGACATAAAATCAATTCCAGCTTGCTTATTTGAACCTTGGCCCTCTTCATCCACTTTTGGACACCTTGATAGCCTTTTGATTGCATGGTGGTGAACATAAATGAACTGAATGCATAAGTCTTCTCAGTAATTAAGGTCTTCAAGTACACCTCAATTACAACATCGTTTAACCATTGTTTATCAGCCAAGGTTTTGAAATCTCTAACGAAAACTTCAACATTCAAAGTATCCATTAGCAACTGTCTATCTTTGCCTTGACTCTTCCAAATGTTAATAACTTTACTTTCTTCGTCACTTGTTAACTTAGGAATGATTGCGGAAACTGGTTTTCTTGCTTCCGATATCTCTTTTGAAATTCTTTCAGATTCTGCTCTTCTCTTTTTAACAAGTTCATTATAATGTTTCTGGTACTCCTTATAGTCCTGATCGAACGTCAGTCCTTTATTTTCGAAGGTCAGTGTAAACTTCGATGGAGTTGGGGGCAGTTTAACTTCCTTCAAGATTATAATATCATCAGGTGATTCCTTGGTAGCCATAGGCCAATTACGTTTGGTGCGTTCGGTCAGTGAATGTATGCTTTTGCTATCATATGGTTTAAAACTTGCCGGCGAAGGAGGTCTAACACTCTTAGGAGCCGGTGATTGATATTCGCCTTTGAATGTTTCTCTCATGTGTTGTGCTATTCTATTCGGTATTTGGTATTTGTTCTTTCTCTTCACAAAGTTCTTTCCATAGTCCTTTTGTTTCTCTTCTTGCTCTTTAGCACTCTGGACAGTTTCATGGAGGTTCCAGTCCTCTATTGGTGATTTAGTGAAATTTATATCTTTATTCTCGACATCTAGTTGAGGTTTTAGATCTTGCAGCAGTGCTTTTTTACTGATGGCTGTTCTATCTGGTTTCCTCTTTAGCTTTGAGGACTTTTGATCATTTATCTGATTCTCACCTGTTCCATCAACTTTTCGTCTCTTTGAGAGTTCAGCCTCTATTGTCTCATGTTTTGGATTGGCAATTCGGTCAAAGCAATAATTGGAGATATTTTTGAAGTAAGATGTCACTTTGGAGAGTATCGATCCGGTCTCTTTACTCGTCGCATCACTACCATCTTGCAGCGCTATAGTCTGAACATCGTCTAGCGATCTGAAAAGGTGGTATGGCTGTGAAAGTTGGTCAGGACCCTTCAGTCTATATGTAAACCCATTTGAGCTGCGGTATGAACCTGTTGATGGGGCCCTTGAAGTGTGGAAAGATCCACTGAAAAGGGAATTTCTCTTTCTCTTTCGGGCAAGCACATAATCACGACGGCTGCTCATCTTTAAAACGGGTCCAGGTCACTGGCACCAAGATATCTAAAAGCTGTATGGATGATTTCCCTAAGAAAGACTCTTGTTTATGCCTGTTTTTGTTTTCATTGTTTTGGCTCTTTGGTAAAATTATTACCCGACCTTATTCGTCACGTGCCGTTACACGTGATTATATTCCCAATCGGGTTCAGAAAAAACACGCCAATTTGATATCACGAGAAACGTCAAGAGAGCAGTTCCGTATCGAGTAGCTCCATATTTGGCGACTTTCTAGTACCTTTGTTATCCAATTGCCTCATAGAACAAGCTCTTTCAAACTTGAACCCTGCTGTTTTAGGAAAAGTGGTGGAATTTTCACGTAATTTTTGCATCTATTCGATAGTTTTGTTTCTCTTATTGGCCTCTTCATAGTCCTCTTCGCTTTGTTTCTACTTTAGTCTCATTTACCATGTCTCCCAAACCAGAGGATGAAAACCCGGTCACTGGCGACTCAAAGGCAGCAAGGGAGGATCCGCAGTATGGAAACTTATCTTCTCAAGACTCAAGTATTGTTTACACAGCACTTTATTCAGGGACTCAAGTGATAGAAATGACCATTAGAGGTGTCGCTGTTATGAGAAGACGAAATGACTCTTCTTTCAATGCTACACAGATTCTGAAAGTATCTGGCCTTGATAAATCCAAAAGAACAAGAATTCTGGAGAAAGAGGTCCACACTGGTGTACATGACAAGGTTCAAGGAGGATATGGAAAATTTCAAGGAACCTGGATTCCTTACGATAGAGCTGTTTCTCTAGCCCAGCAGTATGGTGCCTATGAAGAACTGAAACCTCTGTTTCTGTACAATGCATCTAGTACGGAAGCAAATGATACTCCAACAAAAGAACAGGCATTCGCAGCTCAGAGAAAGAAATCTGGATTGACTGATTCATTTACTGATTTACCAAAAGGTGGAAATAGTTTCTATAAAGCCATGAGTCGGCAACCGTCAGCTCTTGGAAGATCTTATTCCACTCTGACTGATAACGATGAAACAGAACTAATCGAAAATGGAGAGTCCCCAACCAAAAAGCATAAGCTAGATAATGAAACTATAACTGAAAAGGACAGTGAAAAACCTGAACAACATATTGAAATTTTTGAACATGATCTGAATATTGAAAATCCAAATACTCCATTCACTTTAGAGCCGCTATCGGGATATATACCAGAATTTGAGCACTCGAAAGAAGTGATCACTCAGATTTTTTTAAGCCAGGACATTGTCACTTTGGCAGATGCCGTTGGTGGAGAATCTAATCTGGCTAATGTTGACTTAGATGTTGCTATTGATGAATTGGGACACACTGCCTTACATTGGGCTTCAGCACTAGCAAGGATACCCTTAGTAAAAGAATTGGTTCGGAGAGGATCCATCAGAATAAGAGGTAATAACAACGGTGAAAGTCCATTAGTTCGTGCTGTTTTGGTGACCAATAATTACGACCAAGGTTCTTTTGGTGACTTGCTAGATTTACTATATCCTTGTATCCCACTTCTTGATCATCAACGTCGTTCTGTGTTACATCATATTGCTCTGACTGCTGGAATTAAAAAAAGAAGTTCTGCCAGTAGGTACTATCTCGAGACTTTATTAGAGTGGATAGTGAGAACGGGATCATATCTATCTAAAGGTGCTATTACTTTAGGAAAATTCATGAGTGATATTGTTAATGCGCAAGACAAGAATGGTGACACATGTTTGAACATTGCCGCTAGAATTGGTAATAAAGCCATTGTTCAGCAACTGCTAGACGTGGGAGCAGACCCTTCTATTCCGAATAGAGTTGGACTAAGACCAATGGATTTTGGAATCAATGTCAGTGGCCTGAATATCGTTGGCACTAAGCCGACTCCTAACAATAATACCACTCCATATAACTACAATAGTTCAAATGGAAACAGCAGCCAAAAGATCTTAGACTCCATGCAGCAAGTTCTTGTTCGATTAGATTCTGACTTCAAATCTGAAATAGCTACAAAGCAGAAATCCATCGATGAGTTACATGCGAAACTGAGAGAATCAACATTGAGATTATCGGAGTCACGTAAGAAACTTGACTCTCTGAAACAATCTGAGGTGAAGCTCAATGAATTGAAGCAAAAGATCAATAATATTGACAAAGCAACTGCCGAGGAAGAACAAAGGTTCATAGATCAGACGACAGAGCTAGGCTCAATTGGTAATTATGATGTTGATTTTGATGCAGATGAACCATTCAGATTATCAAATGTTTACAATCTGTTCATGGAACAATTGAACAAAGACCCAACCAAATCCATAGATTTGATAAAGATTGATTCACAAAGTATTAACCAATCAGAATTACCACCTGCAGTTGTTCTAAAGGCGAGAATAAAGGCGTATAAAGAAAACGAGGTGAACTTGCTGAGAATTATAACAGAACTAGGCTCAAGCTCAGCAAGCTTAGAGAATAAGTTTCGCCGTGTTGTTTCACTATGCACTGGGGTGGATGAAGGTCAGATTGATGGAATTTTGAATGGACTGGTTCAGGCCGTGGAGAGTGATCCTGACGAAGTCGATATGGGGAGAGTTGTCGGGTTCTTAAGAAAGGTTGATGACAGAGCCGATGGTTAACTTGAATGCTCTTGTTGTTAGTTATGTTACTACCCGTTAAAAGACTGTATTATATTTTTAATGTCATATCTGTAGAATTAATCATAGTCTACAGCACGATGAGACAGAATGATATCATTATTATTGCATTGATGTGCAAAAAAACTTAAATGCTATCATGTTCGTAAAAACACTGGTAGCTCTAAAATGAATAAAGACTCTTTAGGAGTCCTTTGTTATTATTTAATACTTTTCGGAACCGACTAAATGGAACATTTTTTCATTGAGCCATTGAATCAATGGGTGCAACTGTTCAAACTCAAGAGCATTCAGTTTACCAGCAGCATGTCTAAAACCAACAATGAAGTTGATGGTGATAGCACCCAAAACACCCAACGAAATGACCAATGGACCTAAAGGAGCATCTAAATGCTTACCATCTCTTAATTTAATCAATGATAGACGTTTGTTGAAAATGTAATAGCCCCATGCACCAGCAAAGAGGGTTAAAATGAAATAAATGTAGGCCAAAACAGTAGCTAAAGCTTCACTCTCTGATTTTTTCACAGAAGAATAGATTGAGAAGGTCAAAGCAGAGAACATAGCTGTGACAGTTAACCATCTATTGAATGTACGTTCATTAGCTAACCAGACCTTTGCTTCGATTTTCAGAGGACCAGCTTGTTTCAACAAAGTCTTTGGTTTAACAACACCTTGTGGTAGTTCAACCTCTTCATCTTCTGAGTCCACGTTTGCCAATTTAGAGCCACCAAAGAAGAATGGAATCAAATCAGTAGTTTTTGCCTTATGTCTGCGATGTCTGACTGGTTCAGTTGTCTCTTCATCTGATGATTCATGATCTTCCAAATCACCAACTTCTTCATCAGCCTCTGCAGTATCTTCTTCTGCTCTTGGAGTGACTTGCTTGGGAGACTTTGATTCAAATCTTTCTATTCTGGACTTGATATCTTGATTTTTCTGTTGTTTCAACTTTTCTTCTTCGAAAGCGGCACCTGGATCTTGGCGAATATCATCCTCTAACTCAGGCAACCAGAATGGTAAAATATCTAGTCTATCATCCTCCAAGAATAAAGAAGCAATACCTTGAATGAATTTGGAAAAATTTGGAACTTCTTTCACCAGATGAGAGGTTGTCAATTCTTCTATCCATTTACCATGTTTTCTAGAGAATGGGATACTAATACCATTTAGTTCTGAGCTTCTGTGACCGGAAGTGTTCTTGATCTTGATTTCCATCACTGAATGAGGAAATTTGGCATATTCGTTCTTTCTTAGTAAAGAGTATGGGTTGGCAATGTTTTGATCGATATCAGCCCTATGCCAGTCAGTTGGGCTTCTGATTGGTCTATCTTGATCAAACGAGTCTTCCCTAATGAATAAGAGATCAGAATCAATGGTGATACGAACTCTATCATCACCTGGAATTTGGAAAGCAGTTCTAGTGTATACACTTCTTAGGGATGGTTGTAAATCATATTCCTTGATAAAGTTATCAATAGCATCAATGTCATCTTCTAAACCATGGATGAAAGTTTCGTTTGATCCCATTTCTTTAAACTTTTCTAGGGTCTTATGCTTGAACTCCTCAACGTTATGATCAATGATGAAATCTTTCAAGTACTTCTCTTTGATCTTCAATCTGACATCTCGGTCATTCTCGTTCGTTTTATCAACAATTTTCTTTTCCAAGTATAGGTCAGGTTTGTTTGTCAATTCGCCAGACCATCTTAGTCTTAAAGTAGGGGAAGTATTTGATTTCATTAGTTTTTGGTTATAGATCTCAAATGATGGGTTATCAAAATATAGTGAGGTGATGGTTGGGTCTGATGAAGCATTGTTATTTGTATCGGACCCATCGGCATTTGAATTATAGACCAACACTGGTAAATGTCTCAAGATTCTGGTTTTGACCTCCATTAAATTATCAGGATGAATCCAGAATTTGAAGGATTGAAACTCAAGATTATCTTGAGCTGTATAGGAAGCATTAGCACCAGGACTTAAAACACTGTTGAGATTTGAGTTTGAGCCTGAAATGTACGAAGCAGACTGGTTATTTGTTCTCAGAACAGAGAACAGAGCAGAGATCTTGTACAGTAAAGGCGAGTAATCTTCAGAGTTGAAAGGTAACTCTTTCAATCTGATCGATAGCAAAGCCCTAACAGAATTGTAGCTTGGATGTAATCTATCATGTTTCTTGATAATCTTTTGGAATCCAGTAAAGTTGATTCTCGCAAAATGGTCTAGCTCTCTGGATTCAGACAGTAGGTTTTCCAAGTCTTGTTGGAACTTTGTCCAGTTGAAAGTGGTCAAATCAGCTTCATTGACAGTACGTTCAAGCTCTTCGATTCTTTTGTTGAGGGCATGATATGTCGAGGATTGGAAAGTGTAGACCTTGGTGAGCTCAGCGTCCAGGGCAGAGACAAACTGACTCTCGTCGTAGTCAGTGAATGGATCATGGGCCTTTTTCTTGGTGTCGATGGCAGACTCTTTCAGCAACTTCTTGAGCTTCTCATAGCTGATGTAGTTATCCTTCCAGGCAGGGAAGATGGAATTGGCCAGCTTTACACCGAAAAGCATTGGCAGCAGGTCTTTATTTTGTTTGGTTGGCTGGTGGGAACGAGAACAGAGAGAACAGAAAAGAAATAGAAGAAAATGATGAAACTTTTCTACTGGGAGGCAGCACTTTCCGGTCGATCTCTTTGTTGATGTCTCTTCCTTAATTAGTGCAATCTGCACGTGGGATAAAATGCTGCTGAGAAATATATTACGTAATAAAATGGTACCCGAGAAAATTTGGCACGTGACACTACTTAGTGCATGCGAAGTGGATCATACATTACATAACTAAAACTCAACTTTGAAGCCTTTCAGTGCCAGAGAGTCCTCATTTTCATATTCCTCGGTAATGGTGCACCTCTCTTCTTTCATGACTGCCTTACTCAGTTCGGCATAATCACTTTTTAACAGGTTGAAAAGAGTTCTAAACTTGGTGGTATACTCAACATAGTCACCTTTGTAACTTTTCAACTTCAAACGGTACTCCCTCTCCTCTTGTGGTCCGTTTTCCTTCTGGATGGTGCGGTATTCATGCAGTAGCAAGCCTTCTTTAACTCTCTTCTTATGATTCTGTTTTCTCAAACTACTCAAAATACGACGAATTTTGGAAACATCGATATCTTGCCTTAGCACTGGAGTAGGTAGTGGGACTGTTGGAGCTGGAGCAGCAGAAGCAGGAGCAGGAGCAGGAACAGGATCAGCTTTTGTTGGTGTTGATAAAGTACTACTTAAGGCTGATTTAGCAGCAGGTGCGGCACTCTTAGCGTGTGGTGTTTTATGGGGAGTTGCTGGTTTGATCACTTTAGTGGGTGTCACTTTTAAGGAATTATCAACTAGAAGTGGTAACTTTGGAATTTCAGCAGATTCTTCACGCTTCACTTCCTCTTTTGGCTCAATAGGATCCGGGCTTTCAGTAAGTGATTGTTCTTCTTTAGTTGCTTCTATTGGTTCTGCTTCTTTTGACTTTATTTCTTCCGTCTCAACAGCCGAGTTTGATAAAGGCACCTCTACAACTTCCGAGGATTTAACAGATGGCTTGAACTTTGTCACGGGCTTATTCTCTGCTTTTTTTGGTGAAGTAGAATCATCTGCAGCTAAGAATTTAGTTCGCTGTTCGAGCAAAGCCTTGCCAAACTCTAACTCCTCAGGGGTGTCAATATCATACTCCTCTGGATTTCCCTGAGTCAAGATTGGTTTTGCCCCAAATGGATTGTTGGTTATACCTTCTTCATCCAACTGAGTCTCCAAATAATTGTACAGGATCCAAAGGAACAGATCTGCCCTTTGTTTAGGAGGATAATTAGAGTTCATAAAAATATCAAAAAAGTTATAATCAACATCCTGGAAAAACTTCCTATTAATGGCATCTTCGATATTACATAGAAGGAAAATCATGTTGATGACATTGGTCTTTGGAAACTTCGTGGATAAGGCCAAAGAATGAAGCCCGTTAGGTTCACCTGGATCATCACAACATGCCTTCAAAATGGATTTTAGTCTTGGTGTATCTTGTAGTTGTTTGTCGTTCTTATCGATTGTTGATCCAGTGTCATAGTTCACCTGTAGTGAGGGAATTGAATGATATGTTCTCAATTGCGATTTCATATCAGGAACGAAATTAATAGTAGTGTTCATTTTTCCGACGTTTACCAATAGACAAATCATGCTTGTAGGGATTGACATTTTCATATCGTTCAATAGTCGATCCTTCAAAACTTTGGAACATTTGCCACTCTGAGCTATACTCTTGATGTATAGTTCAACAAAGCTTAATTTTCCATTAATGTCTGGTTTTCTACTATCAATGTTAACATTTTCTTTGGATTCAGGATATGGGTCACTGAATGCCTTAATGTCATTGTCAAACAATGAAGTCAATAATTCGTATTGAATATCCTTTCTCCAGAAAGGCTGACCGTCATCTTTCTTCAGATGTCTGGAGCGAGCAGATATTACCACACCACCATTTGGAACTTTCGAAGGAGGCGTTTTCTTCTGACGCTTGCTATTGCTTCTATAATGGGTATTCAGCTTGTGCTTGATGATAGTTGGTTTACCAGGTGTACTAATAGTGACATGATCTCCCAGTTCAGTAATGTTTTGGGCTTTTAACTGTGATGATTTGCCACCTGGTTTACCGCCATTAGCATGACCTGCTTCAGCTCTAGAGGAAGAGGGGGAACCCGGCGTTGATGATGGTGACGAGGGTTCGCTTTTCGTAGATGGCACTGAATCTATAGTTTGAGCTTGCGATGACACAGCCGTAGTACCGATTAGTGATGGTAATTCTGAAGTGGATACAGATGATATCGGTGGCAAAGTCAGGTTAGCTGATACAGGAATTGCGGATGGGTTTGCTGATTTTGTTGATTCTTCTGCTGGGCTTGGAAGAGATGGAGGAGACTCTGAAGGGTCATTGAGAATTGAAAGTGAACCATTAGTCGTCAGCAGAGCAGGCATGGTTGTGCTGTGTTTTTCAGTTTGAGGCTGAGGTGGAGATTGTGGTTGTTGGGAAACGTGTGGTGGTTCTTGGTCATTAGAAGCCAAAGCATCATGAACTGGATCAAATGCCGGCATTTTCAGCTACTTCTTTCTCTCTCTTTATGCTTTTGAAATAGTAACTTATCAGTGAGGCGTGAATATCTGAAAACAACGAAAATAATTAGACCTTGTTTTATATCTCTGAGCTAGCAATGTGAGTAGTATTCGTTTGAACGAAGTATGAGAGTTCTGTTTTTTTTTTGCACCGTTCTCCTTTTCCATTTTTTCAATTTCGTCTCTCGCTCAAACTTTTTGTTGAAGTGGTGCGCTCGCTATCCACCGCGAAACGTTGATACTGCAGAAGAACAGACTGTGTCTACAACCCTTTGATAGAATTCTTGCATATTATGTCTATTCACTGTAAATACCATCTAACAGGTGCCGTATCGCACGTTTGACGCCGTATAACTTTATCATATCCAGAAACAACGCATTGTATTGAGAGTTGACCAGTATAAGGTAGTCTAGACTTCCAGACGCTTTATCAAACAAGATCTCCCACGTCAGATGGAGGTCTTTATATTCAAAAGTAGTAGGGCCTGAAGCTAGCGAATAACCTCCCTTCGCACCCGGGTAATACTCTTCTTGAAGTTCATCTAGTGCCTTTTGTCTGTCAATTAGCATTTCATGTAGTTCATTCACAGTATGTAAGAACTCATTGATGTTCTTTGAGACTTTGAAATAGTCTATTATCAGGTTTAATATAGTGTTGAATCTATTGGTTGATAGTCTTTTGATATCAACCTCAGACACAGAATATTCATTTTGCCCATTTCTAAGCTTGATAACAACATTGAACTGGAAAAGCTTACCGTATTGTAGTTTGAATGAGATGGTTTTCATCAATCTCGGTTTGTTTGGTAAATAGTACTCTAAGGATACCCTTGACGACGGTTCGAGTATTGTAAGGTAAGGATATAACTTCTTGAGAAATTCAATTCTTAAGGTCCAGTCTTTAAGTGGAGCAGTACTGAACTCACTTGGATCGAAATCCACTAGCTCTTCTTCGCCTTCATCTTGTATCGCATCAATGCCTTCTTCGCCACTATCATCGACCGAATTCTCGCTTCTTTTGAGCAGCAAGTTATATATTAATTCATTTTCATCGTCTCGACCACTTGACGTGCTAGCGTCAACGCTTGATTGTAGTTCATTCCATTCATTTTCCAATGTGCCAATTTCTTGTTTCAGAGAGTTTCTCAGGTGTAGCAATCTCTCATGCTCATCTTGTAACTTTAGTTGTTTAATCACCTGCGTTTCCTGGATTGGCGAGGATGCCTTATAACTTGGGCTCCTTCCCTTGTTATTGTTTGTGTCACTTGTGAAAAGGTCCAAAGGATTCAACGGCATGGTGGACTACTTCTAAATGAATGGGAAATGCAAAAAAAAGTAAAAATAGGGAGTAGCGGACTGCTCAATAAGCTATTAAAAAGGCCCGAGCACCTTCAACTGTTCTTGTTCTTTGTTGCTGTTGTTGTTTACCGTTTGAAATCTTTTGATGTAGATGATACAAACAATCCGTGAATGCGGTAATATTCGCGGACACCCAAAGTTTTCTTGAAGATATAAACAGTGTCTGGCCGGGAGAAGATGAACTCTTACAAACGAAGCTGTCATTTACAGGCTTCATAGAATAGGCTAAGATGGTTTCCACCCCAGAGTTAAAGAAAGTACGTACCATTAGATTTATCAGTTTTTTTTTTCTAGCTGCAAAGCAGTACTAACCAGTATCAACAGTACATGGACAAAAAAGTATCTGTTCAACTGAATGGTTCACGTAAAGTCGTGGGAAACCTCAGAGGCTATGATGTATGTAACACCGCTACACCAGTACGTTCCTTGTTCCGATACTAACACACTATCCTACAGATATTCTTAAATATAGTACTAGAGAATGCTGTTGAAGAAAGCGAGAAAGGCGATATAATACAAATAGGCTCCAGTGTTATAAGAGGTAACTCAATCTTAGCCATAGAATCACTGGATAGCATATGATGAGGAAAGACAGGGGAGAGATAAGACAAAACAATACAGTCAAATTTAAAGGTGCTATTAAATGTATTAGAAGAACAGAGGTCAGGCAAATAATATTTCCATAATATATTAAAGCTTTTCTGTAGTTAGTTGTTAAAATCTAAGTTGCATTTCGATACCGGCTTGTGTAAAACCACATTTCTGGTAAAAGCCAACATTCTGAGGATCACAATCAAGAATGATTTTATAAACACCGGCTTTCTTCCCTATAGCAATTAGTTCCTTGATCAAGATCTTTCCTAGGTGTTTCCCCTGTTGGTCTCTTGCCACTGATATATCCTCAATATGCCCCACCAACCCACCTTGGTGGATCAATTTCTCTTCGATGAATATGCATCCTGTAGCAACAACTCTGTCTGTGTTCGTATCAACAATCACGGTTGGGTTATAGATCTTGGACCCATTGAAGACTTCTAAAGCATCCCATTTGTTCAACACTTGTTCGAATTGGATTCGAGAGATGTCACCAACCGTAGTGAGTACAGCTAGAGTATCCAGGACCCCTCTCTTATAGTCAGCTTCCTCGATCCTTCTGATTATGTAACCTTCTGGCAGACTCATCGTGTGATTTGTGTCGATCAGAGTATTTGCTGGTGTCCAAAGGGTCTAAAGTTCGGGATTTTGTTCTGGATTTTGAAGCTGATTTTTCGTGAAGTGGCTATAAACAATAAACAATAAACAACAGGAACACAATCACAAATGTCCAAGGGGCTGTCGGAAATGGAGGAAGACGCTGCTCATGGGATACCCACTGAGATTGAAGTATCACAACAGAAGCTAGAACTCTTGAGGAAATGGTTCCAGGAGCACAGAAACTCACTAGAAAATGAACGCTACAAACCATCTGAGACGAACCAAGCACAGGATAAACAATCAAACATAGATTTGAAGTATGAAGAACAGCTTCTCAAAAATCTGGAAACAAGTAAAAGATTCTTGAGAATTGCCAGACGAGAGAACAGAGTCAAGGAGAAAGAAGAAAGATCAATTGAAGCAGAGATTGTGGGCACGCTGATAACTAATGATAAACTACCATTCAAGTCAGAACGTGACGATAACATAGATATAGCATTGGCAAATACAGTTTTACACAGCCAAGTCGAACAGAGCATTGAAATAGTAGAACATTTAAAGAAGGTCGAAAGCGAACTACAATTGGATATTGCTAAACAACAAAAGGTACAGAAAGATTTGGAATTAGTTACACGTCTATTAGAAGAGAGAATAACTAAACAGAATCAGGAGGGTGATGCAAACGATCATGAACAGACCAGGGACGAGCTACAGGAACTTATATTGCAGGAGAAAACGCGGTACAGAACATTGAGAAAACATCTGAAACGCTTGATCAGTCAGTATGAAGAACCAGTAGACTACGATGGAGGATAAAATTCTGAATATAACGTCCATTTAATAAAACTGTCAGTAAGTGTGCAGCATAAACCAAAAGAACATAAAATGTAATGGTATCGTAAAATATATAATTGTTAAATTGTTATTTAAATAGGGGAAGTGAACAAAATGAAGAAGTGAGAACATGTGAGGCAAAGAGACTCAGCTTGGTGAGTGCAAATTGGTTATCGACATTAATGATGAATTTGATGCTGCGTAATTAAAATTAGAAGCAGCGTAGAAATGGAAATGGTAAGCATTGTGAGATAATCGAAAATAATTAACCAATTCAAGACCCAGGCACCACCATCTATTCTCTAGAATTGAATAGAGGAGAGATGAAAGATGAGATACGATGAAAACAAGGAATTCACAAAGACCAGAACAATATAGTGCAAGTACCCAATATCATCGTGGAGAATGAAACAGCTGTATGCAAAAGACATGAAAGGAAACAAAGAAAGAACTCAGATACAATAAAAAAAACAAATAACCTAATCAAAAAACACCCAACCCCCTGTATAATACCCAAGTGTGTAGCAAATCATTCAATTGATACTAGAAAAAAAAAACAGATCCGACGTCTTTCAGTTATATGTTGGCTTATTACCCGATCTTTTGAGTCTCAGACTTTCTCTCTTTCTGTTGCTCGTGGCATTGAATAACCCATCAGGAACCTCAATCACTGAAGGAGAAGGATGCGACGACTGTATGCTAGGTGCCTCTTGCAAGAAGGAAGGTTGCAGTGTGCTTTGTTGCTGCTGTTGTTGTTGATACTGTGGAGGAGTTGGAGGAGCTTCGAAACTGAAATAGCCTTCCGTAGGCGTTTTCAATTCGAACTGGACTTGGTTCTGTAAGTTGGAGGAAGTGTTTGGAAAGTTGTTGAATCTGTTGGATAGATTTAAGGAAGGATAACTGTTGATAGATCCAATTGAGTTTGTTCTTGAAGGCATTACTGGCATTGAATTTGATGAAGATTGGGAAGAAACGGAGTTGGAACGGCATAGTTGGATAAGTTTCTGTCTGATTATTGTTAGCGAGTAGTTGTTGACTTCGATTCCTATTTCTATGCCATTATCCATCGCAGTCTTCAAAGCGTCTTTGGACACTTTTGCTAGGATCCCACTTGGAGGGTTCGATTCATTAAAAGGCGTGATTGTTGGGTTTGTTTGATAGTCCTGGTATGTCTGTAGCAGTAACTTTTCGAAAGAGTCCGTCAATTTGTAATGGGAGGCAAAACTAGAGTAGCTGAAGTCATTATGGGTTGATATGTTTGAGATGGAGCTTGCAATACTCGAGACCGAGGCCGTTCTTCCACAACGGGGAGGTTCTGGGAAGTTGTAGTCCTTGAATGATATCTGGTCAACGGGGGTCGAGACAGGGGTGAGCTCGTCCACCATGAGCACGTCGTCGTCGTCGTATTCGTAATTGCTGGAGTTGGTAGCCATGGCCTCAACGGTGTTCATAGAAATGTTGTTTGTGAGAGGCAATGGGATTTGCAAAGGAAACTTGTTCACCAGCATTATTTGTGAGAAAATGGGGTTCTGGGGTGTTGGTGAAAGTGAAGGCAGTATTTAGAGTAGACTTGTTTGGTGTATTTGATGAAATTTAAACGAGAAGTCAAAAATAATTGAAAAAGCACACACAAGGCACTTTTCTTTGTATTTATAAACCCTCTTGGGAGAGAGTACTCAAATGTCAGATCTTGGGTTTCTACAGCTTTGAACTGGTATAAATTCGAATTAGATTACCAAATGCGGTAATAAGAAGGGGCACAAATTCCACTCGCGCTGCAGTAAGACACGCTAACGCGAACATTCGAAGCGTGGGCCATTGAGATGGGATGCGTCTAACAGGCGCATCCTGTGCTCAGACCCATAACCCTCAGCACGCAGTGGACCACTGTGTCATTCTGACGCATGCGGTGATGCACTACGACAGGCCCATTTGTTTGTTTGTGTGTTTTATTTTTGGAAATGTTGTCCATGTTGGTTACAGTTCTGTTCTCTGTACACTTGTAGCAGGTGCCATTGATAGTTTATGAAGTTGGTGAAACCAGTACTCTTTTCTCAATTTCATTTCGTTCAAATTCGTTCAAATTGTAATTGTATTGATTCACTACGGATCAACACAGACTCTCACAACTCACCCTGTATTAATAGAGAGCACAGCTTACACTGGGTTCCCCTCTAACTGTCATTTTAAATGTCACCCTATATCAAGAAAAAAAAACATAATGGAGTCCTCGGGTACTTCACTCATTTTAATTGACAGATTGATGGTACTGGGAGACTCGGAAGATATGTCGAGACAGTACGATCTAATACAGAGATCACAAGTAAAAACTCTAATGGCTCTAATGTCATCCTATCCATCCGCTCAAGCTTCTAGAATATCATCTGATGTTAGAGATCATCGTTCCTGCTACTGGTGAAGTTGAGAGACAATATAGCTAGAGCTTAGACTAAACCGAGATCTCAGAACTGTGAGTATGATTCTGTTACTTCATACTTTACAACGCAGTACACCAGTCAGTTTGAAATTAAGTACTGGGTTTCACAAATGAATTTGAATATCTTTCTCCAGTATGATATCACATCTCCCCTTTCAACCAGTTGATTGCGCTGAATATCTTCAACATTTCTAACTTATCAAATGTCCCTTGGTTAATAACGAGCGGTGAAAAAGAAACAATTCACGACAAACCTCCGTCGGTGACTCCTTTCAAACTTGTTTTATTTCTCGCTGCGCAAATGCGTTATTTTGTATTTCGTGTCATTTCCTAAAAAGGGTAAATTAATTGGGTGCATGTGACAATCTTTCCTGCGTCTCCACGCGTTTCTCCCAACGCCCAAGTTTCAAAGGCCTCTTTCTCGTGTAGTAGACACAGTCGCCATCAGGGGTAGACTCTCTGTGTTGCTTCCAAGGCACATTTTCGGGTATTCACTTCTACTGATTCTGCATTATAATACCTACATAATTATACGACTCATCTCAATGAATAAAGGCCGTTACATCATAGGATAATCACAAACAGTTCGAGATTGATCAACTTCTGATTCTGTCATTTCAAAGATACCGTTTCTCTTGAGTTTACTGGGAATACTACTAACGAGGACAAAATCCTGTAGGAATAACGATTCGTCTTGTATTAAAAGCCAACTCATAAACCTGTGTAACCATGGTGAAAAATAAAATGGATTTTAAAGAGTAAGCAGCTCATCAACGCTGAGCATAAGAAAAAAAGGGAGTAGTAAGAAATAAAAGAAAAGTTAAGAATTCAACAGCAAACGTTGAAAAAAAACAATTGAACTAGATGAACAGGAAAGAGAATAACAAACCGACGACAGTGGTACCAGCAGCAACTTTAACAGCGGCACCTTCGAAAGTGGAGATGACAGCAGATGAGGAAGCTGGCTGTCTAGTGTTGGTAGTAGCAACAGTAGTAGTTTTGGTGGTATTTTCTTCGTTTGTAGTAGCTTTGGTAGAAGCTTTAGTAGTAACTCCGGTGGTGGCTTTAGTAGTAACTCCGGTGGTAGCTTTTGTAGTAGCTTCAGTAGTAGCCTTGGTAGTTGGGACCTCAGTAGTGGAGATTGGACACCAAGTTGTGTATTCAGTAACAACATTGTTGATGGTGGTGGTAACAACAGTGACACCGGTGGTGACAGCAGTTTCGTGACATTTATCAGCAGAACAAGAAGTAACGGTGATGACTGTGGTGGAAGGAATTTTAGTAGTGGCAGTAGAAGTGATTAAACCAGTACCGGAAGAAGAAGAAGAAGTGATAGCATCTAAAGTGATAGTTGAGCTCAAAGACCAAGTTTGAACAGCTCTTCTAACGAATTTCTTACCATCAGCGGTGGTAATAGTTAAGAAAGCATTGGAAGTGAATGAGGTACCACCAACAATTTGACCACCGAAAACAATGGTGACATAGTCGGAATCTTCAACAGCCAAGTCGAAGGATAAGACAATGGTATCAGCTGAAACGGTTGCAGAAGCACCGGCGAAGGCTTGTCCGTTAACAAACACGTTAGCTTCGGTGTATTCGAAAGAACCTAAAGAACCGTTTCTAGAGACTTGTAAAGAAACAGCACCTGGGGAGTAAGTTCCTGGAATGGTTAAAGTCCATTCAGGTTGACCACCGGATAAAACACCATCTAGAACTGGTTCAGTGGCAGTTGGAGTTGGAATTTCAGATGAAGTAGTGGTAGCGTCTTGAGTAGAAGCAGTGGTTGAGGTAACACCTGTGGTTTGTCCAGTAGTTGTAACATCACTACCAGTGGTTCCATCAGTAGTAGTAGTTTCAGTAGTACCATCAGTAGCAGTGGTTTCAGTGGTGCCTGGAACTTCAGAGGTAGGTGAGGTTGGAGCAGTAGTTGGAGTAGTTGTGTCATCAGCGGTGCTGGTTAATGTAGTAGCAGAGATGGTTGATGTAGTAGCAGTGGTCTCTTGAGTGGAAGTTGTTTCACAGTTACCTAAGTATGTACAACCTTGAATTCCGGTGTCAATAGTGTATGAATCAGTTAGAGTAGTTGAACATCTTAGAGTACCAGTTGGTTCAGTAGATAGAGTACCACAGGCAGCTAAAGCAGAAGAAACGTAACCACCGTAGTATTTCCATAAAGTCCAACCACAGTCTAAACATGGAGCGTAGTATTGTTTGAAAGCAGAGCCTTCAGAACATAAACAAGAAGTGTTGTATGGACCAGTGTAACCACCATTTTCGGCACATTTTTGACCTTCAATGATCAACAAACCACAAGAAGCGTGACATGCGATAGAAGCACAGTCATCAGCAGAGGCAGCGAAGGCATAAGCTTCTGGATCTGGGTGACCAATGGCAACGGCTTCAGCATAGGCATCAGCGAAAGCTTGGGCAGAAGCAGCAGCTTGTGGGTTAGCTTTGGCCCATGGAAGTGCTTCAGCGTTTGGAATAGCAGATACCGTGGAGGCCAATAAAGCAGCAGCACCAATGGAGACTAGAGAACGAAGGAAAACCATTTTTCAAGTTGAATTAGCAAAACGAGTGGAAATGAAGCTTTGTAGGTTGTGTCATGGAAATGGATAAACAAGGTAAAAAACTGGCGATGAATGATTTATATAAAGGGCATGCCTGCCGAGTTCCTTTGCAGTCAGTTTGAAATGCTTGTCCCACTGATGACTGAGAGGTGTAGGACAAAGACTTTGGGGAGATGGTTGCATGGGCTCGGGTTATCTATTTTTACTTAAGAGAGACTTTAATCCTAAGTTTGTAAGGCGATCGCACTTTTCGGAGAACTTTTAGCTTGACAATTGGGTGTTTTTAGCTGATGCCGACAGTTCCCACGAACAAAAAATTGAGGTGCAGAAAAACAAAACAAGTGCCTAGTGAAATTGGAAACGAGTGGAATTATGACAGTTAGCAATTATAAACAGTGTCAGAGAAGGCAAATAATAATGCTATATGTCTAGCAGTTCAAAGCTAGAAAACAACACAGTACATAAGCTTTTCTCTCCAGTTCTCGGGACCCTTAAGGCTTAAGTACTGCTTTTTACAGTTTTTATCGACTGTAGAAAAGAAATTTTTATCATAGATTATCTAGGGGAAGAGGATCAGATACAACTCTTTCTCTATAACAGATTTGGTATATTTAGACTCTAAAGAACAGAAGAAACATAATGTTCCACCAGAAACGATTATCTAAGAAGACCTGTTAGTTAAACACGAACTTTTAGATTTGTAACTAGGGTCAAAACGTTTGTGGAACACAAGTAGAAGATTAAAAATGTCATTAAAAGCAGGGTTTTATCGTATCAAACTTAAATGAATAAGAAAGAAACTAATAAACCGAAAATGCTTGAACCAGTAGCGACTTTACCAGCAGCACCTTGGAAGGTGGAGACGGTAGCAGCAGTTGAGGCAGCGTTAGCAGATGAGGTAGCAACAGTGGTACCGGCAGCTGCAGAGGTGGCAGCAGTAGTAGCAGTAGAAGCACCAGCGGTGGTAGAAGCACCAGCAGCAGTGGAAGCACCAGCGGCAGTAGAAGCTTCAACTCCAGTGGAAGCACCAGCAGCGGCAGAGGTAGCAGCTTCACCGGCAGCAGCAGTGGTGGCAGAAGCAGCGGTAGATTCTTGAGCAGCAGTGCTTTCTTGAGCAGCAGCAGTGGAAGTGGTTTGTTCAGCTTCAGTGGCAGCAGCGGTGGTTGAGGCAGTTTCAGCAGCGGCAGCAGTAGTAGAAGTGGCGGCAGCAGCAGTAGTAGAAGAGGTGGTAGCAGCTTCTGAAGTGGTGGTTGCGGCAGCGGTGGAGGTAGCAGCAGAAGTGGTGGTTTCACAGTTACCTAAGTATGTACAACCTTGAATTCCGGTGTCGATGGTGTATGAATCAGTTAGAGTAGTAGAACATCTTAGAGTACCAGTTGGTTCAGTAGATAGAGTACCACAGGCAGCTAAAGCAGAAGAGACGTAACCACCGTAGTATTTCCATAAAGTCCAACCACAGTCCATACATGGAGCGTAGTATTGTTTGAAAGCAGAGCCTTCAGTACATAGACAAGAAGTGTTGTATGGACCAGTGTAACCACCAGTTTCAGCACACTTTTGACCTTCAATGATCAACAAACCACAAGAAGCGTGACATGCAATAGAAGCACAGTCATCAGCAGAGGCAGCGAAGGCATAAGCTTCTGGATCTGAGTGACCAATGGCAACGGCTTCAGCATAGGCATCGGCGAAAGCTTGGGCAGCAGCAGCAGCTTGTGGGTTAGCTTTGGCCCATGGAAGAGCTTCAGCACCGGCGATGGCAGCGACTTGGGAAGCGAATAGGGAAGTAGCACCTAATGTGATTAGAGAACGAACGAATGAGACCATAGCTGTGTTATCGGTTAGTGAGTAGATGAAGAATTCTAGTAGTTGAAATTGAAAGCACTTTTTTTCAGGGAAGAGTAAGGTTATATATAAGAGTTGGTCAAGAGATGGAGGACTGGCGCATCAGATAACCGACACAATCATAGGAGACTCATGAGCAAGCGGGCTAGGGACTCTTGGGCCCATTCACTTACCCAATCGGGAGTATTAAAGACCCAAATTTGTTCTTGTTAATAATGGTTTTGTGTGGAAAAGAAAGTTTTCGGTCTTCATTTTGTTGATATTTCGCGCATTTATAATAACAGAGCTGCATTTGGGTGCATTTGGGTGAAAAAACTGACGTTTCGGGATTAGAGCAGGGAGAATAAAGTGAGTTGCTCTCTTCCCATCAGCCCTCCCCAAGCAAATGTTTTTTTGAGCATCAGTGGGATGAATAATACTCGTGAGTTGATCTACTCGTGAGCAGCGTCTTTTGATGTGTGTTTCTCTCTATCTAGGTAATTCAACAAGATATTAACTCAGCTACAATGCGACTGTTAAAGGGTTTAATACTGATGCTCCGAGATAACGGGGATGGGCCATTATGAACTTTTAGATTGAGATTCTGCTTTGAGCTGCTTGGGTGTACAGCTGGCCCTGTTTGGGAGGTTTTTCACCAAACAAGACTCTGGAACAGCTACTGCAGAAGCTGCTAGAAGACTGATGGATGACTGATAAATGTTGCTTTGGTAGCGCTGGAGACTTTAGGCACCAATAATAGGAGCAAGAGTGTTAGACACCAACTGAATTACTAAACCCATACTTTGGGTGCTCATTAACATTTTGACAATATTTAGCAAGATCCTACTCTTCGACAGACCAGTAAGAGGTCTGTAATTATCTTTATGAAGCTATGTAGACTACAATGTAATTTAACGGAGCAAAAAGTACTCGTTAACAGTACTGTATTGCATGTATTAGATGTAACATATTCGTTCAAACAATCAAGACCATAAAACGGTGAGTATTCTCCAACCTCTCAATGGTGGGAATGGAGGTTCTGGGTTTTCCTCGACGTCTTTGAACAGAGTCTCCAAGTCGATATCGTGTGGTCTTTTGAATTTGGTCTTCTTGTAGAACTTCCAGAATAACGAAAACAGTATAATTAACACCATTGTTATATAATTGCCAACAAATGCAGATGCACTGAAATGGCCGTGAATGAAATTGACGAAACCATTGGTCAATAGTAAAATAACGGACGCAATTCCACTGAACCAAGCTGCTATTTCTGTAAACTTCAAGGTGTGAGGTAATTGGTCCCTTGAGTACCCTTGAGCTCTCATGGCTCTAGACATCTGAATATGATTCAATGATATGAAAATCCACCCGATCAATAGATTGGTAGAAGTCAGTGTTTGAAACCAATTGAAAACAGCAGCTGAACCTTTTGAAACACTCATGTAAGCCAGTGGCATGAATAAAACAACAACACCCATTCCCACGTAAGGTAGACCCCTCTTGTTTGTTTTTAAAAAGATAGCTGGTGCTTGTTTCTTGACTGCCAAAGCAAACAAGGTTCTTGAACCTTGTACCAGTGCAGTGTTAGAAACACTGAAAGCTGAAGATAAGACAACAGCATTGATAATGTGTGGGACAACCTTGATGTTAGCATTTTGAGCAGCAATAACAAAAGGAGAAGATTTAGCGGTACCTGAGCCTGTAGCAATACTCTTATCATCAGCTGAAACTATCATCGTTAGCAAGAAAATAGTGATCAACATCAAAGAAACAACTCTGAAGAATATACGCTTACAGGCAGTGAAAACAGCTCTTCTTGGATATTTCACTTCTGCAGCTAATGATGGAACTGATTGAACACCACCATAACTGAAAACAGTTGCAGAGAGAGCTTTATACCAACCAGCAAATCTCGCTGATGATTTAGGCTCAAGATTCAAATAGTGACTATTAAATAGTCCGAACTCTGTCCAATACTTGAACCCAATTTTCTTTCCATTTGGACCACCACCAGATGTTATGACTATCGATAATATGATCAAACCAACTAATAACAATAATTTAAGCATGGCAAACATAAATTCCAACTCGGCATATACTCTGACATTGTATGAATTTGATATGACAATGACAACAATAAAGATAGAAATCCAAGCAGCAGGATTGATTGGTGTCCAGTAGGAAACAATAACAGCAGTCGATGATAACTCACCTGGAATAATAGAACCCCACACACTTATCCAACCATAACCAAATCCAAGGGCATCGTCAACGAAATGCTCCAAGTGTCTAATGGTTGCAGAAGTAACAGGAAACAAAGAGGCAACCTCAGCCATGGCCATTTGATTACACCCGACAATGAATCCAATGACAGCATAAGCAAGTAAACAACCTAATGGACCAGCGGTTGTAAGAGCACCACCAGAGGACAGGAAGATACCGGTACCAAAGACACCAACCAGTGCGATCATTTGGATGTGTCTTTGTTCTAGTGATTGCTTCAAACGGGAACGATCATGGCCGAAATAGTCGTTTGAGTTGATCGTTTCTGTCTCTATGTGATCTAATTTCTCAATATCAACATTCGAATCATCTTTGTTTGATTGTGAACCGATGTCACTCTGAGATTTATCAAGTTCATTCGTCACAGAGATGACTCCATTACCTTTTGACATTTCTGTTTTGGAAGTTTTGGTGGATGATACTAATCTATCTCATCCCTTCAGACCAGAAGTTTCTCAGGGATATATTGAAATTCTTATATGAATACCATAGGCATTTCCCAATTTCTAGATACTGGCGGATCTTCGAATAATCTCCCAATTTGAGCAGTCGACAGCCACTGATTGGAACATTTATAGCGTAATTGATGAATCATTGATACGTTCTTTGTGTGTGGTGACACCAAAGGGCAACTGGAGCCTAATAGGACAGGCGCAACCGCAACCAGTTGGTGAGAGATGTGGTCATAAGGCATCAAACATAAATTTTATAGTGTATAGGTGTGAGGTAGTTAAGGGGGAACCACAGCACCACAGTTAGATGGTGAATCCGGATAAATGAAAGGATACAGCAAGTGACCAAGTGTAGCAAAGTTTGACAAAACACAACCTCTTAACATATAAACCAACTACAGATCATTTCACTGTTCACTCGTTATCACAGATGGATCGGGTGGAAATTGCTTTATTCTTAGCCTTCTGCCTGTTTATGTGTATGGGCTTCTTCGTTTTATGGCATTTTCCATTTCTTAGCACGATCGCGCTATCCCGATGGGAGACTGATTAGCTGGGTAAATAAACTGCGAAAACCACAGTTTTGATACTTGAGTGGAGATCCTTGACACCTGGCAGATAGGAGCTCTTAGGGTCACAGGAAGGAGGAGCCCATGCACTCTGCCACAGATCTTTCCTTAATTACTGATTTCTGATTAATCATAGCTTGTTAAAGTAGGAAACCAACAGCGAATCATTGATGGAAAATTCTTGTTAGGAACCATTCTTCCCAATTGATATATAAATGTGGCAGGGGAGGTTTTGCATATCAAAAGTAACTTACAAAACACATACGCTGTCATGCTGTATTTCAAGAGCACAGACAACCTGATCTATTTATATCTACATCAACGACGTCAAGCTTTATAAATGAATGCAACTCTTCCGTTTATTAGTGAAAAATGATTATAAATGTTATGAGTTCTCTATTAAATGCTAGCAATACTGTCAAAACGAAAGAACTGCTTTCGGGTAAAGGAGAACAAACGAAGACCCAGTGAAAGAGGTCTAGCGTCAATAGTAATAAATAACGTATGTGTGAGGTACCATCGAGACCACTGGTGTCCAGCTTTGATTCTAAGTGAACATGATCTGATAAGATGTGTACAACATTGCAGCAGATCCAAAAATCACTAATATGATATCCACAATCTGTGCTCTTCTATCACCCAAAGTACATGATTTGTAGTGCAACAGAGGGGGATACATATAGACCAAAGGAATACATGCAAAACAACCAACAAACGAGACAAACTTGTCTAAATCATTTGCACCAAACCATGCAATACTCATACAGAATACGACAAATCCAGTTCTCAAAAAGTTCTTGTGCCATTTGATTTTTGAATCGAATTTACCGGATGCAGATCGCTTGAATATTCTTTTCTCAATGATACCGATTGCAGGAAACAACTGTAATGGTGTTGATAGAAGAATCGCCAATGAATAGAAAAATTGAATTAGGTTAACAAAGAAATTTGATTGTGGTAGATTCAAAAGAATGGCTGTTTGGACGTTCTCACCATAAGCCAAGTATCCAATAGTGGCAATGGTCACCATGAGGACTGTGATTGTGATGATGACCAATAACAACACAAATGGAAATTTCTCAGGATGTCTCATTGAGTCTTGGATAGGAATAATAAGGCCAATTCCCTCAAATGCAAAGATGGCTGTTCCGATGAACAGAGAAAATTGGGATTTGTTAATGAATAGCTCAACAGGTTTGACACCATTAACAAATAACTCCTGAATGGTGAAGAACAAAACGATGATTAACCCACCAAATATGAATCCATTGGCGATTAATGAACTGAAGGATAGTTTCGCAACATTTCTGATGAATGATAAAGGAATGAAGATAGCTGTTTGTAATATGAAAAAATACTGGTAATCAATATCAAAAGGTGAAACGTTCCTAACAAAAGCCGCCAAATTCTCTGAAGTGAATATAATATAAGCACATGCAAATCCGATTTGTGTAAGGACCAAAGAAAATAAGATCAAAGATTTCATCCAACCACCATATAATTTTAATCCAATATCACCAAATGACGAAACTTGAGTAGCTGTCTTTGATAACACCAGGATATAATAACAATAGTACGAATATATCCCAAACATAATCAACATGACAATACTGAAAAGTAATCCACCATTTGAGAACCCTTTTGGCAAGAAAATAATCCCTGTTCCAATAAATGACTTCAGCATTATCAAAAATGCCTTTAGAGTAGAAGTAGTTCCTTTCGCCTCGTAAACTTTTATATTGGCAGGTTGTGATATTAATGGTGTATTCTCATCCCATGAAACTACTTCACTTTCATCAGTCAACTCGAAATCCTCTTCAAAACTCTCACCTGCAAAATGTCCATATATGTACAAAAACTCCATGAAGTTCTTTGTCAAGAATGGAACTTCCTTCAACTCCTCATCGTTCAAAATCGCACGTTCCCTAGCCTTGTTCACAATGAATTCTCTTCTAAATCCACCCGGAACATTCAGGGCACTTGCAGTAGACTCACGACGTTGGTTTAGGAGCTCTGAAGATGATTTTGTTCTTTTTAAAGAAGAAGGTTTCCCGTTATGTTTATTCTTTATCACACGGCTGATATCACCACCTGCAGAGGTCAAGCCATCATTGAAATATTGTAAAGTCTGATCATTTATCACTTTCTGGTCTTTAGAATTTGATTGGAAAGAAGGGTTTTCTGCATCAATGAGAATCTGGTTTTGGGACGATGTATTTGAAGTTGAATATATTGAGTCTGATTTGGCTGAACCGAGTCCATTATTAGGAGTGCTTGATAGTCCACCGTTGGTCTGCTGGTTGACTGGTGGATGTACTGACCTTGAGCTAGGAGAAACCCCTAGTGAGTCTGTGCCTAATCCTAATCTGGCAGTGGATTGCCTGCGTGATGTAGATAATGAAACAGAATATGGAATTGAGTTGGAGTAAGAACCAGTTGTTAGTCTGTTACTCCTGCTCTTGTTCTTTGGATCTTGAATGTATTGAGGAGCGGACATGTGGCTCTATGTGATATCTTTTCCTTAGTAGCTAATTCTTGGTTAGAGTGAGGGAGAGTGAGTAAGAGTGAGAGTGCTTTTGGTGTTGGTGTTTACTTTATCTCTATCTTTATCAGTGATCACCGCTGATGATCATTGGTGTTGAGAAAAATAGGGCCGCACCGCGAAAATTACGCGATTTGATCTACTAGACATGAAGTATCTCAGTAATGATACCTTTTATTTAAATGGAAGGGCTAGACGTTACTGTTCCCTCTCAGAAGCCACTCAGGCGCAAGTTCCGGATCAACAATTATCGATTTTTTATCAAAGGCCTCGATCAACAACTCAACAAGGATTCTACCACCTCTTGAACCTGTGAATCTTCTGTATTCCTCACTCACAGTGGCCAGATTCCATCCTTGTAGTCTTCGGAGACATCCAATGACAGTTCCAGTTCTATGTCTTCCCATACCACAGCACACGAGCAATGGGTAGTTTTCTTTTTTTACTATGGTGTTCAACGCTTGAACAATACTGTTTTCTGTCAGACCGTCCCATGGATTATTATCACCACCATCTGGATTTATCCCGGCAAAGTACAAGTTGATGTTTTCGTTCTGCACAAATTCGATGAACTCATCAATTGGGTCTTCAGAAGCTAACCAAACGATACTCTTTAGATTGAGTTCTTTCAAGAATTCGAAGTTTATCTTAGATGGTTGACCACTTCTGTATAACTGTCTCTCAACGGGACAAAAATTCAGAGGAGGAACAATTCTCATGGACGGAGGTTGCGTGATTGTTATTATTTTAGCATTGGCCTTTCTGTAGTGTTCATCGTTAAGCTCATCAATGGCGTATGGTTCTGTGATATCATCATCAAAGTCATCTACAATCTGACTGTCGTAGAATTCAGAGCTCATGATTCCGTCGGTGTAAAGCTGTTTTGGTAAGTTTATTTGCACAGTGATCTTTGTGTGACTGGGGAACTGGGTGTATAAAGAAACAACCACTGAGAGCTTCAAACTGCTGCTTCCCACGGCCTGAGAGACCTTTCAAAGATGATTTTTGCATTTTGTAAAACACTCCTTAACAATCCGTTCTATTCGCGAAACACAGGCTCTGTGTTCGCTTCGAAAGTTGTTGATGAAAGTTACACGTAAACGGTGTGTGGGCCAGTGTGGAAAGATCATACTTCTTCACTACATTTTCCAATCAATCCGTTCAAAAGATGGTTGCCAAAGCATCCAGTGCACCAGTGGTCCCAATCCCAGCCACAGCATCGAAGTCCCCACTGAGTTTCGTGCAGGAGTTCAATAAATCAATCACCACTTCCATAGACTCATATTTCAAGACATTAACCCCAAGACTAAAACTAGTTGATACGTTCTTGGTGTTCTTAGTGCTTGTTGCACTTGTCCAATTCATATTTGTTGTGTTAGTTGGTAATTTCCCCTTTAATGCCTTCTTGGGTGGGTTCATCTCTACTGTTGGCCAATTCGTGTTGACTGTTTCGCTACGTTTACAAAGTGTTGAACAGAATAAAAAGACCTTCTTCAATATATCTCCAGAACGTGCAATTGGTGATTATATATTTGCTAGTTTGATCCTGCACTTCGTCATCTACCACTTCATCAATTGAACAAGGGAATCACATTCTGCTACTTTTGCGGGAAACAAAAAGTATTATATTTGTATATTTGGGAGACTTTTGAAATTCAAGAGTATATGAGAGATCTTTCTTGTTTGTGTCTATAATGACTGATGTGGTAGTTTTACGTGGTCTCTAAGTTTCATCGATAAATCTGAATTGAAATAAAACTGCACGAATACACAAATAAACTTTACAAGATTGCGGGTCCTGCGTAAAGAGAGAGTGTAAAAGAACACACATAATATATAAATTACACCAAAAACAACAAAAAGAGTACGCCATTCCATAAAGACACCACTGGATCAAGAGGAATAAGCACCAAACGCAAAATAAAAGAGTAAAAAAGAAAGAAAGAAAAGAAAAAAAAAATAAACAATAAAGACGAGCTCATACAACTTTCTCATTATACATATAAAACCACTGATAAGACCAACTTTTTTCCCTCTATTCTCTCAAGCAATAACACAACATCCACCACTGGACTCCTTTTGTTGGGAAGCTCCGCCATTTTGTTGTTTAGATCTATTAGCATTGGCCTGGCTGTTAGAGGCATTGGCGTTCGATCCGTTGGTGTTGTTGTTGATGGCACCGTTCTCAAGTGCAGCAGCCTGCTGACTGTGTGAAGGCTGCGATTTGAGGTTTTGGGACTCTGATTGTAGAGCAGGCTGTTCTTTCTCTCTGATCCTGCGAACCAAGTCATGGAAGGCGCGGTCAACGTTGATGCCCTGTTTCGCACTTGTCTCGAGGAACTCACAGTTGAACTGTCTGGCAAGTTTCTCACCTTCTTCAAAGCTGACGCTTCTCTCTTCTGAAAGATCAGATTTGTTACCAACTAGCAAGATTGGGACGGATTCTGTGTCTTTGACTCTCAAAATTTGTTGGTGGAACGTTGCTAGCTCGTTGAAGGACTCTCTTTCAGTGACGGAGTAGACCAACAGGAACCCTTCACCTGTTCTCATGTACTGCTCTCTCATAGCACTATACTCTTCTTGTCCTGCGGTATCCAAGATATCCAGCAATGCAACCTCATCGTCTATAGCAACTTGTTTTCTGTATGAGTCCTCAATGGTTGGGTCGTATTCATCAACAAAATGGGACTGGATGAACTGGATGGTCAATGCAGATTTACCTACACCACCACCACCAACGACGACTAGCTTATACTCTTTAACAGTGTGATTCTGTGTAAAATGTGTTTGTTAGTATCGAAATGTTTTGAGGAGGAATTCTGGGCTGTATAGAAGACACTGAGAAGAGAGTGTGCCCAATGGGCGTGATACTTGAGCAAATGATGATTCAGATGTAGTACAAACATGCACTATTTCATAGCTGATCCAATCGATCCTTTGACATTCAAGAAATCTTCCTTTTGGAGTCCATGTTTGTTGACGCTCGGCTAAACATATAGACATATGTACGGTACATTTCTCTATCCTCGGATCCTTATTCCAAACAATTTCCCACTCTGTTCAGTTCTATGACCACAAAACTGTGCCAAGATCTTCTAGAAAACACTCACTTTTGACATTTTGTATGTTTTTTAGGAATTGATCGTTCAACGTTCTGTTTTCCTGCCTTTTCAGGTTGTATCTCTGGCCTATTTCTCGAGCTGAAATTCAAAGTTATTTTTTTTTTCCAACTTTTTTTTTTTTTTTTTTTTTTTTTTTTTTCCCTTCCTTCTTGGTATACATTTCAAGAGATTTTGTGTACAGTTCATTGGAAACAGAAGAGAGAAGAGAAACATGTATTCGATTTTGGTTTTGGTTGTGTTTATGGAAGGGCAGTTTTGTCTGTTTCAATCGTAGTTAAGCAGGAACAATTTGTTTATACTTTTGGGCTACTCGTCTAGCAAACCCCAGTACTTTTCAACGCCATGGCTCCCATCGCTCTTCCACAACTCGTTCGTAGTGGAGAACAAAATGGTCTGGTCGGCTAGTTCATCAATGATCGACTTGACAGCAATATACTGGTTATCTTTTGACGGGACTCCTCTTGCCCCGAAAACCTCTCCCCTTTTGGGCCAACCAGTCTCCGCCAAAATTATGCTATCCACTGATCGATTACAAACATTTGCTAAATGGATTAATTGACCTTTTAGCCATGGTCCTGCTTCTTGTGGTTCAACATTTCCATCCCAAAATGGATGTGAGTTCACAGACAAGTAATCTGACATAGAACAAAGCTCTGGATGTAGCAAAACGGCGACTAAGGTATCTGTTGAAACAATTGGACCGTCATAACCTTCTGAATATAATAGATCTCTGGTTAGCTCAATGGCCCTTTGAATCTCAAGTGGAGTTGCCTTTTCGAAATTAACGAGCTCATTACCAACAGAAACTGTATGGATTTTACTCCAATTGCCATTTGCATAATTTTGAATGGCATGACTTAATATTTTAACACTTTCAGGTATTCTCTCCAAGTAATAAATTCCTGCAAACACCTTCTGTTCAGGTCTCAATACTTTTAAAATGTTCGCAATACCATCGCAATCAGTGTCATAGATTCTAATGATCTCAAACTCCAACTTTCGCACATCCTCTTGGATCTCAAATGGTGTTTTACATCCACCCCAATTGTTATAAAATGTATAAGTGATACCTTTAGCCCTTCTGATCAATTTAGGCATACCTATCTGTCTTAAAGCTTCAACATATTCTCTCGAATCGTCTTTGGCTGGAAGTTCAAAGACTTCCTGGTATTCATCATCTTTAAACCCATCATCTAGCGTCTTATTTGTTTTCTCATCCATTAATAGATCATTATTATAATCGTGCTCCGAAATTGGGACAAGAGGTTGATGACCCTCTACTTGATCATCTTTTTCCCATGCTGACCAGCTATTAAACCCAGCTTCATGCTTTCCCTCTTCTAAATCAGAATTTAAACTAACATGGTTGAATGTTAAAACGGAGTTCCCTACGTTATTGTGGTTTGCTTTCGTGATATTGTCAACCACTTTAGAAGTAGATGGTTTCTTGAAACTATCAGACCAGACATCTCCAATGACATTGGGAGCGATTACCAACGCAATTAAAAGGTTAATCAACATAACTCCCAGCTTCTTGAGCAGAGCTATAGAGCTTGACCAACGATGAAAACAACTTCTCTTGGTTCAACTGTAGGAGTTACCAAGAAAAACCACAAAAACAACAAACATAACTTCCAAAAAGATTGACACAAAACCACCCAAGAAAGAAAAAATTAAAAAAAAAGGATCATTCATATTGTTCTGCTTATCTAAATATCATAAACATGTTCTCTTTTTTAATACTTATTATTCTTTTGTCTTTTTCTGATCCATTTATTCATGCAGAGATCACCACAACAAGCCTATTTTTCTTTTTCGTAACTCACATCTTCCTAGCTTTCTTCAACTTAGCGCTGCAATCATCACAATACCATTTACCTTTAGGTAAAGTGGCCAATCCAGTACATGGTAAATGGAACCATTCTCTCTTACAGTCATCGCCATCGCATCCAACCATCTCACCATATGAAACTTGATTACAATAACAATAAAGTGGTTCATCATTTGAGTTTCTCTTCTGTATCTCTTCTTCAATTGCTTCAGCAGCTGTATGTTGTTGGGTTGTCACCTGTACCGTTTCTTTCTTCTTGGTTGTTTGACGTCTTTTACCACTTGGAGTAGTTGGTCTTGAGATGTTTACATCTTCATTCTTCAAAGCCTGAGTTATAGCATTTGTAGCATTTGCTTGAGTTGGTAAGGGTACTATAACAGCAGCAGCTTGATTGGTTGCAGTTGTTGTGTTCGTTTTACGCTTCTTGGGTTGAGTTTGAGGAGGTGCGGACGGAGTTGCTTCTTTATCCTTCTTAGCACCTTTTGGAGCTCTTGTTGGGGCCGAGCTTGCTCTTGAATCTTCGTTCTCAGTATCATTTGCAGCCTTCTTAGCAGCTAAAGCTTCTCTTCTACTTTCACTTCTTTGAGATTGAACGGACTTATTATCAGGGATTTTGCTGTTATTGATGATTGCTGGATGGTTGATTTGTCCAAACTTGATTGATTCAGGGATCTCATTCTTGAAAACCAGTTCAAAATCATCGTTGATTCTATCAATATATGAAATGGTCTTATCAGCAGCAATACTGGCAACGTGCATTTTCTCCTCGAGACACGGAAGAACATCTCTAATAAGCCTGGATATCTCTTGCACTTTTTTTGTTCTAAGTTCTTTTAATTCGGGTTTATTCTCGAGTTTCCTGAAATAGTCTATCTTTGAGTTTAGAACAGGGATTAGAGAAACACATTTTGCATCTATTTCCTTTAATAAGGTGAAATATCTAATCACATCAAATGGTAACGCTTCTAGCGCATCAGAGACATCATTCAACCCAGGGAAAACCTCTGTTGATTTAGGTGCAGGACTCGGTGTAACGGCAGGGACACCATTGTACTTGTGTGTTCTTGCACTGACTCTGGTTGAGCGTGGTCTCAGGGGCAATTCAGACATTGATCGTTGTTCGTCGTTGTTCGTCTTTGTGTGCGTTTTACTCTACTTTCTGTTTAGAGCTCAATTTTATTAGACTTCTTGAGGTTTGTAGGAACACTAATTCCGGGTAACTGTTGAATCAAGCATAATGTTCAGAGCCCAGTTGAAAGAAAGAATGGGACTGACATTGAAACTAGAGCAAGTTCTCTATTGAAGATACGGTCCTCTTTGAGCCCTTTTAAGGTTCTCTACTATTATTGAATTTTGCGATATCTTGTATTTCAATGTGGATGGCTACAACTACACGAATTGTAGAAGTTCTCATCATCGGTAAAATCTTCATCGGAATCGTAGTCGTTATGATGATCATGGTTGTGTGAGCAGCTTGAGGAGTGTGCAGCATCTGAATACTGGAAGTCAAACCTTATAAACTCATCGTTCTTCACAATGTATTGCTTTATATCGTCATCTGGATCCACAATCTTACCATTGATTGAATTCAATAGCTGAATCTTATCGATGTCTTGATGAAGATCCCTGGCTATTCTAATAACCAGCTGTTTCAGGATTCCAGGTTTCTCCAATTTCACAAGATATGTTAGCTCTATTTTGGATATTTTGACCCTTTGGTATTTTGACTCATTTTCTTCAATGTATGGTTGGATATCTGAGAAGATTGTGACTTGCTTTAAATCCTCAACTTCTTGTTCTAATTTGTTGATCTTTCGCAGTAATTCATTTATATCTGGCTGTGTCATGCTCGATGCCTGTGGTTCCGCAAGATCTCCTGCTTTTCCTGGTCTAATTTAATGAATTATCTTTATGTTGGTTACTCCTTGTGCGAAGTTGCAAATTTTCGCCATGTCAAAAAGGGTTCTCTTATTACGGCACAAACAGAACTGGGAACCAAATAACACGTTTTAAGGGTGCAATCTGTAGTTCGTTATGGACTTCGCTTAACTTGGGGACACTTCAATCATTCCTGTCACCTTTTCTCTAAATGAGTTCCATTATGCTCCTGGTTATTATCAATGTCAGTAGAAAATAGTAAGGCTGTTTATCTAATCTCTAGTAGTTACAATTACACCAGGCGCAACCCATGGCTGCACTGCTTACAATTACTTCACTGAGTTTCAAAAAACAAACATTTTGTATAACATATCCATATTATAAAGACTATCACTTTTATAAAAACACAATCATTTATCTAGACAAACACACGGTGAGACTTTAGTGCTCTTATTTCAAGACCAAGTATCAGAAAACACTATCAAAAAAAGAACATTCCAAGAATCTTACAACAAAAAGGCAGCTAGACCAGCAACGGCGGCAAATGCACCAGCATTACCAGCAATTACAGCAGCACCATTGGTGGATGTGGTACCATTCGAGAAGTTTGAGGAGTTCAAGATGACGACTTCATCTTTAGATGAGTCGAGAGCAGCAAAGTCGGATTGTTGAGAGGAATGTACTTGTTCTTGAGCAACTTCGTTATCAGAAGATGGAGAAGAGGAGGAGAACAATGAAGAGGAAGCTAGGAATGAAGCGATGACTTGTTGGATTTGCATTTTGTTTGGTTGTGACTGTCTAAAATGTGTGTTTGGGTGAGCAGAGAGAGAAAGGAGATAAGTTTGAGTTGAATTTTCTGATTAGCTTTTTTTTTTGCTCGGTAAATGCTAAAAGCTGCCAGGAATTTCGGGATGCAGCAGCAGGTTTCTTAATTACTGAAAGGGGAGATCAGCTTTTCCCAATCGGGAGGGAACACTAATACTCTCGCTATATCACGAAATTACATCAAAACAAGACTACTCAAACAGGTGTTGTGTATTAATGTTCACCATTTCGGGTATGTATCTTCATTAATTATATATGAGGGTTTTCAAGCATTATTTCTGAAGGCAGATGTTCTCGACTTGGCCTTCATCTTCTCTATTCTGGCCTTCAACTGAGAAGTAACCTCCGCAGCTCTTCTCCAACTCTCGTCATTCGTATCCAGCATACTTCTGGATCCCAAGCTATTTTCTTTGTGTTCACTATCAATGCTCAAGTTACCAACTCTTTTATCAAGATTATCAAATTGGGGTGATTTCTCAAGATCTTTGTTGATGGAATTAGAGTCATGGAGTGGTGAAAACTGTTGTTTCAATTTATCGTTAGAATTTGCTGTGATGGATTCAAAACTTCTGTGACTGAAATTTGTTGAAGTTGGATAGGAGAATTGAGATATACTATTCTGCTTTTGCACCAATTCAATCTCATTTTCCAATTGGGTTATCTTTAACTTAGCAATCTCAAGATCAGAATGCGCTCTTAGTAATTGTGTATCTTTTGATTTAATTGTCATTATATCTGATGTATGTTGATCATTCAATCTCTCTATTTTTGACGATAGAAGGTCAATTTCTTTCATAAGTTTAGAGCTTTCTGATATAGATTCTTGCATTTGTTGATTAAACTTCTCTTTTTCTTGCAAGAAGCTTTGTTTAGCTTGCCTTAGCTGCTCTAATTCTGTTCTTTCTGCTTCAGAGAGTTCGCCGTCTACCACAGATATAGCTGCTGACGAAGTTTGTGAGTTACTTTGTAGCGATCTGCCCGTCAACCCACGGTTTCCTAAAGTTCCGATCCTTGATGAATGTGAATTAGAAGAAGATTTTAAAGGCGAAGTTGGTCCTCTTTTAGACGGTATTGTTGAGGAGGAGGATAATGACGAAAGTGGTTTTTTCTTTATTTGAGAAGTTGATGATGGCTTCGATACAATAGGTTTTCTCTTCGACGCGGCTGATGGTGTGTTTGATGGGACAGATTTGGCTGTTGATCCAACAGGTGTATTTGATTTAGGCTTTGCATTCGATAGCTTCGACTTTACTTCTGCTGTCTCGAAGAATTCTTTAATTTTATTTTTCTTAATATCATCAACCTTCTCCAAATGAGCATTCAGTTCTCTTTCACCGGTTATTTTCATTAGAGTACCAACGGCTTCAAATGCACAAGCACGAATATCAGCCAAGGTATCACCAACCAATTTGATGGAGCTAGTGATAATGTTTTCGATTTCTTGTCTTGTTGGAGCAACAGTAGTCTCTTTTAAACATCTTGTCAAATATTTACAGCTGGCTAACCTAACTTGAGGAGTTTTATGTTTCATGCTTTCTAAAGTTTCTTCTAAGACATCAGAGAGCGAAGTACTCTGGAAAATCGCATCTAATGCTCCGTTTAAAGCATCGAGGACACTTTGTTTCTTTTCCTTTGTTCTCTCTAGTAGTGGACCTAGGACAAGTTGGTAGTATTTATGAAACTTACCTCTAAGTCCTTTCGCAAGGCATTCAATTGAATTAGCGGCTAGTGATACGACTTGAATATTGACATCCTTAATACATTTAGACAAGACTTTGACTAAATCTTGATAATCACCATCAGCCAGTTTTATGACCTGTAGCTCCTTATGAACTTCAGTCAAAATATCAACTCTATCTTTCCATTTAGGCACAGATACTTTTGACAGTAAGTCATCCGGTAATTTTGATAACACATCAACAGGGTCCATAATATCATACGGATCCAAAGGAGCAGCTTCTTCTGAGCCTCCCATAACAACATCATCATCGCCATTCTCAAAATCGCCTGTTTTGCTAGCCTGGCTGGCCTCCTGTGCTTCACGCTGATATTTTAACAATCTTTGCTGGGTTGGTCTTTCACCTTTGACCTTCTCAAAGGCAGCTGTTAAGTCTTTTTGCTGGACCGGTTTCAAATCGGCAAATAAGATCTGCTCCAAAGCAGGACCCATCCATTTAAATAGTTCAACCGCTAGATTAGATGTTTCTGCTCTAACTGTTCTATCGGCATGAGAAAAAAGTTTTGGTAAGCTTGATAAAACTAATTTGGGATTAACTGTTTGAGCACCGAAGCTTACATAAATATCGGTTAATGCTTTAACTGTACCAGACACCAATTTCGGTAATTTAGCTGACAATGAAGGGATCATCTGTTCGATGACAGGATCAGGAGTATCTAATTCGATCAACCACAGTAAGGCATCGATACTCTTTTGCTTAGTGCCAGCTCTTGAGGAAGACAAACCCTTCTCACATAGACCATGCACAACATGTGATCTTAGTTTAACAGCACCATTGGAGCCTCCATATTCTAGGAAAGCTATCAAAGCAGCAATACCAGATTCTTGGGCAACAACATTACTATCGGTGACAATCTTCTTGAAGAGATCGGGGTTGTGCAGATATGGGCTAAAAATCGGGCTGTCCTCATTTGGTGACTTTTGAAACTGGTTGGTTATTTCTTGATAAGCTTCCAGACGAGCTTTCCAGACCTATTTTTTTGCGTCGTTAGCATTACAGATCTGAAACATTTAAGTGGTAACAGAGTAAACCAGCTAAACAGAGCTACAACATACCTTGTGCACCAAACGCTCCTCTAGTGGCAATGAAGTATAGCTTGGTTCTTCGGTGGCCATCTCAAAAGAATGTGTCTATGTACTCTTCAGAGCGAATGTCCGTGTTTTGTTTGTTGTTCTGTATGTGATTCTTGATTTTTTTGGTGTTTTTGTTTTTGTTTTTTGTTTTCCAGAATTAGCGATTTTCGCGTCTCGTTAAGTATGTTAGTTGCTATGGAAACAGAACATAAATTTATTATGTAAGCTGGAAACCGCTTTCCTGATTTGAAACTGAAATTAAAAGTTGAGATCATCTTGAAAAGAGTCCACTGCATTAGGTGACGCTGAGTTCTAGTGAGGGAACGAGCCGAATCACATACTTCCATGGTCATTGATGAGCGACTGCTACTGCCATTTTGTGTACCCTTTAGTTTCTGGGCCTCATTTACTAGAAATGTTATTGCACTCTTGACAAATTAAGCACGTTAACTTCCCCATAAATTAGTCTGTAAACCTTGCAAAGATGGACATATTCCGTTTAGCTACTTTCAAGTAAAAGTGGCCTCTCCAAATGACTTGGATCTCACTTGAAAGTTGGTTATTGTCTTTTTGTTGGTCACAACTGTCATAATGATCTCTAGCGACTCAATTTATTTACGATTTTAGGAGATTTTGATGAGTCAAATTACTCATTCAGGAAAGAAAAATGAGTCCTGTGAAACTATTGGTACTGTGAAGGTCCAACAAAGCTGGATAAGCAACAATAAAACGTTCACCAATCATAATTCGCAGAATAAACATCATGCTAAGAGTCCTCAACATATAAAAGCAATTAAGTTTCTTCAGATCAGCTTCTTTTTTTTTTTGGTTTTTCAATTGTACTCAAGATCTGTCATGAAGAAGGTTATCAGTTTTAAAGGTCAGCTTAGATCTTTCAATACAACTGGCACTTGCTTTAAACCCCCAGTCTCTACTGGTCCTGCTTTTTTGGCGGAAAACATTCCCTATCTTGAATGCAGTTTCGAATCTACGCAGCAAACTGAACCACCACAACCAACAAACGCCTTACAATATGCTCTATCATTAACAAGACCTTGCAGCACTTGGACCAAAACACAAATCAAAGAGATCTACTACACTCCACTACTAGAACTATTACATTCTGCGCAACTCCAACATCGTCGATTTCATGATCCTTCAAAAGTGCAGCTTTGTACCTTGATGAACATCAAGACGGGTGGTTGTACGGAAGATTGCAAATACTGTGCTCAGTCCACCCGTTACAATACCGGTGTCGAGGCACAAAGAATGGTGAAAATTGAGGAAGTCATTGAAGCTGCTCAGGAGGCCAAACGTAATGGGAGCACACGATTCTGTATGGGTGCTGCTTGGAGAGATATGAAAGGTCGTAAAAATGGGCTGAAGAGGATCAAGGAGATGGTTAATGTGGTGAATGAGCTCGGAATGGAGAGTTGTGTGACTTTAGGAATGATCAACAAGGATCAAGCTATTGAGTTGAAGGAAAGTGGGTTAACTGCTTACAACCATAATATTGATACTTCCAGAGAACATTACTCGAAAGTTATTTCTACAAGAACCTATGATGAAAGGCTAGGTACTATCAAAGCCGTGCAGGATTCGGGACTGAAAGCTTGTACTGGCGGTATTCTTGGACTTGGTGAAACTGAAGATGATCATATCTCTTTTCTATTCACTTTAGCCACAATGAAGAGCCATCCTGAGTCGTTACCGATCAATAGGTTGGTTCCTATTAAGGGCACACCGATGTATGAAGAAGTAAAAGACAAGAAACTGAAAATCGATGAGATATTGAGGACTATTGCTACTGCTAGGCTCATTATGCCTACTTCTATCATCAGACTTGCTGCTGGAAGATACACCATGAAAGAGATGGAACAATTCATGTGTTTTATGGCTGGTTGTAATGCAATTTTCACAGGGAAGAAGATGTTGACTACGATGTGTAATGGATGGGATGAGGATAAAGAGATGTTGAAAAGATGGGGACTGAGCCCAATGGAAAGTTACTCTTATAAGCCAAAGGAAGAAGTTCGTGCAAGTTGCGAGTTCTAGATTGTCTACATAGAGATAAATGAGATTTTAAATTTAGTTTAATATAGTTTACACAAGCATATAAGAGACAAAAGTAAAGATTAATAGAACAAATCTCAAAACGAGAGACACAATAAATGCATAGGGCATAAAAACAAAGAAGCATAAAATGAATAAGGTATTGTACTATCATTTAGCAACTTTGAAAAAAATAGAACAAGTTATAAAACCAGAAAAGAAGAGAGGAAAGCATCAGAAAAGGGATAATCTAATAAAACAATTTCAAAACCAAGGATAAAATAGCATCATCGAATAGTATAACATCATAAAAGAAACAGAAAACATCGAACAAAGAATATCATGGAGCATTGTTGCTTCTTTTTAATTGATCCTCCAAGTTATGCTTCTTCAAGACATCCGGTAGGGTATTGTACAACCAAGCAATGGATCTCTTGGTATTATCTTCAGCAATTCTTAGATTGTCAAAGAACTGGAAAGCCTCATTTAAAGAGCAGCCTTTGTATTCTTTGTATCTGTCGATTCTAACCGCCAAAGCTTTGATTTTCTGGTATTTTCTGATCTTTTTAATCTTATAAGCCTTTTGGACTCTTTCCACTTGTGGTTTCAATGAGTTTTGATATTCGTAGTAAATATCCTCTACTTTGTTAAAATCATTATGAATGATCAGATCATAGTTTTCAGCATCAAATTCTCCTTGTCTGGTGGTAGATTTCTGTAATCTTGAGGACGAGTTGTTATTACCGGATGTTTGAGGTGGTGACAGCTGATCAATTTGTGAGCCTTCTTCTTCATCATCATCTTCATCATCATCTTCCTCCCCATCAACATGTCCTTCATTCGTGTAACCGTTTGAGTTGGCTCTGTAATGTCTAGATCTTGAAGCGCTTGGGTCCATGAAGACGAAATCTATTCTTGAGCTCTGTGCATTAGGATTTGAGCTTTGTTGATTATTAAGAGATTGTTCATCATCGACATATTGGTTGTTAATGAATCTTAAAATACCATTATTAGCAGGTGACTCTGTTAAGGAACTGTCAATATTTCCGTTCTGTTGGGCTTGAGCTTGAGGAAGATTCTGAGGATGGTGATGATGATGGTGATGGTGTGGGTGCTGACCTTGGACTTGTTGTTGTAATTGCGCCTGTACCTGTTGCTGTGACTGCTGGGCTTGTTGCGCGCGTGCCTGTTGGGCCTGTTGTTGAGCGTGAGCCTGTTGAACAGCTTGTTGCTGCGAAGGCTGAGATGACTGCTGCTGTCTCTGTTCGGAATTTGTGGAAGAGGAAGGTAATTGATTAGCGCCAGAAGCTAAGAGCGCGTCATATGGTAGGTTTATCTGGTTGGCTGGGTTTGTGTTCGAATTTGACTGATTTGGAACTTGAACGAGCTGGTTATTAGAAACTTGGTATTGATTGATTGGCTGAACAACAAATTTCTGATTGGCCAATAAATGCTTCAACTCAGTGTTATCTTTTATAAGAAGATCGATCAAGTTGGATAGCTGATTTATTTTAGCGTTATGACGCTCGATATAATCATTGAACTTTCTTGATAGAGCTTCATTGGCTGAGTAGGTGAGCTGTTTTTGTTCTTGAAGCCCAACTTTCAATTTATCAATCTCTTCTTTCAGCAAAGACGAGGTTGTCTGTGCGATGTTAGTTTCTGGATCTAGTGATAGGCACTTTCCGCAGTTAATTTTTTACATTTGTGTTATATACGTACCGGATGGTTAGAAGACATAGTTGGAGTGTATAAGGGTTGACAAGAGGGTTCGAGAAGCAAGTATTGGATGTAAAAAAAAAAAGCAAAATCCCTATTTCAAAGCAGGGGCACTGGGGATACGACTTTCTCTTTTTCTTCCCTATTTCCAGAAAATGTTCAGAGTAAATTGGTTCCTTGAAGCTGTTCCCACTAACAAGTTGTTGTTTGTTTTGTTTTGTTTTGGTTTGGGAGCGTTTGGCAAAAAAAAGTTGTGAAAATTGCGAATTTTCTCGAATTTTTTCGGGAATTTTGTTGGCGAAAAGAATCCGACCAAAAAAGGAAGATATTTCTGATTGGTAAGATATTATGTCATTCTCTAAATTGCGATGAGTAAGATATTATATAAGTAGTCTCTAGGTGATTTTGTCATAAGAGTACGGAGTGCGGAGCGATTCGGAGTTCATTGTTGTAAATGAGGTGTTGCCAGATGAGATCAGTTGGCATTGTACAGCAGGAGATGAGGCAGGGATTGAGAGGAATTAGGGGAGCGTGTTGGACGAGAATCATCAGGTAGTTGAACCACCACCTGCAGCTTTTGGAGTGATCAGTGGAGTGCAGGCGCTTTTCTTGGTGTGAAAGGTGGTGAGGTATTTCTATCTAGGATAAGTCATCAATCACTAAACCAGTATCGGTAAATGTTGGGTTCCACTTTAGCCTATTGACTGTTACCAAAATATGATAAGGTAACGTGGGTATAATTTAGGAGAAGTAAATCAGTAGTCAATCGAATCACCAGATACCTGTCCGCACGCTCCACTGGCAGCTTCTCCTGCCTTTCTCCTCTTTCCCACTCTTGTCAAAATCAACCACAAGCACTCCGAAAACATGCCCCTATTGTTCCAAGGTCGCGATGACTACAGAACAATAGCCATGTGACATAGAGGGAAAACCAACTCCAAACCAATGGATACGCTCCAGGCGGCAACTGTTGAAATACCGTTAACACCCCACATTCATCCACAATTAACATCCGATAATCATGGTACCAACAGTCTATTTAAGAACCTCCATTTTCCTTGAGTTTCCAGGAACAATTTTAGGCACTTCAGCGCTGCAACCACCCAATTAATAACCAATCTCGGGTGTTTAGGTCCTTCACGGTTCTCCTTTTGATCAGGTGTTTCTCTACTTCGTTTGCTCCTACTAAAAAAATGTTTATAAGAAACGCAATTCCCTTCTCCTCTAGAACACTCTCGTCCTCCGTCAATCAATCACGTTTGTTATCTACAACCCTCATAAGAATGTCTGCCCCTACTACTATGAAAGCCCTCGTCTACCATGGACCAGGCAAGAAGTCCTTCGACTCAATTCCAATTGCAAAAGTCACTCAACCTCACGATGCCGTCATCAAGTTGACTGGTACCACCATTTGCGGTTCTGATTTGCATATCGTCAAGGGTGATGTTGCTGATACTGCTCCTGGCACTGTGCTAGGTCATGAAGGTGTTGGTATTGTACATGATGTTGGTTCCGGTGTCACCAAGTTCAAGAAAGGCGATAAAGTTCTGATCTCATGTATCACTTCCTGTGGTACCTGTTCGTACTGTGCTAAAGATTTACAATCCCATTGTGTAGATGGTGGTTGGATCTTGGGTCATAATATCAACGGTACTCAAGCTGAATATGTCAGAATCCCACATGCAGACTACTCCCTATACGATATCAAGTCTTACGAAGGTAAGATCAAGGATGAATCTTTGTTAATGTTATCCGATATCTTACCAACTGGTAATGAGATTGGTGCTATCAGCGGTCGTATTCAAGAAGGTGATATTGTTGCAATTGTCGGAGCTGGTTCCGTTGGTATTTCCGCATTGATTGCTGCTAAGACCTTCAAACCAGCTTATACCATCTTGATTGACTTTGATGAAGAAAGACTAAGAATCGCCAAAGAGGTGTTTGGCGCAGATTTAGGTTTGAACCCAGGAACTGTCAATGTCAAGGAGGAAATCGCAAAGATCACCAAGGAATTCAACATCAATTCCACAGCTCGTAAAGAATTGCATGCCGGTGTCGATGTTGCCATCGAAGCAGTCGGTATACCACAAACATTCCAAACATGTCAAGACATCATTGCGCCAGGAGGAAGAATCGCCAATGTTGGTGTCCACGGTAAACCTGTTGAGCTACAACTACAAGACCTATGGATCCAAAATATCAACATATCAACTGGTTTGGTCAACGCTAATTCTACTCCAGATTTGTTGAAGAAGATCAGTGCAAACGAATTGGATCCTTCAAGTTTGGTTACCCATCATTTCAAGTTCGGTGAAATTGAACAAGCTTATGAAGTGTTTGCTAACTCTGCTAAGGAGAAGTGTATCAAGGTCTTCTTTGAGTTTGATAAGTGAAATAAATTATGTGCTGGTCTGATGTTTATTTTGACGATTCATGACTTTTTGGGGTATATTTGAGTTTATAAATTGAGTATTTCTTTCAAACATTTTCTTGTAATGCCAAATGATGAAGCCTTACGTATTAGACAATATCTATCTTTAAGATGAGATGGAAGTTCTTAATTACGATGCTGATACTCAATGATGCCCAAATGGGGATGGGCATGAATCAGAAGTCCGATTAATGGTAACTTGAGCAGACATGTCCATAACTGATAATATGGCACTCTCTCGCTTAGCTGAGCTTACAATTATTAGCAAAATAGTTGAACGAAAGATCCTTTAAACTAGAAAGACCACCGACTATTATTATGTATATGTGGACACCGCGAAAACAAAGCACAGCATCAACAACAACTAAATAGACATCATATATCATATCTATATATTATAAACCATTAGATAACCAAGTTGTGGAGCGTTTCACATGATAACACATTTCTCATTGGTAGTATCGATCTTCTCACCTTCAATCTGTTCTAGTAGGGCTAAAAATATTTTACTTATATCACTATTCTCACCATTACTCAACTTAGCACTAACTTCAATGTATGGAATATTGAACTCTTTAGCCAATTTGATACCTTCCTCTTTCGAAACTTTTCTTTCAAGATCCAATTTATTACCAACTAGTATCATTGGAACTTGATCTGTTCCAGTAGAATCCAAGATCTTGTCTCTGATGACAGACAGTAACTCAAAGGATGATCTGCTATTTATGGCAAAAACTAAGATGTAGCCATGCACTATAGCACTATCATTTACGATGGTGAACTCATCTTGGCCAGCAGTGTCCAATATCTCAACTTGATAAACTTGATTTCTGAACTTGATCGATTTATTGAACTGATTCTGGATGGTTGGGTAATAACTCTCCAAGAAATAGTTATCAACGTATTGCACAACAAGAGTGGATTTTCCTACACCACGCGCACCAACAACAGATATTTTTCTGGTGCGGGATGACATTTTAACGATTCTTTATCTGTGATGTGATATGTAATAAGAGGGACAGGTTTGGTGGGGTTATCACTAAATGGGTGAAATCAGAATTGCGCTGGCTAGCACGGGTACAGTCGTGAAGGAGGAAACAAATCTAAGTGTCCTGAGCGAAGTTGGATTAAGCAGTTCTGGTACAATCGCTTTCAATTGACCTCTATATTGATGGAAGCTTTTGAAATCCTTGGAACAAGTAGAAGACGACGTACAATGGGGTCAAAAACACACACTGGGTGAAGACAAATATGATCAAGAAATTCACCAAAGAAAAACAGGAAAAATCACCAGTCAAAACAACTGGAAAGACAGATCTAAGAGGCAGCAGAAGGAACTGGGTCAAATTTGTAGGTTCTCTGACACACGAATTCTTCTTTTCTCTCAACTTCGAGAGCTCTGAAAGGGGTTCAACGCTTATTTGGTTTTGTTCATTTCGAGTTCACCAGAAAAGCGGTTGATACGTGCCACACAATTTTAGAAACAGGTCTAAAAACTACAAACTCTAAAGCGAGCTAATTCAAGCCTTCTGTTTCTATTTTTAACTTATGTGGAGTAGAAAAAAAGGAGAAGAGAAAGAGGGAAAGAGAAAACGTTAAGTTGCTTGTTGAATTCTGAGTGAGAATTTCTGTATAATCTTTTGGGCATCTGTTTTGTGTTTCAGCGAACTGTATAAATCTCTAAAGGATGACACCAACAGTTACACCTTCTCTTTTGCTAGTATTTTAGACCCTAGAAAGACTGTAACAAGGGGGACAGTGAAACTACACTTATTTTAATGAACTCCTAGACTTTTCCAGTTCTCTATTTACAGATAATATACAAGTTGTCATCCATCAACCCACCATGATTCTTCAGAATTTTGGAAATTACTATTAAGTAACTAGCTCTCCAGAAAGCAACATTCTCATAAGCAATGGACATGAAACAAACATTCACCCCTTCCGTCATGTCATAGTAACCTCATCGTATTTGAATCAATAATGAGACGAAACGACATGTTATCAGAACCAAACCTCTGCTTTCTTTAATAATTTGCTAACTGTTTCAGTTGGTTGAGCACCAACAGACAACCAGTACTTGGCTCTGTCAAAGTCTAATTCGACATGCTTCGATGGTTTCAAATTCGACTCCCATGGTTTTAGTGGTGGTGCAATTGGGTTATAAGTACCTAGAACTTCAATAGGTTTTTGATCTCTTCCGAGTTTGGCCTTCGTTACCACTATATTGTAAACAGGTTGATGCTTTCTACCAAATCTTGCCAGTCTTATTCTCACTATTCCCTTAGTCATCTCTCTTCTAGTTCAATTCCGAACCTGTTGTCTCTCTTTGTCCTCTTTGATTATTTAATGCTCGGTTTTTCACTGGATTTATTCAAATTTTATCAGAAACCTTTCCGAGGGTACTTTGAAGTCATGTGATATCCGAGGGTGCGATGAGATGGTAGAAAAAATTTCTTTACGCCAAATAAATAAGAACATATATGTGAGAGGAACAAGACGACTGGATTCCAATACCATCAAAAGACATGTCTGGTGCTGATGTTGATCATGAAATCGATCTTCTCGATTTTGAATTCAAACTTCAAAAGATCAGAAGTCAGATCACCTCAAAGCTGGAAAATCAGAAACATCTGGCTTTGATCTTGTCTGCAGTTGAAGAGAACATAACCGATCAGAACAATTCCAAATCCCCTGTTGCGTACTTGGTTTCATTTCTAGCTTTATTAGATCAGTCTATAGATTCTAAGACTGATGAATTCCTAGACCAAAATTTAGCAGCTACTTCTGCCTATTTCTTAGATTTAACGCTTCCGTTCATTGCAAAACCTCTGTTGAAAGCTAAGTTTCCTGAGATCTTAACAAAGTTGGCTCAAATTATCACAAACTCCAATGCCGAAGCACCAATCATTAGATCTGCTCTAGGGGCCCTTGAAACTTTACTGATCGCTCAGGATATAAATGCTTGGAATAACACCACCTTAAGTATCAATCCTCGTAGAGGTTTTGGTGGGTTACTAGAGTACTCTTTAGATCCAAGACCCAAAGTGAGAAAGAGAGCTCAAGATGCTGTCCACAAAGTGTTGGCTAATCCACCAGCAGGTCCATCTATTGAGCATGTGGCTTCTAACTCAGCCGCTGATTTTGCTTTGAAATCTATCGTTGAACTCCTTAACACTAAGACTAATCAAAAGACAAATAAAGAGCATTCAGCCAAAGTTATCCACTCTTTACAATTAATCACCTCTATCACTTCTGCAAATACCTGGCCTTCCGCCAAAATTGAAAGTTTATGTGATTTATTGCTAGAAATTTCCAAAACAAATGATCAATATCTTGTTTCTTCTGCTTTTAGTGGGTTCGAGGGCTTGTTTAACTCGATGACCGATGTTATTGATAATGATAAATTCGTCAAAGTATTAAATATTATATTTGAACTGAAACCATCCATTAACGATACTCATTTAGCTGGTGCTTGGGTAGCTGTTGTTGCAAAGGGTGTTAGTGCATATGCTAAAATCAACCCATTGGAAGCTGTTAAAAAATTACCTACAGTTTTCCAGAAATTGTTGCCATTTTTTGCATCCGAATCTTCTGATATATACTCAAGCGTATCACAGTGCTACATTTCATTGTTAACAGAAGTCGTTCCTGATTCATACTTGTTATTACCAAACAATGATGATGTTACCCCAACAATTTATGAAGAAGTTGATGATGTTATTACCCAGATATCCGAGATCATTACGGAACTATTGAATGTCAAATATGGTCAGGCTACCAAAGAGGTATTGGAGGTTTTGGCTGTTGCTTTCTCAAAACTAAGATCAAGAACTAACCCAGACTTCTTGAAACCTTTAGAAATCGTAGGTGAATGGAGAACCAACGAAGATTTTGAGTTCAAGAGCGAAGCCGAGACTGTTATTGGTAATGCTATCATCGAATTGGGTCCTGAGGCTGTTTTGAGTGTCTTGCCCCTAAATCTACTCGATGCTAAAAAATCTGGTAGAGCTTGGTTATTACCTCTATTAAGAGACAATGTCCGCTTCGCTAGATTGGGATATTTTACTGAGGAGTTCATTCCACTAATCAATCAATTCACCAAAAGAATTGAATCTTTAGAAAAAGACTCTGTTCATGCTAAGATTTTCCAAACCATCATTGACCAAACTTGGTCCCTGTTACCGCACTTCTGTGACCTACCTTCAGATTTACAACAGTCTTTCACTGATGAATTTGCTCAAAACTTAGCATCCTTATTATATTCAAATCCAGAACTAAGAGTTAACATCTGTCATGCACTCAGACTATTTGTCGAAAGTAATGCTACTTATGCTTCTGGCGCCTTAAACGAAGACAGGCTATTGTCCCAAACCTTTTCAGTCAAAGAAGCAGAGTCTAACTTGGAGTATTTATCCACTAAGTCCTCTAATTTACTAGCTGTTTTGTTCAATGTTTTTTCCCAAACCATTCCAGACTCGAGAAGTTTTGTTTTAGAGACTATTGATGCTTATTTAAGTATTTCAAAACCTGAGGATTTACAGAATACTTTCAACAAAGTTTCCGTCCTATTGAAAAACGCACTGGATGATGAGGCTAAACAAACTGAACAACAATCACAGAAAGGTGCTTCTAAACTGAGTGTCACTATGATGGATTTGGTCGTTGCCATGGCCAAATATGTCCCAGAATCTTCGTACAATGCTTTATTCAGTATTTTCAGTCAGACCGTTTCATCTACTGAACCACTATTACAGAAGAGATCATATAGAATTATTTCTAGGCTGATCGAAACTACCAATGGAAGAAATGCCCTAGAACACTTTATTGGTGAAATTGAAAAAGTCTTCATTGAAACTACGCAAACCGTTCACTTATCTGCCAGAGCAGCTAGACTTGCCTCCATCAAGACCATTCTTCAAGTTCTACCTTCAGATCATTTATACTTCATTCCATCTCTGTTATCAGAAATAATATTGTGTACCAAAGATGTCAATGAGAAAACCAGAGAATCATCATTCAATATATTGATTGAGATGGGAAAAGTCATGAGTAAAGGTGGTATGATTCAAAACTCAAAGATTCCAGGTTTCGACGCAGAAATGCCTGACTCTGAATCTTCACTAGCTGAATTTTTCACAATGGTCTGTGCTGGTCTTGCCGGTGGTGCTCAGCACATGATAAGTGCAACTATTACTGCTATCAGTTGTCTAGTTTATGAGTTCAAAGACGAAATTCCTACAGAGCTTTTAGTTGAGATCTCTTCCACCGTGGAGCTATTTTTGACTTCTAACAGTAAAGAAATCGTTAGATCAACAATTGGTTATGTGAAAATTGCCGCAATCAGTCTTCCAGAGGATATCATGAGACCAAACTTGAGAACCTTGTTGGCAAACTTACTGAGATGGTCTCATGAACATACTGGCCATTTCAAATCCAAAGTCAAACATATTATTGAAAGACTGATCAGAAGATTTGGCTTCGACACAATTGAACAAAACTTCCCAGAAGAGGACAAGAAGCTATTAATCAATATCAAGAAATCAAAAGCTAGAGCTAAAAGAAAAGCAGTCGAGGAAGAAACAGAAGAGATCAGCAACAAACCAACCAAACCTAGATTCAGTAACGCTTATGAAGAAGTCTTATATGATTCAGATGATGATGAAGAGGAAAGCGAGGATGAAGATGTTTCTTCGAAGGGTAAGAAGAAATCCAATCAGTATATTCTTGAGTCAAAGGACGAGCCATTGGATTTATTGGACCGTCAAGCACTTTCTCATATATCTTCTTCTAAACCAAATAAGAGAGGTCCAAAGAAGATCAATGTCAAAGAATTTGAAAAAGATGGAAGACTACATTTCACTGATCCTGCGCAAAACGAAGAAGATCCATTACAATCGATCACTTCTGGTATAAATGCTTATGTTGATGCCATTAAAAACGGTCCAGTTAAAGGTCAAAAGAACAAATTCAAATTTAAAAGAGGTGCTAAGGCCAACAACGATGATGGTGATGATGATGGTGATGATGTCCCTTCAAGACCACCTAGAAATAGTAAGAAATTTACTCAAAATAGAGTGGGAAAGCCACAAAACAATAAGTTCAAATCACGTAAAAAGTTTTAAAGGGAACGAGAATGCAGGAAACTGTGTGTATATTAGAGGTTGAAATACTACAGAAATAAGAAACAAAACCAGTAGAGCTTGTGCTTTATAAACACATCCAGACACCACTACAATTAGCGAACTCATTTATTTCGCGAAAACCGCTAATATCACTGAAAAATTCGACGACTAAGTGCACCTCTTTGTAAAAAGTATTTGATCCAAGCTAATTCAAGATCGACTGCTAACCTTCGAGTATTTTTCGCTTGGAATGTCGAGCAGCCTGAAGAGCGGTGTTTTCAAGCATTTTTCGAAAAGGAAGATCTCTATCTCAGTTGCTCAACATGGCGCATCATCTACTGTTCCCACTACCTCATTCAAAGAACTACTGCTATCCACCATTCAACAGCAGGAAACAGAATTCACCGTTTTAGACTATGTAAACACTGTCAACACGCCCTACCAACTTTCTAAGAAGCCATATACATCATTGAAACTAGAGATACCCACCCCAGCGGACAATATAGTGAGAAAGGCTCTTCTCTCGAATGATTCTGAACAGTTAAAGATCATTGTTAGTGACCTAACAGCTACGAAAGATTTTAGATTATTGCAAGACCTCGACAAGGCTGAAATCTCTGTGCTTGTCAGTAGACTGATAAGTGATCAGCTTGATAGCCTGAAGTTGCTGAAACAGTTGAAGTTTCCTGTGAAGAGATCCGAAACTACCCAGTTTTATAAGAATCTATTATTCCACTCTAAGCAAATTAGTCAATTAGGAAGACATTTATTGGAGGAGAGTAAGCTATCTATTCAGGACTCTATTCAAGTATTGGAGATGTTATTTGCAAATCAACAATACTATGAAGCCAGTATCTGGTTATCCAAATTAGACGAGATCAAACAGGTGAAAGGTGTTGGTTATGAAAACATCAAATTAGAGATATTAGGTAAGACATCACCATCATTACTAGCAAAAACTCATAAAAGAGCCCTGAAGTCCAAGTCCTACAAAGGTGAGGCTAATTGGAATGGTTTGCTGAATGAGTTTCTTGACAAGTCCACGAATTTCCTACCAAATTTGAAAACCCATAAGATTCTAATCAGTGGATTGGGAAAATTTGGCAGTATCCAACAAATTGATAAACATGTTGCTAGTATCTGGGGAATAACCAAAAATGCTCAACCGACATTTTTGGTTCCAAAGTCATCAACTCTTTATCCCGATTCAGAATTATTAGAAGTCTTAATTGAGTCATATGCTATGCACAAAGAGATTTTAAATGTTTTCCCACTACTGACAAAGTTTGAGGAATTTTATGAGTTTGATCTGGGTAAAAGTACCAGTGTTTGGAGAATATTACTCAAAAACATCGAACTATATTATGCTAAAGACCCAGAACAAAAGCTTCAAGTGTTTAAGAATGTTTGGACCTTAATGAAGAACAAAAAAGTCAAGTTCAGCACTAGATTATACACAGCAAGACTGGCGTTTTTGAAAGATGGTGGGTCTGTTGATGATGTCATGGAAGATCTAAAGAAAATACAGAATCGTTATTTCAGTCAGTATGTTGAATCGGAGGCCAATAGACTTGAAAAACTAATGTCCAAATATTTGAGATTTGTGATTGAGTTGATCTACCAGGAAAATATCAACAGTTTAAAAATAAGTGAATTAAATAAGATTTTATCCAAATTAATCCATTCTTATTCCTTCAACGATGCACAGAAAGCTTTGTTACTCCAAGATACAGAGATAATAAAGGCCAGGGTACTCCAGCAGCAGAAGCAGTTCCATGAACTCCAAAGACAATACGACCAAGAAGATGATGACGATGCATTATGGTGAACTCAAAATAGATTATATATGTTGATGGAAAAAAAAAAAGACATCTATAATAGATACATATTTAAATATTCTCGTTAAGACTCAAATATGTAAGCTCATTACAGTTCAGATAACGACTTATAAACACCCAACACCATCTAAACCAAACCATTTGCGACTGGTGGGCATTAATCATAGCAGAAAGAGTGAGAACAAAAGAAGGGACATCAGCGTAGATCTTGAGTAGTTGATTATTCTTCAGTGGCACATCCTTTCCATTTATTTGAATTCTTTTAAAAGCTAATTTCATGAGCTGTCTGAAGAGTTCTTGAGTTGTAATGAAGAAAGAGGAATATTTGTTAAAAAAATTCCAAGTTGTCAGAGCTAAGACAGGTTTTGCGGATTCTAGTGCCGCATTATATAAGGAAATATGATTGGGATGAGATGAAACACCATTTGCATCAAAAGTTAGAATCAGGTCAAAATCAGGTTTAATGTACTCCAAGATGTCTTTGGAATCCCATTTTAAAGTCATAGAATCCTTGAATTTTTTTTCATCGTTAATGATCTCAAAGTCTACTATCCCCAAGATTTGTAGGCTTCTTTCTAACTCTTTAGCTCTTGTAGCACCTAATCCAGCGTCATTTCCAGTTGAGAAGCAGGTAACACTGATTTTATTGTGATATTCAGGTTTCAAGAGTCGATTGATGGTTGGCCCAAAGAACATCACTTCATCGTCTGGATGTGCTATCAGTAGCTGAATGTTCTTTGAGCGTAATTCCTTGGTGAGTTGGAACGAAGCATCGCCTGTGGACTTCAAGATCGCTGTGAAGAGAACCCACAGAAAAGTGACTGCCAAAATCAGGTTGCAAGTGATCCGCAATAGGCCTTGTCTGTGTCCTCTGTAGCGTGGCATCATAAGCTTTAGCTCTTCTATCTCCTTTGGGCTTTGGTTGGGGTCACTTGTGTTTCCCTCTGATTTAAATGAGATAACGAATTCGAATTCGAAATGACGCGAAAATTACTCTATTAGTAACAATAGCATGCCAACTGATCTGATCTTTGTTCTACGTTGGTGCTTCGCTACTGAGTTGAAAAGGCTCTAAAGGGATGAAAATGGGCCTAGAATAAGTATTAATAAGGGGATTCATAATTATATTATGTTTTTGCGTTAGTTTTCACAAATGTTTTTAAAATTTTTAATTGTATTAACAGATTGGAATTTATAATTAAATATGCAGTTGTAAGTTTTCATTTAAATTTGAAGTATTTTTATATAGTAATCGTTTAATCGAAGCAATTTTTACTTCTATACCTGCTACTAACACGTCATATCCCCTACTTTATTGTATGCAATGATCAATATCAAAAATTATTCGTAATATCTGTACATATGAAAATCTGAAATATCATAAAATCGTCATAGAATTGGTTTAAACACACACAAATATATATAGGTTGAGAAACAATAGCAGGTAATTATAGAGCCAACGGATGAAAGAAAGTATGGAGAACGCTCATCTTGAACAGCATAGTATCATTTATCATCCCAAATCCAACCAGTCAGTTTCTTGGTATCCTTGTCATTGGAAGGCAATTCTTCAACAATAGGTAAGCTCCCATCCTTTGGAATGAGCTTCTTGAAATCTTGGTTATGAACAGTTCCATCTCTGAAGACTTTTCTCAATTTTGTTATCTCTTCAGCATCACCGCTTGGCAATGTCTTGAAATAAACAGACTTTGAAGTACTAATGACATCCTTATCATCGGTTGAATCGATTGGGAAATCAACATCTTTCGCATATTCATCATAGATTCCTTGTATATTTGAAGCTTCTCTAGCTTCAGTTGCAATTTTTTTTTCGTCTTCTTGTTTCTGTTTAGCCAAGTCTCTAAGTCTTAGTTTCCAATCCATTAAATCATTATAGCTGCTGAAAAATAACCCGTACTTGTTGGATGTATCATTATCAACATCCTCCTTACTTATTTCGTTATTTCTAGTGATTCTAGCTTTTGGGAATAAGCACCTCCACCAACCGTTCTCATCCCAAACCGAGCTACCTTCGTTTTTGACACAATCTGAATATTCCGTTAATGTTGGGGCTGGATAGGCTTTCAAACCCACAGCACCTCTTCCTTTCTTGAAGCTTCCCCACTGCTCCCATCTATCAGCTGGTTTCAACTCATCCCAAATGGATTGAAATCCAGAGGAGCTAAACACATTATTTATTTGGCTCGTGATCTCTCTGTTCAGATCATTAATACTGATATTAAATGGATTCTGTGAGCGAGACAAGCTGTTCGACTCCGTCTCGATCTTTTGCTCTGAGTACTTTTGGTCATCTGAGGAATTGTTAAAAAAGCCCATGATTGTTCGTATTGGCTGGCTGGCTGGGAGGCGATAAATCTCTATTACTGAGGTAAGAAATGTTCGGCTTTATATTCCTTTGCCATGGAACTTCATAGAAAACGGAGTATCTGTATGGGCAGCATTGTTGACAGATCACGTGAGTGTCACGTGTATTATTCTTACAGCATTATCCAACATAAGCTATTAAGATTTAAACCAAATCATGTGTATTCTGATTTATATAAGGGTACGATCTCAGCTTCTCTCTCTCTCTCTCCTCCGTATGTGTGTATGTGTTTCTGTGTTTGTTTCTGTGTGTATGTGTTAGGACGAGGACGAGGACGAAAGCTTGTCAAAGTCAAAGTCAAAACTAGAACCACATCCACAGCTTGAAGTAGTATAAGGACTATCAACCACCTTGAACATACTTCCTATCAATTCATTAGTGTAATCCACTTTACTATCTCTCAGTATCCCTAATGATGAATCATCAATAATTACTTTAGCACCACCTTTCTCAAAAATGCAGTCGTCCTCACTTTTTGTGTTGATATCAGTTAGTTCTAAGTTATACTGAAACCCATGACATCCTCCACTTTCCACACCTATTCTTAGTGCTATATTGGGGTTTGACTCCTCTTTTGCTATTTGGTTAAGCTTGCTGATAGCATTCTCGCTGATGTCAAGTAAGAGTAGCTTACCGTCTTCTGAGTATTTCTTGTCCAGGATCGTGAGCTCTTGTTTGGGTTTCTGGCCCCCAAATGCCTTTGATGTATTCAATAGTGAGGTCCCGCCTCGTTTAGGTGACGATAGTGCGGTAGAACCAGACGATGTGGTGTATGATCTGGGAGTGCAAAGGACGTATGAAATCTTGTGATGAGCGGGGATGAGTCGAAGCAGGCTAGTGCGTCTGGAAATAGATGTTTTCGAGAGGAAGCTCTGCAGTAGTCTCACCTCCATATTGCAATATTCTACTGGCGATTATGCACTGCTTGGTTGTGTTGATAAATTACTTCAGACACTTGAAGTCAAGCTGGTAATCCCTTTTTTATTTGTCATTTACTTGATCACAAAGAAAAACAAAATGATTCCGAGCCCGGTCTTGTCCTCGGAAATGCAGAGACAGAGAAGGAATTCCGAAGCTGACTACTGAAGTTGATCTCACAATGCAACAGATTATTGTTCATTTCAATCATTATACTTTATAGTACGGAGTATTAAGCTTTCTGAGCACACGTCTATCAACAACCTTAAAGTTAGCTTTCCGCGTCTGCTGGGCTGGTGTGATCTCCTTAACATCTTCACTGTCTTCTCCATCACTGATATCGACAACAGAGGCCGTCTTTTGTGTTAGTTGCGTTCCATCGGTGCCAGAAACTGGTGACGATTTCCTTTCATTTGAGACTGAATGACCTATCCCATCTAATAGCTTCCCTCTTTGTTTCTTCTTATATGGGATCTCTTTCCTTGAAAGCTGTCGCAAATGATTGTCTAATGAGTCATTAACTATAGCTTTCTCTTCATCATCTGAACTTGATGTAGAAATAATATCCACATCAGAGAGGTCTAATGTGGGCGACCTTTCTCTTCTTGAACTAGGCACCGAGCCTCCCAATGGCGATGGATTCAATTTTTTGACTGGTGATGAAGTAGTGGACTGAGACGGGGTCGTGCTTCCAGCTTCTGTATTTTTCGAGCCCACCATTATAATTTCATCCGAGTCCCCTTCAAAATCCGAGATTTGAGAAATCTGAGAAGAGATAGAGTCGCTCTGATAACCTGGATCGAAAGATTTTGCATGGCTCAGCTTTTTGTAAATGTTTTCAATAACATCAGAGGAAGCATGAACAACCTCCTCAACCTCACTTTGGTCTTTAGAGGGGGATCCGAAAATTCTGACCCTTTCAAGATTGGTGTTTAGCAAACTTGTAGGATCTGAAAAATTTCCGTTAGTGTACTTTCCAGAATCTTGAGTAGAAACATATGGGGAGCTCACTTCAGTTACTTGATTCTGGACACTTTCTGGCTGTGGTTCAGTATGAGCAGGTTCTGGTGATACTGATATCTTTCTAAATATTGGGACTGAACTGGCTTCTTCAACCCCAATGCTTTCTTGTGATGCAGAGACTTGAACATAGGGGGGTTTATTCTCATTCTGATGGTCTTGACTATGAAATTTTTCATCTTTACTGGCCTCCTTCTCGGTCTCATTTTTTTTGGATATATCTGATGCTTTTCTGAAATATTCACTTTTAGTGATAGCTTCAAATTTTTTTCTTAAATTATCCAACAACTGATTCCCCTGCTTGATCGTATCTGTTTCTGAAAATAGGGCACTGATATCATTGCTGTTGTCATTATTGTACCCCACCTCACTATTATTATTTTCCAAAGAACCAGGTTTCGAGCTAATAGGATCATCTTTATTCACCACAGAAGCTTCATTCTCTAACTGAGTTGACTGGTCAGGATCATTATCCTCATCAGACATATTCTGATCATCACCTTGATTAGTATTAATGTTTCTATTTACACTAATCAGATCTGATTCGTGATTATTACGGGCATTCTCCCCATTATTGATAGTTTTTGTGTCTCCTTCAAATTGTGATTCTCTATCTTCATTACTCTTCTCCAAAACAGCTTTAGGAGACATTTCTCCTTGACCTCCGTTCTTCAAGGAATTGAATTCATCTGCTTCAATACATAATATTTCATCATCACTACCCTCAGCAACCTCTTTGGTCTTACTAGATTCGAGAGCTTCACCATTTGAGTCTGGTTTGTTTTTCTCTTGTTCAGTTAACATCTCCCTTAATAAAGATCTGAGATTCTGTCTCATTCGATTTCTCTCAGAACTAACAAAAAATTGCTCCAGTTCTTTCTTCTTCGGACAGGTATCCCACAAAGTGGCGCACAGCTTTGGATCATTTAAGAATTTCATCACATTGTAAATGACATGAATACCACAATCATTAAAGTTCGGTTGTTTGGGAACTTCAGCATTAATCAATTCTATTTGTGTTGGTCGGACGTTAATATCATACTTGTCTTTCGCGTAATCAACAAGAAAGTCAGTTAATGGTTCTAAGAGATCAGAGTGCTTTTGTTTCAAAGAGTCAAAAGTATAGATCTTAACATTACCTTTACCTTCGGGTTCAGCTATGAGAGAGTTCAAGTTATAAATAATGACACAGAACCAATGCAGCGACTCATTAACAGGAAGAATGATGAATTCCTTCTTTAGCAGATCTAGCTTAGAGACCCACCTTTCAATATTTGCGTAATGTTTCTTAGAGCTCTTCAACTTATACATGAAGAATGTGGATAAAACCTGCCCCTGGGTAGCTTGAATGCTCGAACTTTTAACACTCTCCTCATAATAGTACTTAACAAAGAAATCAATGATAGTGTCATTAACCCATTGACTACCATAAAGACAACTGAAATCTTTGTCCTTAATCTCAAATAAGGTCTTGTCAGGAAAAATATACTGCAATGAAGGACTGAAAGGCTCCCTGTTAGGTTTCTGCCTTTTCTTTGCAGGAGAATCGAGATCGTCAACAAGAAATGGAGCCTCAGCACTATTTTCTGAAGTATTAGACCGCAGCCTTCTACTATGCGAGAGTGTTTGAGGGAGGTCAGTGTCGGAACCTGATTTAGCCATATAAAACGTGGAAGAATGAATCGGAGTTGAAGTGCTGGATGGTGTAGATGGTGACTTAATTCTTGAGCCGGATGGTTTACCAGGCCTTTGCAAAGAGCTCAATTTCTTACTGAAGAAATTGTTCATGCTCTTTCTCAGTTTAGAGCCCATATCAATCACTGATATATCTTCCAGTTTTAATTCAGGATTGTCTGTTTGGCTCTCTATAAGACATTCCCATAATGATTTGAATTTTCTAGAGTTAGCTGGACTTAGTGTAATAGCAAATCTATCAACTGTTGATGACACGCCAAAAACATGCAGTTTCATCCCTGTCATGAATAAGAACTGTTCACCCGAACAATATACTTTCTTTATATCTCTCAGTGGGTCAATACCTAAAAGCTGATCATCTGTGGTGTTTGAGACCCGAAAAAGACGTATGTAAGCCAGATCTCTCGATACGTGAAGAAAGAAACGATTGTACCCACTGTTGAGAGTTTTCAGTCCAGTCCCAAAGACGATTCTCTCAGCTGGTGCTAATATCTTTGTAGTCTTAGTATCTCTGCCAAACTTTCGCTTGTCAAACTCTTCAATTGACAGCACGGACTCTCGCTTAGTTATTATTGAGTTTTCTTCGCTGTCAGAAAAAATAGCTTCATCATTGGGTGACGGCATTGAAAGAGATAGTTTGTGCACCCTGAGTGATCTAGAATCGGCTGTACGTTCCCATATTTCATCATTTTGGTCACTGAGCATTAGCTGATCATCCTCTTCTGGTGTGTATCGATCTGTAGTATCTTGTGTTTTTGTGGGTCTTGGAGTAGAGAGCAAAAAGTTCTTGTCTGATTCTACCAGAGGTGCAATGAATACCTTTGACTTTTTCATTGTGGGCGTATGATCAGAAAGACTACCCAATCTCTCCCTGGTACGTGTGCGTTCTCTGGAACTTGACACTTTGTTAGTTGAAGGTTCAGGCACTTAGTTCATAATGAGCTTACTTACCCTAGATTGTTACGCGGCGTATGTCCTCTACCCGAACCAAGCCCACCGGCTCTCTTGTGTTTGGGCGTTCTGGCCATTACAAGACAGAGCACGAAAAGAGAAGAAACCCAAGCAGCGTGTGCCCTTTGCTCGTTGAAGATAACGTTTGATCTGAAGCGTACTTTGTTCTCTTTTCCTTTGAATGTAACAAAAAAAGTTTCGCGCAACTACAACGTCAAGGTCCTTTCTCATCTACTCACCACAGGAGTCAGTCAATGATTGGGACATTATAGGGATAGGGATAGCAGGGATTTACTGATATACTGAAAATAACATCTATTTGTGAGCAATTGCCCTAGGAACCCAGGTATTTCTACTCTTCAGTTCACCAGTAGTACAAATACATATGAGAACAAACTACCAAAAAGAAGTCCCAGGCTCAGAAACACAGTAGAGAACCCACCAGCTGCCTCCTTTTCGGATTCGTCAACATAATTACCGACACTCATGAAACAGCAGCTGAGACAATGCCCATTGGTGAACCCGAAGATGAATTGAAGAAGAATGTAAAACAGGTCAGAGTTAATAATAGGTTTTCCCTGCACTTTATCCAAGTTACATAGGAAGAACAATGGTAGAATGAAGAATCTTCCCATGGCATAAAGAAATATCCTCCAATCTGAATCAAGAACTATTTGTGGAAACGCACAAGCAACACGGCCAGCCAAGTCACCAAGGTTCCACACCAGAAATATAAACGGTATATAAATGGAATTGGATGTAAGCTTCCCCCACTCATGAACTGAAGTGACATTAGATGCAAATATGGCAAATACTAAGGTCACAAGAAACACAGTGAATATTGATAAAGCTATAAATCTCAATTTCTCAAATAGCCTCATAAATGGAACATATGCTGCTTTTCGGAGTTCATTTTCCGACGCACCAACCGTATGAGTTTCAACGTTCAGCTCATTATCATATCTGTTAATCAGGGAAAGTAATAAAAATGCACATATTGTTATAATAGATGTAGTACCGAAGTAAAGGACAATGCTTGTTGTTGATTCATTTTCTCCAGAGCTATCATACAACAAATTTGTTAGCATTAATGATATCGAAGGAAAAACACCAGCAATGGCCTGTCCCACCATGACAGCTTGGGCATATTTTGGCCCTAAAACATTTACTTTTGACATACAACCATTCTGTTGCAAACACGTTCCCAAAGAACTCCCAAAGACGAGTGCCATTAGGAATACAAAATATGTGACACTATGAAGATGTGGTAACAAAAGTTCAATAAAGGCTAACACTCCAAATATCATGAAATTTATGAAGCTTCCAAGTTTTATTCTATTATTCAAGTTTGCAAACTGCTTAGTTGATAAATAGCTATTGAACACCAAACTTGTCAATGTTGAAACAGTCATCATTGTAGAAGAGTAGTTTTTGGATAGATTGGTCTCAGAACCAAACTTCTCTATGAAGTAACCAGAAGCTGAAAGGAAACAATTCCATGGCCAAAGTAAAGAAATGCCTATGAATAAGTATGTGAAATATCGTAGTTGGGCGAGCGTGATTCTTAGGGATCTGAATTGGAGTATCAAGAGATGATCTGATTGGCTTGATCTCTCCTCCTCAGACAACTCCTGGTCAAAATCAGACAATACTGCATCAGGATTCGACGGTCTGCTCAAGGATTCGTAGTGCACATGCTTGGAGACAGCAGTCATACCTCCCTTCTTATGGATTTCCGTTGAATTCACTTGTTGATTCCTCTGTTTTCAGTGTTTGTGCTTGAGTTTTGCTTATCAGTTTTCACATGATGTATTCACTCGTAACCCGGACAGGAGTACAAATAATTATGACAAAAAGAGGAAAACTAATGTTCTGATATTTCTAATTAATGAACTGCAGGTTGGATCGATTGGATGCGAATATGAGAACTGTTGCTTTTGGGACTATCTTCCCTGCACAATTTCTCTCATGTTTTACAATAAAGTAAGGTAAGTCTTTTGTGATGTACTGGACAGCAATTTGACGAAAGTGTAGGACATAGCACCAGTTGGCCAGAGGAACACCACCTTCAGTAGCATCTGCGCTTGTTTGGTTATCTTTCTTTGGTCATTTCTGGAGCCTAAGATCATAAGAACATCAGCTGAGAATGTCTTTGTTCTCTTGGTGTTTTCGGAGGCCTTTGTGTTAGGGCCTCCAGAAACTGCTAATTGAAACAAACCCTTAGCTCCCCTCATTACTTTAGCATTATCACCCAATATATAAGCTTTGGCACTCTAAAACAGTCCTTCACCGACTTGCTGTGTGAGAATTGGCTCTTTCAATACCAGTTTCGTGGACTAGGTGTATGGCAAGTTTGAAACAGAACCCGAGTGACACTTGTCGAATAATGCCGTCAATCTAGCACCACCCTTTAATGGCATCACCAGCAAAGCGTGTAGCTCATCATCAATAATTCGACCAGTGGTTTCAAAGTCCAAGGAAACAATGGTCTCATCAATATTGTCTCTTTATCGCCATCTTCACCTCCAATTTGAGACCCATGTCCCGAACAATGAAAGAGCAGAGAATAACTTGGTTGAGCATCCTTCATCAGCCAGGCAATGGCCGTGATTGTATTGGTGCCCGATGGACCTTGACCAATTGTGCCTGATAATCAGTCAATACAACAATATACCCTTCATCGAACCCATTTTTGATCAAAAACTGCTTCACATTCTGAGCGTCATTGATACGGCCCTTTAGTTATCCCCAATATAGTTGATAGCAACTAGTACAGCCTTATGGCGACTGGAAATGTTTGAGTACTGGTAGTTGTAACCTTGAATACCGAACAATTGACGTTTGGTTGATGGAGATTGCGTGTTCTGGGGAACAGTGAAGTAGACATTTGAGGCAGGATTATCCTGCTGATAGATCGAATGGGTCTGAGCGTAGGATTGAACTTCGCTATCGGTAAAGCCCCCCCTATGAGGGTAGGAGAACTACATGTCTTGAATATAGTTGTTGTGAGTTGTTTTGTTGAGCGTTGTAGTTCTGGTTATATGAGCAGTTAATTCATGGATAATCCGGTGGTTTTAAGTAGAAACAACTGAAACATCCTCTTGGTCCATTTTTCCCTCCCTCTTGGTTACTTCACCTGCAAATGCACGAAGCACACGTTCAACATGGCAGAAGTTTCAGAAGAGTGAATCTGTACCTTTTCAGGATTACTCAGATGCTACATAATAGATGACGGTTCTGAGATATGTCATCATATAGCTTATTACGCTGATCAAAGTTTGTGTTCTATGCATTGAAAGATGGTTAGATCTATCTGCTATTTTTCTATATTGCACGAATATAATGTATAGTGTTACCTATCCATTGGTGACTTTTAACAGGCAACCAGAGGAACTATCACTGAAGTGAATAATTACATTAGGAATGAATTGATTGACTGTAAGGTTGCTCTACTTGGATTGACTTTCTTGAGCTGCAGTATTTTAGCTAGGTGTCTCTTGATAGTATCCTTGGTAATGATCTGATCTTTAGCTGGTTCCCAAGAAGTATTGTAGTTCAGTGCAAGTAACACAAGGGCAATTCCAACACATAGATCTGTACCTGATTCACACAATATTAGGATTTTGGAATCGTTATTGGTGTCTATGGATTTAGAAATCTCTGGCAAGTACTTCCGAAGTTCATTAGATCCTTTCTTATTACATGATACTTTATAATGCAACAATTTCATTTTAGGATCCTCTTTGCTGAATTTGAACTTGCTGGACAATAAAATAACATTCTCAATTCTTTTTATCTCTTCCAAGTCCACATCTTTGACAACTTTCCCTATACTAAGCTTATCGTTCAGTTCCACAGTATCAGCCGTACTGGTATCACTAGTGTTTTTCTCACTTAGACCGTCTATTATCCCCAGCAACTGGGAATCAGTCAAACTAACATCCTGCAAAACTTCAACGTTCTCCCAAAACAATTTAGGACTCAATTTTGCAGCCCACAACTCATGATCATCGGCTGCACCTTGTACATAAGTGAAGCCATTCAACTTCTTGACACCATCATCACTTCTGACACTAGCAACACAGCACACTACCGGATAAAAGTCTTCATATAATGGTGGTTCATGAGGCAACACCAATCCAGGATATATCCAGATTGGACGTAGATATTTTCCATTGAACTTTGAGCATAGTTGTTCCTTATTAATCAAACGCAACTCTAGTAAATCTTTGGCAAATTTGGGTATCAGCTTTATTATTTCCGAAGCCTCACTTTTGGAGATGATATGTAGGGGTAAGAAGCACCAGTTATCTTCTCTTGGTGTATCATCATTGAGCATTATGTAGTTTAGGGTAGCACACCAAATTGGAATAGTTTTAGATAAAGCGTCTGGCATCGTTTTACCACGTCGCGTAGAATCTACTATGATGATCCCATTATGAGCTGTAATGACATCAAACAGGTGGAAGTTGAGCCTTCTGGTTGAGAATGACCACTGTGTTATATGTCCATCTGTAGATTTGAAGTATGAGGTTTCTCTTATTAATGACGGATCAACATACCAAAGACCACATCTCTCATTAGGTATGAGTGGTAGATTGTAAGCGTTCTGAACTTCCTTCACCCATCCAGCATCATACAAAATACTCTGCAGTCTATTTTTTGTTGATCTTGACTCTTGTCGTATCTGTTTTGTTATGCTTGCAAAACTAAACTCATCGGGTACCAGAGAAGAGGTCATAACTAACAACTGCAAGATCACCAGGATCAACTAAAACGGCACGAAATAGAGAAAAGAAGAAATATGCGCGTCAGCTAAAACGGAAAGATTGTTCCAGCTGTTCCATATGTTCCACAGTCTTGGATTCAGTCCCAGCACCGACACAGGCAAATCAGACCACTTGTTTTACAAATCATTAGTGGAAAATATTCTCTTCAGTCACGTGCCCTCATAGTAATCTATCGGAAATAAAAGGTAAAACTATGTAGAATGGGATGATGTGACGCCTTGACACAACCACGGGGATGCAGTTCAGATGGTTAGTGGCATGTTTCGGTGGAGAATAAATCTATTTTAACCCGCTTGTCTCTTGCGTGCAGCAGTTATATATAGTAGAAAGTATGCTCAGTGGGAACAACACTTTAGATCCCTGACTATATCATAATCCTTAGTACATAAGTAAACGTTCCAAAATGCCTCTCTCTGTTGCACAAAAAAGTATCATCACTGCTTCTATTCCTTTCTTAGAGCAAAATGGAGTTGAGTTAACTTCTAAATTCTACTCGTTTATGCTTGAAACGCATCCTGAAGTTCGTCCATTCTTCAACAAATCTCATCAGATCACAAAGAAACAACCAAAAATTTTAGCATTTGCCCTACTGAAATATGCTGAGAATATCAACGATTTGACTCCACTTACCTCATTTGTTAGACAAATTGTTGAAAAACATGTTGGTTTACAAGTCACTCCTGAACAGTATAACATTGTTGGTACTTGTTTGTTGAAAACACTGGGTGAAATGCTAGGTGAAGCTGCTACTCCAGAATTTTTGAAAGCGTGGGAGATTGCTTACTTTGACCTAGCAAATGTGTTGATTGGGTTGGAGAAAGCTAGATACGATAGCGAGTTAAAGATTGAAAATGCATGGTTAGGATTTAAGGATGGTACCATTTCCAAAATCGTTGAAGAATCTGAAAATGTGAAGTCTGTTTATATCAAAGCTAACGATGACAAATATGCAAATTTCTATCCAGGTCAATATATCACCATCAGATTATCTACTGACAATGGTGAAACTGTCCAATCAAGAGAGTACTCTTTGTCCAATGAATACCCAGAGTTAGCTAAAGGTCTGGATCATTACAGAATATCTGTTAGAAGAATTGAAGGTGGATTATTATCTAATTACATTCACAACAACTTGAAAGTTGGTGATAAGATTAAGATCAGTTCACCATATGGTAAGCTATTGGAACCTTTCATCAAATCATTGAGTGAAAAGGATCCCGAATTATCAAAGAAACCAGTTGTCTTCTTTGTTGGTGGTATTGGTATTACTCCTTCAATCTCATCTGTTGAATACTTCTTGAATAGAGGCAAAGCAGTTAAGCTACTATTGTCCAACCATAACGTACAGACGAGATCCTTTGGTCCATGGTTAACACGTCTTTTGAGTACATACAAAGAAATCCTACAAGTTGAAGAATTTGTTTCAAAAGATTTAAGCAAAGAGGAATTAGAGACACTTCCAGTGAACATGTCAAACTACAAATTAATCAATCAAAGGTTACATGAGAACGACCTACAATTCTTGAATAAAGAGAACATAAAATCTTATCAGTATTACATTATTGGCCCATTGGAATACATGAGATTAGTTACTGCTGATCTGACAAGCAAAGGAATCGGTGCTGATGATATCAATAGTGAACAATATGGACCGGTTGCTGTGTGAAATGTACAGTTTTATTTATTTGGTATGACACTTGTATATGAGGTCTAATGAAACAGGTTTCTCCTAATTGTGTTTTAGTCGATCACATATACAGTTATCAATGACTCGCTGTAATTAGATACATTAGTTTTGTTGGAGTCAATATTCAACTCCTTTTATCTCATCGACTAGAGACCTTTACTACCAACAATCCCGTACCCCACTTGCAGGTACCTGCGTACTTTACCTATTACCTCCAATTTGAATTGGGTTTTTTTGAAGTGTTGCCTTCCTATGAACAGGCTGACAGGCATAATATCATGTAGAGTAGCGTTTCATAGTGAACTCTTATATTTGCCTACTTGTGGTTGTTTTGCGGGCCGTGATATTAGTGCTGAAGCGTGTCTAGAAAAACAAAAGCTAACTATCTGAACTACTGGAGTTCTCATTAGTGATCCCTCATTTGTCAAACTGAGAGTGTATATTTCCAGCTATTAAACATGTCAATGAGGAGAGCCCATCAACGGCGAAGCTTTACCTACATACGATTGCCTCAAGGTACTTCTAAAGTCCGGGGCTTGAGTCTGGGGCCTAGAGCTGTTGAAGAGAACGTCTGCGAGAACAATAAAACGGCCAGAACCTTTTCTAGATGGGACTTCGGTCTGGTGTTTCAAGCTAAGAGATCAGCAAAAAAAAAAACCAGCCCCCCTTCCTGAATCGTATGACAGAAATGTCCAGTGGATGATTCACTACCCAGCGTGATGAGTAGTGAACTCTCACCTCTGGTCAAACAGATCTTGGTAGGACCTAGCTATGGCTAGTGCGCATTGGGTAGCGAACAGAGAAATCGGGAAGTGCCGTGTCTCCTGAGATTATTCCGAGAAGGAATTGGAACAGAGACTTGCAATTGACAGAGTCAAAACTGTTTTCAAACAGCCACAAGCATGAAGAGAGACTGAAGAGAGTCAACTAAAAAGCCGTGTTTCCAATAAATATCAGTATTGATTGAAGAAAACTAACTACTAATTCGTTCATGAGATTATGGACCGAGGCTTTAACACAATCAGTCTTTCAACATTCGGAAATGGGTGGATCGTTCGTTATCAAGGTTGGAGACTCAACAGGAAACGGCAGACTAGTTGAGGCTGAAACATGAGACATCATTCTAAAAAGGACCAGAATGAAAAGAAACAGCAATACCATAACTGTTAACCGAGATCAGAGACTATCCAACCTTCTAGGCGTCTCTTAGCAGCAAACATTCGTGCCTTTTCTTCCACTGAATTCTAGACTCCTCCAGACTCAAATCAAAGTGTTCGCGGGTTTTGGCAGAAAAAGAAATTCTATAATAAAAAGAAATCCTTAAAAGCAGAAAAACCAAAAAAGGCCAAAAAGACACAGTTGATTCAGTCTTTGCTGTGTTGGTGTTGGTTTTTTGCGTTGCTGGGGACCTCTGGAATAGTTTGATTTTGCACTGGTGCTTTTTGTTTTGTCTTTTTAGGCGTTTTTACCTTCTGCTTTATCCTCGTATCACTACCGCTGGCATCAGTGAGCCTACTTTATCTTTAAGAAATCATGTCCCAGGTCCTCTACTTAGATTCCACAACTCCAGATGCTCAATTCAATAAGAATACGAAGCTATTTGACCTGTCTCTGAACAAGGTTGCAGTGAAGCCATTTCGCCAATTGAGTCTTCTATTAGAGTACATTTCAGTGACTGGTGCTTCTGAATTAGATCTCCACTATCCGACAATAGCTATTATTAATGATTATAGCTTCACATCTAATGAAAATTATGATGGACTACCCGAAGGTTCTTCCAAATCTGCATTGAACACACTGTCCTATGAAGACATCGAACTTCTTTTCACGCATCATTATAAACACCTAAACATTATTAGCTTTAAACTATCGGAGTTCAGCATAACGGGGGTAAATGATGAAATTGAAAAGTATCACAAAGTATTGATTAACAGAATAGTAAGAATGAAATCATGGATTGGTTTGAATAATGAACACGCTAGGAACTGTCCTTGCTTGCACTCTATGACTAATTGTTTGAATATAATTTTACAAAATCATTTTGAACAGTCAACAAAACTAAGGTCGTTGGTTTTATTGATCAATCACGAAATATCGTTTTTGAATTTACTGACCTTGCCGCAAGATGTTCAGTTCTATCTCCATTGTATTGGGAACTGGGGGTTCATTGCTCATGAATTGACCTGCGATGAACTAACATTTTGTGCTCTCTTGATATTCAAACTTGCTTTTTCAGTTTTAGAGAAAGATGATCCATTAATATTAGAAGACAATGCCATATTGTCCTTTTTATTCAGTCTCAGAGATTCGTATCATGGTGGTAATGCATTTCACAATTTCAGACACGCGGTTGATGTTCTTCAGGCTTCTTTCTACTTGCTAATATGTCTAGACGCTTTACCACGATTTGAACAGTTCACAGAAGATACCACTGTTCATCCATTACACCAGTTGGAAAAACAATTTAAGAATGAATCTAATAATTTCAACCTTGAGACAGCACTTCTGCATCCTATCCAGACGCTTGCCTTGTTAGTTTCTTCTGTTGGCCATGACGTTGGACATCCAGGCTTGACCAATCCATTCTTGATCAATCATAAATCCCCAATTGCTAAAATATATTCAAACCAATCCGTTTTAGAAAACTACCATTCTACTATTTTCCAAGATATTCTAGGGAATCATTGGCCTGTATTCTTGGAAAATGAACACACAAATAATGCAAAGAGCTCTTTGAACACAAAGATAATGCAGGTCGAAAGTATCATTGCAACAGATATGGCTTCTCATTTCGACTATGTTTCCAAAATACATGAAATTTCCAAAATACTCTCAAATGCAGAAAGAAGACTAAAAGTTAAAGATTCTTTAAAGGAAACTAATATCATCCTATCAATGATAATCAAATGTGCTGATATATCCAACGTTTCCAGACCTTTGTTGATAAGTGCCAAATGGGGAGTCGTGTTAGGAAGGGAGTTTCATGAAACTGCACAACTAGGAAAACATTTAACTGAAACTCTAGATGTTCACAATATTTTGGATGACAGGATGCATGTGAAGCTACCGGAGACTATGGAGGATGTCAAAAGTGGGCTGACCTTGGCTAAGGGGCAAATATTCTTCATTGACACATTTGCCGATTCGTTGTTCAAAGAAGTCAGTTCTGTCCTACCCGAACTTCAATTCTCTACGGACCTGATTACTGCTAACAAAAATTTCTGGTTGGACGTAATTCAAAGAAATAGCCAGTGATTTCAACTCATGAGATTTTTATTATGACGTATTTCCCAAGTCCATCAGGACTAGACAAGACATCAAGAAAGAAGAACCAGCGGGTGTTATAACATCAAACATCCCCAGATGAAGTTGTAGAACAATCAGAAGTGTTACAGTTTTCTTTCAAGAAATGTATGGATCTATACTACAGCAAAGAGGACCAGCCACAGAAGCTTTTTTTTTTGTCCCAGCAGGTCAAAGCAAATTTGAGAAGAAAGTTGTTTTGAAACTAGATGTTGCTGTCGTGTCATACGTCTGTTTATCCTACTTCATTAGATACTTGGATACTAATAACGTTGCCAGTGCTTATATCACGGGTATGAAGGAAGATTTGAGCATGACTGATGAAGAATACATTTGGTTAACAAAAAGAGCTCCTACAATGGGTTCTTTGAGTTTTTTCCCAGATTTTATGGCCATTCCTTTCACCACCAAAAACTGTGACGCAGTTATTGGTGCTACTGCTTCTCTGGTCATTGTGGAGCTGCTTTCTTATACATTTTGTGATTTTATCGTTTGACAGATACCAAAATAGAAAGAGAGCATATGTTAAGAACCTTTTCACGAATACACAAGTGAATTGGACGCTGAAAGTGTTGAGCTACCGTCTGGGGTTCAATCTTCCTCCGACCTCAAGGTCAAATCCTAGTTGCAACGTGCTTTTCAATACAAACTTTTGTTTCATTCCTTCGTCATTTGCATAATTGTAGAACATTACTTGAAGAAGTTGGTCTTATCTGTTGAGGCACGCTACACCCGCCTTTAAGAAGCTTTGTGTATTTGCTGGTGCCCTCAATTTCTCCTCAGTCTCAGTCCGTAGTGATGTAACATTATTTCTATTGTAATCAAGAAACTTTGGTGAGTTCAATTGTTTAAAGACCGATAGAGTACGAAAAATTAAACAGAATCCCACGGCTAACACCAGTATCATCTTCCTCTAACGAATCTATATCTAGAATGATTCATTTCATTATTTCCCTTTGTTCTTAATTAACATCTTTAGAATCAATTGATTATGAAATAGATGGAGTGTCTGAATAGATCATATTTGAGCAAAATTCAATCAAATGAAGGAGATGGCCTATTGTAGCATCTTTTAAAGATGTTTCAGTGAGAACTTTGAATAATTCTGAATTTTAGCCCCCAATGGAGAATATGTGGTGTTTGAATCTCTTCAATTAAAATCTTGCAAAGTGGTTTCATCCTTCGTATTACTGAGCAGTTTCAATTTCATCCTTGTAACGGTTGATATAAATAAACATACACCAGCTGCCTTACACTTGCACAAGCTAAAAGAGCTTAATTATTGAAAGAGAATGGTTAACAGCAAACTCAAGGAATGTTGTAGTGAGATTATCCTGTGAACCATCATAATAATGGAGAAGAAGTCCTCATTACTTGCTGAGCAGATAGCCCATCCTTTTGAAACTATATAGTTCAGAATCGGAGATTGAAGTTCAGTGTCCTTCTGCGATGGCACAGACATACACAGAGGATCAATATACAATTAGCGTTAACGGCTTTCAGTTACACTGAGATTCATCCATTCATTTTAATACCCAAATCCGCACGACCACCGATTTGAGACACTTGCTGTGAAGATTAAACCAACTATTGCCTGTGTAAAAAAACATGAAGTAAGTTGATATCGTTTAGAGGAAATATTCGACAAACTGGATACGATACAGTGCATGTTATTTCAAGATTTATCTTTTAGCTACACCAACGCACAACAAGCAAACCATATCATTCTCATTAGCAAGAGTTTTGCATACCTAGTTTATCCTCCAACACATATTCTAATTTTACCTACTCCGTTCTTTTACGAGTAAACCATATCGCTCTCATTAGCAGCATTCCGGCTAATACAATTTCTCCTCCAACACCTTTCTAATTCTACCAATTCATCAGCTTCGTTACCTTCGCTCTTTTTAGTCTCCTTCGTAATAACCGAATCACCAAAATCGATCAATTTAACAATTTGTGAGCTCTCTTGCCCACTTCGCACGCAATGAGTATGTTACCTCTTTCGATATCACCATGTAGTATTCCCAAGACATGAAGCTTTTTCAAGTTAGCCTCACCATTCTTCAACACCATTTTCTTGGTCTTGTCATCCAGTGCAAAAATTTCACTTTGCGGTATCTCTGTCTGTTTCTCTAGTAGGAAAGACGGACCTTGCTGATTTAAAAGCTCATCATCAACTTCTTTCTTTGCTTTCCTTGCTTTCCTTGCACTGCGAACACTTTCAATTGATTCCATCGTTTTAGTAAAACTGTATATAGTATCCGGTGAATCTTTAGCCGTTTCTTCTTCGAGGTCTTTGTTATTCAAAAGTCCAAACAACTCAAAGTGAGGTGCTAATTCACTTTTCCCATATTCTACAATTTTGGAATAGACATACACACACCTCCTTCAAAAAACATTCGCATACCACAGATTGAAGATTGTTAAAATATCCTGAGTTAGCTTCATTAGTAGCACTTGATATTGGTGGTAAAGGCGCTAAACCATCATCAAAAAGCCTAATCTTCACTGGGTCATATAGTTTCAAGACATACTCATTTGGTGATTGCTTTTTGGTTATGACAAAGGTTGATACAACATCTTGATACCAATTTTCACCCTTTAATATTTTAATTAACAAAAATTCATCAGTTTCCACTAGCTGTGGGGTCTTATGTTCTTTTCCCTTTTCATCAATAATACTAACGTTATGAGGATGATGGGGCCAGAAGTATTCGATCTTATCAATAATGGATAAGAGTATTTCATTTTCTTTATCGCTAAGGTTCGTCTCCTCCAAAATCTTTAAGCAAAATCTTCTTTGCAATTCTATACCGTTCAAGATCCCTCAATAGCTTCTCCGGTGGAGCCAAATATGTCCTAATAGCTGATAACCGGCTTGGATTCACCCAGTCGCCTTTGTTTAATCTTCTAACATGATTGAAAAACTCATTACTGGTTGATACTAGATTTTGAAACTCTACCAATGCATTGCAGGTTAAAAGAGACAAGAAAAGACCAATGGGTTTTTCTTGTGCATCAATAGCGAAAAACTCGCATCTGCTATAATCTGCTTTAAACTCTTTTCTGCTGCTAAAAACTTCATCCAGTGGGAAAACGAGGACAAAGAATTGGTTGAAATTGCTAAAGATCACAATAGGTGATGATGATAGTTGGGCGTATGCCATAGTTTGGCTCAAAAGATCGAATAAAGGTGTAGTCATGGCTTCGACCTTGGGATGTTCGAAATACGCTTGTAAATCACTTACCAGCGATTTGTACAATTTAAACTCCATAAGTATCGGGTTGAACCTCACCGAAACATTGTCCACTGTGAAATTGGATGTGATCCTAATATCAGAGTTCGTTCTCCACTCATTTACCGTTTCATAATCAACTGCCTTCTCTAATGAAGATGTATCTGACTGTGCTCCTGGTCGTTGGAACTGTTCGAATACAATTGTTTCACCTTTCCATACAAATGATATACGATCGAGTGGTAGGAATTTAAGCACCAATTTATCTTCGATTGCAGTGCGCAGCAGCCCTTGCAGTTTTTTAAACTTAAAATCTCTTAAAAATTTAGTCGTAAGTTGTGACTGAGAATTGCCATCTGGGTCGTCCTCTGGTACATTGGTAATCAGATTTGAGTTGATATTAGCAGGCGCCAAAAAGGAGCGTAAAAATTCGATTAAACGATCATCATTGTATTCTTCATCATCCATTGCCATAGCATTTTGGAAATATTTGTGGAAAAACGAAGCCTTATCTTTGTGTAATGTGTTGGTATAGGCGTTGGTGGCCGCCGTTAACGTATTTGTTGATGGGACCCTTTTGATAAGCCTGTTCATATAAATTTCGGCCGCCACTAGTTTATGCAGAAAAGCGACCAACCCGTTTATATAGTTATCATCATACACTTCGTTTAATTTAATGCCTGCTTGCTCAAATAATTTCTTTATCGTTTCCTCTGTTAAATCTTTGCCTATTATGAATAGCCATGGACGGCTGTCCACAGCAACATCAAACTGAAATGGCTTATTTAAAACATCGAAGCTGACAATGTTGTGGTATTCCTTCCATAATTCATCCATACCAAGGCACTCTTTGTTGTATCTCTTTGTACCCCTTTTGATCTCTCTTTTGAACTTAGTTGCATCCTTCCAGTGCAGCCTAAGATATCTCTCCAGGTTGGCCTTTTCGATGGTAATAGGCTTGAGAGTCGCCTCAGAAAATCTGCTTAGTGTTTCATCTTCATAAAACACTGACATGATTAATGACCTAGTTTGGAGTGAGTTTTTGAATAGTTTATACGTGTTGCCACTTTGGTGGTGTACAGTTCGCCTTTTTTACGATTCCCTTTCTTCAAATACTAGCCGCAATAGGTCTTATCCGGTAGGACAAGGCTCAAGGCCTTAGGTATTGTTGTTGTACAAAAGGTATAGTCATTAGTCATTGATGATATAAGTAGTTGAAAGTGTAATAGATACTCATGCTCGGCTGACTAACAGATGACCAATCATCGTGGTCTAATACTCTCTATGTACTATATTCTAGCACATTGCATGCCACCCTATTCTAGAAGAGTATCTATCCACTTACTCAAGTATATATGGGACAGTTCGTTCCCTCTTTCTCAATTGTCTAGATATTTCACAATACACGCACGTTTATTAAGCTACAGTTGTCCTACACCTAGCTCTTAAGCTACGGTTGTCGCTCAACATAGATCTTAATTACTCACATTAGCACAAAATAATACTACATTGAGAATGTAAACAACATAGTCATTTATTGCTCTAAATTTGGCACCAGTTTATAAACCATCAATACAAATTGTAAAAACATGGAAAACCTAGCAATTACTGAAGATTCTGCTACTCAAAATACAATATATGTAGACCCTAAATAGAGAAGTAATGATTATAGTATATTAAAAAGGCAAATTTGGCTTGAATTGAAGATGATTTTTTTGAAATGATGTATAATGAGACTAAATTGGATGAAGTTCATGTGATCAAACATGAACATATATGACTGGAATGAAAGCAAGAGAAAATGGAGAAATCTTTACTCCTTTATCAAGCCTGCTTCATATTGTTGTCTAACAACATCAAAAGCTTTCAGTAATTTCCCTCTAGCACCCATTGCACTAACTCCTTTCTCCTCTAGCTGTTTATCATCAAGATAAATCAACTCTTTCCATGGAGTGTCTTGTAGTGCACTCGTATACTTATGCAATCGAAGTGATTTCAACCAGGCAGGAATATCACCCAATAACTTTGGATTTGATAACTGCTTTGGATTAATTGCTGGTGATTTTGGGGTGTTGTTATGAACTTGGTGTGGGGATTGCTTGAATGGAGTATGGATCTCAGATCCATTATTGATAGATAAATTTTTCACGGCTGAGTTTAGAGATGTTAATCTGGATAGTTCAGGATCATTAATATTGCTGAAATTACCAGCGTTTCTGTTCAAGCTGCGCTGTTTATTAATAATGCGATTCACTGATGGTGAGTTCGAAATTGTTTCATAATAATTGATTCGTTGTGGTTGTGGGAGTGACGAAGAATTTTTTGCATTTAAATCTTCATGGGCGTTGTAGACATGTTGAGCACTAACCGTATGGAAACCTCCAGAGACAGGTCTTGCATTATCAACTCTTTTTTTTCCGGAGTCTAATTGGACTCTGCTGTTAATTGTCGATAAGGCAGACAGTTTCAAAACATTCGCGTTATTGTAATCAACCTTGATTGGTGTTTGTGTTAGCTGTTGGGCCAGATTTGTTATATCAAAGGTGGTATTTCTATTAGCACCATTCTCTTCCTCGTATCTTCTGTTTTTCGATGGTGTTCTATTGGACTCTTGATCTAGGCCCTTGTTAAACTTAGAGTATGGGTCTGCAGATCTTGGTCTGTTAAAGCCAATATCCTGCAAGAGAGCACTTCTATCATAGGATGGGAAATTCGGTGATAATGCACGCTGCAGATGAATCACTGTTGGTGCTTCCACAGGTGTTGGTTGGGCAATATCACTATTCAATACTGAATCCAAAGTGACTGGTTCTTGAACTGATTGATGGAATGGGAAGTTATTATGCTGATGACGATCATAGTCATGGTAGCTCAATTTCTCTCTTGTATAGTTCACTATTTCAATTGGTAGATTGTCAATCAAGTTATCGATAACGACTTTATGTTGATTTGGACTTAAAGTACTAATCCAATTAATCAAATTAGCAACGTCATTTTTGAAAGTAATGGAATCCATTTCCATTGAGCTCAGTGGTCTTTCGGGGACATTTATGGTTGGATTAGAAGTAGCAGCACCTTGAGCACTGAAAGGTCTAAACATGTCAAATGATTCATGATTAGTACTGTTATTAGTGCCGATATTGAAGGATTGGGCACTTAAAGGCCTTTGAATGGAAGTATTATTGAATGTTCCAATTAGTGGGTTATTATTAGAGCTCAGTAAGGGGCTCACAGGGTTACTTTCCTCGAAAGCATAGCGTGAACCAGGGGGAGATAGCAGAGCCATATTTGACTGGGAGGCAGTGGGTGAAATTATAACTGATCCTAGAGTGTCCGATGCTTGAGGTGACAACAGAGATGGAGGAGTCGCTTGAACATGGCTGGTTGGAGACAGCAAAACAGCACCTGGCTGAGCTCTTGTGTTAATTGGCCCGCCCAATGTCGAGGAATTGATGTTCTGAAGTAACGACTCGTCTATATGCCTTTCTAGATCTGGATCGATGGGGATTTCACCATTACTGACTGACATGATCAAAAAATACCGGCGAATGAGTAGTCAGGTCAAATGGCTGGGTGCTGAAGTGTGTATTTGGGCTATTTGCAGTACCGAACCAGAAAAATTGTTTGGTCTGCGCAGTCAAGTGTAAATGCACTTCCCTCAAATGTCAAGGGGAAGAGGAAGAGGTAGAAAGGTATGAAAAACAGGTGATGGATCGGACACAGCTACCGGATTTTCAGCCAACGGGAGGTGCTATCAGTTTCACGTACTGTTCGGAAAGGACTAGCAGCTACTGGGACACGTGGAAGTGAAAGTAAGAAGGCACAGAATCTCAATTGAAAGAGCACCAGCTTGAATTTGTGTTTTTTTTTTTTGTTTGTTTTGTTGGCTCAGAAAAATTTCATTTTGGTGCCTTTTCTCTGGAAGTCCATTTCAGCCTTAGGCAGCTTACAGAAAGGGAAATAATCGCGCACTGATTTCCCCATCGGTTACCCGGTTACTTTACAGGCTTTACCAATGTTACAGGCTGACTGAATTGAAAGTTCATTACTGTCACTTAAGTCTGCGATAATACAGTAGTATCGTTTATTGAACATAACGTCATTAAATTAAAATTGTCTTATTCAGTTTCCCTACCTGGGGTAGATTTTAGCTTCACAGTCTTTCTACTAGCAATAGGTTCATTCTCTGAAAAGAATCTATCTATAGCAACAGGATCGTAACCACCAGATGAAACTTCGTAGTACTCTCTATCGAACACTCTGGGCTTTCTTACCGTTTCGATTCGCAGGGGTTCAATTGGGGTGGTCGTATGTAATTCAGTGTTCGTGTTTGATAGAGTGCTTCGGTTGATGGAGGTTTTAGTGTCTCTTGATGTTGGAGCTTTATTGGACTTGGTTTTAGAGGATTTCAAGCCTTCCGATTCCTTCGTGGTAAGTTTGAGAGACTTTGTACCTGCAGTTGAAGTAGACTTCGAAGTAGCTTTAGGTTTCTTTGAGGTGTTAACAACCACTTTACTTCTTATCCCTGTTTTAGGTTTGATAGCTAATTTATTGGCTGACTGGGACAAAGTATTGAGACCCTTCATGATTTCTTTTGAGTTCGTATTAAGATATGACATATCAAAATTGATAGATTTTTCTGAAAGGTATCTGTTTATGTCATTCTCGGTAGCTGATAGTGAAACAGTATCACCTTCTATAGTGACTTTTTTCCCTCTCTTTTTCGCCTTATCAGATAAAATCAATTCACCGCTTAAGACATCCTTAAACTGCAACCTCCCATAACTCTTTTTGTATTCTCTTAGTAAAGATTTTATCTCTTTTTCAGATTGCGCGACTTGCATTGCAACAACGGTTTTCTTCCATTCAACATTATCGTACGAAAATTGGAATGTTGGTTTCTCAAAACTGAATGTTTCAGAAGGTTCGCTATCAATGAAATCAACTTTAGGAGCATCAGGTATCTTCAGCTTCTTACCTTCACCTAATAAAGAGTCCTCTTTCTTTAGCAAATCTAAGATCCCTAGAGACTCTCCAGGTCTTATTGGAGTTGGATTAGATGGTGTAACACAGTCCATATCAACCTCTTTCCGTAAAATGTGGTCCACGTCAACAGCTGAAAAGAAAGCACACGATTGGGGTAACTCTTGGATACCCAATTTTTCGCTGAATAAAGCTCTGGTCCAGATATTGCTTATCTGTAAACACATCGCCACTTTATACTTGTCTTTCTCCTCTGCTAAGTACCTAATCTCATCGTGGACACTTAAACTTAGCCTTGCATTAAGAGAGTACTTCCGCAAAAGATAATTCATGGAAACACACAACAGATGGAGATAGTCAACTCCAGAGGACTGAATTGCCCAGTTCACTCTAGACGGTAGGAAGGAGTTCATGTTGAGGTTTTTCTTCATTAAGGCTTTGGTTATCCCTGCTCCTAAAGTTGGAGTTTTGGGATTATCTTGATTTGCAATTCTTTCTAATTCGTTGAAAAGGATAGACTCGGAACCACCAAACCATATCTTTTGCGGTTTCTTATCAATAGTAAGTCTCGCAGTTTGTCCTTTAGTCTCAGCGTATAAATTTTTGGCCCGACTTGAACATTCTTCATCAGACAAGTCAGGATTAAACTGCTTTAACAAAGTTGTTGCAAATTTAACACCCGCACCATATATTCTACCATAATTGAAAATTTTTGCCTCGTTTCTACTAATTCCCAAAATCTGGGCAGTTTTGGAATGTAAATCTGTGCCCTCACTCTTCGTACCCTCTAATGTCATCCAACCAATTGAGGTACCACCATGCATCTTCAACATAGAGTCACCAACTAAGGAAGCGATCCATAACTCTTCAGAGTCAACATCTGCCCCAACAAAACAATAACCTGGAGGTGCAATAACCTTTGATTTCAATTCTGATCCAATTCTTGATCTCTTAGCATTGGAGGCAGTTAACCATGTTTTCTCGACAGCTCTTCTAGTAATTGTGCCCATGGTAACAACTTGTGGTAAGATTATCGAATAATCTTTAGTCTTATCAACAACAAATTGGGACATGATTCTTTCTCTTGAACTGATCCAGTAACTGCAGCTGGCATTCATCTCTAATGCCTCTTGAGCAAATGGAGAGTTTGACTTTAGTAGGCCTTTCTCAAATGACGACTGAAATGCCTTGGCCAAGAGTAAACTAGTTCTATGCTCATGTCCTTGTTTATTTGGCACCCTAAAAAATCTATGGTTTGGATAGGAAGTCTGAACTTTTTCTTTGATCTGCTCTTCAGTCAATCCAAAGTTTTCTTCATATCGATAATTTTTCTGCGTCAACCTATCAAAATCGGACTTGTCAGCTTTGAAACACCAACCATTAGTATCATCCCACACAACTGGGTATCCTTCATACTGTAACTTTAGCAATAAAGGCGTTATTCTTGATCTTGTAGTTATACTTATTTTTGCGTCTTTCGTGTTCCACAAATCCTTATACCAATTTGGATATCCTGGCAATTTTTGATTTTTGTACAACTCGCCGTTCTTCTTTATCCTAAGAGGTTTGATCTCCCAATCCAATTGGCTTAACCAAGGATCATTCTTAAACTTGTCTGGTGTGTCTTTCAATTGAACGGCTTCTTCCGCAAGTTCGATCAATCTATTGTCGACATCTTGTCTCATCTTTTGGTATAATGTTTCAGCATACTTGATATAATCATACCAAGTACTATTGGTTGGTAAGATACCAGATCCCATAAATTTCAATGCAGCGAATGACACAGGATGAGGACATACCTTCAAAAACTCAGGCAACACATGTGAATAAACTTGATGTGTCACTGAAACATCATTGGCACAATATTTCATCAAATTTTGAAAATCTTCTCTAACCACTTCAATACTATCTCCACTAAATGTGTTTCTAATATCTTTATCCACTTTCTTAGAAAAATAAAAGTGCGCAACAGCTGCTAAGGAGTTTAACGAACTAAAATTCATCCATGGATCTTCGATCTCTGATTGGTTTATGTCGTCAAGTTCAGAGTCCTCATCTTTCTTCATTTTATCATGCTTGATCCATCTTGCTCTTTGCTGGGAGCACATACCACTAACAGCGACATGTAGAGACATTGAATCAAGATAAAAGGCTTTAGTCTCTTTCAAATTATACTCTTCTTTGATTCTAGCCCTATCATAACCAACGTTATGACCAACAATGACCTTCTCATCTTTTAGAGTATTCATGGGAATTAGATGTTCAAACTTGGAAGATTCACCAGTAACTATCGGATTGACCCAGCCATACCATGCTTTTTCAGAAACTGCAGTGGCCATCACTGGATAGTTTGAAACCTTATATAACGTTTCAACATCGAATACCAAAGCAGATTCTTCTGGGTAATCGACTTTGATTGGATCTAAACCCTCCTCATATTTATACCACCCAGATTTGTTTAACCATTTCTTTGGTTGTTTTGGTAGTGTTTCAAGCGAAGCTAACGCTTTAGCCTTCTCTAGATAGGGACGGGAGGCATACAAAGCTATTCTCCTGAAATGTTCATCAAGATCTTTCCCTTCTAGTTTTGGGATATCAAAAGATATGGGGTCAGATACATTTGTTTTCTTACCCAGTAGACCATGGGATTCTAGATATTTTTTGGATAGTTGAATTAATTCTTGATCATCTGCAGTTGGTTCTTTTATGATTTTGGATGGAAATACCAGATCATCTAGCTTTGAAGATAGGTACTGTATGCCGACAGGGTTAATTCTTGGGGGTTCTGTGCTATTCCAGCGCCGTATAACATATGATGCAGGTCTGCGAATGAGTAGGGACCTGAGTTTGATCATAGTGAGATTATATTAAAGTAATAGAGATTTAACGAATTGAGAAGAGTGCAAAAGTGGGCAAGATTTTATAAGGGAAGCCCCGTAACTCTGGAAGAAAACTAGATAATTGGGAGTAACAGCTAAAATGAAGGCAATGGGACGGTGATCTTAAACGTAATGCTTTTAGATATAAAGAATTGTTTCAACTTGTTTTAATTTGGTTTTTAGTATCTTCTCTTTCGGTTTGTTAGAGAATTTGCGCCATTATTATTCTGTTTCGCCATTTGTTTGCCATTTTGGCAGGAAATGCAGTTGCCTTATCTGGAGCGCACCCGCGAATTTGCACAACCTTTTCTGAGAGATAGAAAAAACGAAATGGCAGAACAGCCAAAATTTCGAGTTGAGCGAAAACTGAGGACTGTCGAAAGCACAACGCTGTTGCAAAGCGAACAGTCCACCCGCACAAAATGTCTGGTTCCCGTGCTTTGAGCGATAACCAAGTAAGTTTGGAGCCACCGCACTATCAATTTGGTCAATTTTGCCCTAGTTTCACGCACAATTCCTCGGGTTATGTGTATCATTCGCTGGGTGAAATGACCCCTTGGGATAGAGTATGATAAAGGTTTAGAACAACATAACTAACAATCCCCTACAATACAGGTCGCCGATGAATTGAATAAAATGGAAGCCTTCATCAAGAAGGAGGCAGATGAAAAAGCCAAAGAAATACAATTAAAAGTGAGTTAAGCTGATTATAATTTTTGTACATGTGTGTCTGTTATCTAGAATTGTACTAACTAATTATCTATAGGCTGATGAAGAATACGAAATTGAGAAAGCCAATATTGTGCGCTCAGAAATCGCTGCTATTGACGCCTTATATGATCAGAAATTGAAGAAGGCCTCCCTAGCTCAGCAAATCACCAAGTCTACAATTGCTAACAAAACAAGATTGAAAGTTCTGTCAACACGAGAAAGCGTCCTTGATGAAATCTTCGCCGATGCTGAAAACGAGCTGAAGAAAATCAGTAAAGACACCTCCAAATACAAACCAGTCTTAGTCGGCCTTATCGAAGAAGGTGTTCTTGCGTTCTTAGAACACAAGGTGTACGTGAAAGTTCGTAAACAAGACGTTGAAATTGCAAAAGAAGCTTCTGTTGAAGCTGCAAAGAACTTTGAAGAGAAAGCCAAATTCCCAGTCGAAATCATCATCGATGAAGAGTCGTTCTTGAATGGTGATGCTGCAGGTGGTGTTGTGCTAACTAACGGCACTGGTAAGATCGAGGTCAATAATACGCTAGAAGAGAGACTGAAATTGCTAAGTGAAGAATCCCTTCCTGCTATTAGATTGACTCTCTTTGGCCCATCACAAACCAGAAAATTCTTCGATTAGAGTAAAAAAAGAACAGAAAAAAGAGTTGTGTCGGTTAGTTCTATAGAATCTTTAGTTTTCAGTTTCCCATTATTTCCATCTTATCCATCACATTCAGCAATTAACGTAGTGGTGTATTTTATATAGGTATTGATTTTGTTGTTGCCCCCAGCCGAAATTTCTATCGTAAGAAAATTCTTTCTTTTTTTAGTAGTGAGAAACAGTGCTTAAGACAGGCTAAAATCACATTAAAGAGCCGTTTATTCTGTTCTGTGTCGCTATTTGTTTCTTTATCCTACTCCATATTATTCGACTTACCCCATAGCTATCTTCTCCTCCCCTTTTTCTGGTTTTGTATGGTACCAAGTTTGACACATCTCATCAACGTCTGATTCATCTATTTTACACCACACTAAAGCATTAACCTGTTAATGTTCAGATTAACATCCGCAGTACCGCACAATTACCTTCTCAGGACTATATGGAAAGCCCCGACGCTTTCCAGAATAAGATTTCTTCACCATTCCAAGGTATCACAATTTCCCTTGAGAAACCTCCCATCTCCCCCATCATCAAACTTCAACATCACAGCCGAAGAAACACAATCTCCAATAGATATTTCAAAAATCGTCAACCCATCTGCACCAAATGAGTCATATGTCAGTTGTACCATATTCGATATTAATGGTAATGTCACGGCTGTGTCTGAACACTTCCCGAAGATGAAGTTTTTACAGGAACATGGATTATACCCCCGTGATTTGAGAAAGATTGATACATCAGTGATTGATGTTATTCCTTCGATTCTAATTAGAGATAATGGGTTTTTGGTCAACCTATTACATATTAAGGCATTAGTTGAAGCTAACAAAGTTATGATTTTTGATACTGCTGATACCTCTGCTGCTTCACGATTAGGATTGTTCGTTTATGATTTGGAATCTAAGTTGAAAGCTACTAGCACCGGTTCATGGGTTCAACAATATGAACATAAAGCTCTGGAGTCCATCTTGATAAATGTTATGACATGTCTTGAAACAGAGCTGCATCATCATCTAGAAGTTTGTGGTATAATATTAGCAGAATTGGAAGATCAAATTGACCGAGATAAACTAAGAGAGCTATTGATCAAATCAAAAGCCCTGAGTGCATTTTACCAAAAGACTTTACTAATAAAGAATGTTTTGGAAGAGTTGTTGGAAAACGACGATGATTTGATGGGAATGTACCTAACTGATAAGATGGATAGTAAGAAACTAAGTAGTGAGGAGTTAGAAGATCGTGCTGATTTTGGTGAAGTTGAAATGCTGCTTGAAGCATATTACAAACAGTGTGATGAGTTTGTTCAACAAGCTGACTCTCTGATCACTAACATCAAGTCTACTGAAGAAATCGTTAATATAATCTTGGATGCTAATAGAAACTCACTGATGTTATTCGAGTTGAAAGTCACGATCTATACTCTGGGCTTCACTGTGGCTACCTTGATTCCAGCATTCTATGGTATGAACCTAAAGAACTTCATAGAAGAATCTTGCTTTGGTTTTGGCGGTGTCATGGTATTGTCAGTTATTTTAGGTCTATATATCACGGCTAAAAATTTTGGAGTCCTGAGAAACGTCCAGAAACTAACATTGATGCCTTCAAATCAAAATTTGAAGCGGAAAGCGATATTAGAAGAGAAAAGAGGATTTTGGAACAGACTGGTCTCGAACAGATTTCGCAGAAGAAGAAATGATTGCCATAATGACGTCCAAAGACACGGTAGTTGGAAATGGCTTGTTGATGAGAAGAAGAAGTGAACATTTACTGTACATATTGATACTATAGATTTTATAGATGTGGTAACGAGTTAACGAACTGTTTGAATTATTGATTGATAAGGAAATGTAGCTCCGTAACCAGTAAGAATATGAAACAATGGGAGAAATAACAGGACAGGGTAATCTAACAATCTCATCACATGATAAGAGTGGTCAATAAGGTGTTGAGATTTGGCGCAAGAGCAGTATTCGCAGAGTTGAAGCGTGCATTGGTTCTTAAAGCTAGCAATTTAAAGCCATTGTTGTTTCAGTTTGGATGAAGATCAAAAAGATTTGAAGAACCCTTTCATTGTGAGTGCTCTTAAACAGAGAAAGCTCTCTCATTTTTCGAGACAAATTCAAAAACCCAGGAAAGACTCCTCCAAAAAACGTTCTGGTAGGTCTGATCAGGCGCGTCACAGAACCTCTATTCCCTCCTTTTCAGTACTGTTCACCTCGATATATTTACTCTCCCGGTTGGTCGACTCTTCTGCATTCAAAACCAGCACAATTGTACCCACATTCCACGCGCTCTGTTCCGTCCTATAATAGCAGGCCCCTATCAGGAAAAGAGAGGGAATACCTTACACCACAAAACGGACATCCCAAAATAGAGGAATGAATAGCGCAAAAGCTGCTGCTGCTGCATCTGCACCCAACGTCAAGGGTGGTATCTACTTGGATGCTTTCGATGCAAGAATAATAGAGTATCAATATGCGATTTGGAAGATTCAACTGTTGATAACTCATATAAAGGCATTGACTATCAAGATAAGATCATCTACAACGTTGATACCTTTGATGCACTACATTGAAACCATGGCAGGATCACTACTAACAATCAATGACACATTATACAAGAGATTTGAATCTATCATCAAACTGATACCTCTCACTGATCAGAGAAAGGTTATTCCACCAGTCAATACTTATCCTATAAACTTCGAGCTAGAAGATAGAACTGCTCCTATATCGCATTACGAAGGTGATCACAATAACGTATTGTTGTTAGAACAGCTACTGAATGTTCTTGAAAATGCCTTGCAGGTTTACAATAAGAAATTGGCACAATCATTGATAGAGAGAGACGCTAATAGAATTCCCGAAGGTCATGGTGCCCCACCCTTAAACTTAGCTATATTGAAAGACATTTTGCAAGCTTCAGAAGTCCTACTGCTGTTTAGGTTTGTGATAGAGAAACAGCAGTTGCAGTCCTATACTTGGGTAAAAGCCCAAGCCTTTGTGGAAGCCATTGAAAGATCTACTTTGGATTTGAGAAATGATATATTGAAGTTGAAAGAGTATAAAGCAAAACCAGTTGACGGCTCCTTGAAAAAGTTAAAGGATTGGCAGTATACCACTCATAGAATATTTGCTCTCATTGTTAGATTGTCTGATCTATACACTATCTCAAGAAAGTTTGGGAGAGAATTATATTTTCCTCACTACAATGAATTACACAATCCAAAGGTCCTTCATAACAATGTCAAATTGGAGGTTGCAATGAAGAACTGTGACGAAACTTTCAATGCAAATAGAAAAAATCAGCAGTTGGTTTTCATTTTGGTGAAGGCTACTCATCAGGGCTCTTATTTTCATTTAAAACATTCAACTATTATAGAACTTGCCAGCAGCTGTATCAATGGATATGAAGTTGTCTTTAAGACAGTAGAGGTACTATTGAACCTAATCAAAACGCGGCAGCTGGTCAAACAAGATCGGACAACTCAGAGTATATTGAACACACCCAATAACTCAAAAAGGGAAGTTGTTAAACAAGAAGGTAAAAAGCTAGAAGTACTCTTTAACCCTGAAAAAGATAAACAATCGCAAGAGGCTATCGCTAAGCAACAAAGGGAACGTGAAATGCTGGCTCTTGCTGATCGGGAAGCCAAAGAGAAGCACTTGAAAGAGAGACAGTTTATTGATGATCTAAATAATAGAAGAAAATTTGAAGAAAGAGAAAGACAACTGCGTGACGGTTTGAAAGATTCCCCAACATCTTTATCGAGAAACGGTTCCTTGCGACTAAACTCTGCTCCAATTGTGAATCGAAGTAGATCAGGAAGTAATGCATCAGTAACTTCAAACTCAAGCAATTCCTCCGCACTTAACTCACTAAGGACAGGTTCGCTAACTAATGGCAAACCTAAAATTTCCTCACCGACTATTTCACGATCTCCTTCTTTACAAAGGAGACCAGCATCAGTTTATATGTCAAGTCCTGCTTTTGATATCAGGTCTGAACTGAGAAGACAGGAAAAGGCAAGATTGGCTGCTTCTTCTGGCTCACCAGCTCCTTCATCTCCAACCTCGGGGTCTCAATCTCCCTTCGGGAATCGTCCTCGCTCTTCATCTTTGCAACAAACAACATCTGCTGAAAAGAATAACTCTTATATTGCGGCTGCTGCAAGTGCTGCATTGAAACAAGAACGTACGTCTTCACTGAAGACTAGAAATGAAGTGTTACAATTTAGGTCTGCAATTCAAAGAAGAGAACAAAACACATTGCATGTTCCACAAGGGGACAAACATCGATCTAGATCACCATCACCATTAAGGTCAAGATCACAAAATTCAAACCATGAATTACCAAACATTAGTGAATTGACCATGAATGATATCTCAGAGGGTACCATTGATGTGACGCCGACTAAGTCGAGGTTAATCTCGCCACGAAGTTCTCCATCTCCAAGGTCCATCTTAAAGCAACCAAAAAGTACTATTAATAACAATAATGGCTCGTCACTGAATGGGAATTCTCGCCAGACACCTACAAAATCTCCACTAGCACCTATTTCCAACCAAGTGAGCACTGTCACCACCACAAAAGTGGCACCCACTTCAAATGACCATTCAATTATTGCACCGATTCCAGTTCCACAACAGGATCTGATACCGAGCCCTGTTCCCTTATCGCCAATTGACCTTGAACCAACATTTCCTCCGGCCATTGCACAACCATCATCATCATTAGCTTCAGAGAAACCAGCTCTGAAAATAATTACCCCTGAATCTGCATTACATCCGCCAACCATCACACCTGAACTGATCAACGAAACTACCTCAGAGTCTTCAGTAAGCACTACTGAGGAACAGCAGGATTCTGCATTAGAAGATCACTCCCCAAAAAGCTTAGAAACACTAGAACCAATAAGGTCTGATACTAAACAGATCGTGAAGAAGGTCAGATTTACTGGAGTCCCTGATGAGATTGAAGAGGAACGCAAGCCTAAGAAGAAAGGGTGGATCAAACCACCAAGGCTTATGGCTAATGCATTTTCAGGAAGCTCCAACAGAAGCTCATTGGCGATCGCAGCCGATGCCCTCCAACAAGAGAGGATTACATTTCACAATATAAGAAAAGGCGAGATTGTTGATGGCAACACTTCTAAGAACCAGAGATTGACAGCCTCTCTTGGGGTTCCGAACAGCAATAAAGGGAAGTGGAAATCGTTTAGAGACAGATTTTAACTTTGTCGTTTTATTTATACTAGAGCATTGCACTCTATTCCGAATTCTGTAGTGTATTCACGGGCCGATATATCGGATATAACTACGCGTTACTCGATCCGAGATGTCAATCAATATCTTGTGCCCCCAGGAAAAGAGGCAGTCAGGAAAATAGGTATTTAAAGTAACGTCAAATATACACATTGGACTCTCTTTTCTTTTCCTACTATTCCACCTTTAAAGCACTGCAACTATGAGTACTTTCATTAGTTCCATTGCTGTGTCGCATAGAGAAGCTGTTGTCATTCCAGGAGGTCCATCCCTTTCCTACAAAGAGCTCGCTGATGTCACTGGACAATTACAAACCATCTTCTTCAGTCCTTCCTCCCCTCTGTTCGACCTAGCTAAACCGCAAACAGCTATTGCCATTTCTTTACCAAACAACTTAGAGTTGATTGCATCTTTCCTCGCCATCACCAATGCCTCTAGAATTGCTGCTCCTTTGAATCCTAACTATAAGAAGAACGAATTTGATTTCTACTTTGGTGATTTGAATGCTAAGGCTGTTATCATTGGTAAAGGAGGTCACTTGAACAAATCAAGTCCAATTATTCAAAGTGCTAAGGACAATGGGGTACTAATCATTGAAACATGGTGGGATTCAAGAAGAAGAAGGGTCGAATTTGAAATTTACAACCACACTAGTCCACAACCTTTGTACCAATCCTTGAACTATCCTGTATTCCAGAACAACCTAAACAGATTTCCAGGTACTGCTAATCCGAACGATGTTGCCTTGATCTTACATACATCTGGTACTACTGGTCGTCCAAAGACTGTCCCTTTAACACATGCCAACATCTCAAGATCAATGTCAAATATTGGGCACACTACTTATAAGCTTACTGCTGATGATAGAACATACATTGTCATGCCATTATTCCACGTCCATGGGTTGATTGGAGCTTTGTTAGCAACTTTCCATACTCAAGGTACGAATATTGTGCCATTAAAATTCAGTGCCCATAAATTTTGGGAAGACTTCATCGCGTATAAAGCAACTTGGTACAGTGCTGTTCCAACAATTCATTTGATCTTGTTAAACACTAAATTACCAGCAGTTCTCCCAAGAATCAGATTTATCAGATCATGCTCTGCAGCTTTGGCCCCAGCCACTTTCCACAAGCTGGAGGAAACTTTCAAGGCCCCAGTGTTAGAAGCCTATGCGATGACCGAAGCGTCTCATCAGATGTGTTCTAACAACTTACCACCAGGTAAGAGAAAACCAGGTACTGTTGGTCAAGGTCAAGGTGTTGAGGTTGTCATTTTGGATGATTCTGGAAACAAGTTGCCACAGGGAAAGATTGGAGAAGTCTCCATTAGAGGTCCAAATGTGACCAAAGGATATGCTAACAATCCAAAGGCCAATGCAGAGAGTTTCACCAATGGGTACTTTAGAACCGGTGACCAAGGTTTCTTCGATGAAGATGGCTTCTTGAACTTAACTGGTAGATTAAAGGAATTGATCAATAGAGGAGGTGAAAAAATTTCTCCAATTGAATTGGATGGTGTCTTATTAGGACATCCATCTGTTGCTGAAGCCGTTGCCTTTGGTGTTCCAGACGATAAATATGGACAGGCCGTGAATGCTGCCATTGTTTTGAAAGACGGCGCTAAAGCCACTGCTGATGATTTGAAACAATTCTTGGACGACAAGGTCGCCAGCTTTAAGATTCCGGCTAAATTCTTCTTTGTGGACAAACTACCAAAGACTGCTACTGGTAAGATCCAGAGAAGAAACATTGCTAAAGTTTTCAGCTCCCAATCCAAACTGTGATCAACAGATGAATGTTTTTCTACTGTGTTACGCTGCCTACTGTGAGTCCGTCAATTATGTGGATTAAAGTCATCATTAAAGGTTAAATATAAAATAGTATATCAGTATATTTTTTATGTGTTTTTAAAGTCTTCTTCTTTGTACAAAAGACATTTCTATTCTAAACTTTTCATTATTTTCAATTCATTATAAAGTTATTTACTTTGTACCTGTTTTTAGTTTGGTAACTGGTCTTATAAAGATAAGACTTTTCTAACAGCTCTGACAATAGTTGGAGGATCTGGGAAAGCAAAGTCTTCTAGTTCTTTAGCGTATGGGGTTGGAACTTCACAACCAGTGACTCTTTCAACTGGGGCATCCAAGTAGTCGAAACCTTCAGTTTCCATGATTTGAGCACAGATTTCTGAACCAACACCGAAAGCTGGGAAACCAGATTCAACAGTGACCAAGTGGTTGGTCTTCTTAACAGATTCAATGATTGATGGGACATCTAATGGTTTGATGGATCTCAAGTTGATGACTTCAGCATTGACGTTGTATTCTTTCTTCAAAACTTCAGCAGCTTCTAGAGAGAATTGAACATTTCTTGAGTGAGCAACAATGGTAACATCGGTACCTTCCAATTCAACTTTAGCTTTACCGAATGGCAAGACGAAGTCTGGAGATAAGGCTTCTTCAGAGATATCGAAAGTTTCACCATATAGCAATTCATTTTCTAAAACGACAACTGGATTTGGATCTCTAATAGCAGCTTTGATTAAACCTCTGTAATCTTCAGCAGAGTAAGGAGAAACAACTTTTAGACCCGGAATGGAACCGTACCAAGCAGAATAATCCTGGGAATGCTGGGCAGCGACACCGGCAGCAGCACCATTTGGACCTCTGAAAGTGATGTTACATGGTTGAGTACCACCCGACATGTAGTAAGTTTTGGCGGCAGAGTTGATGATATGATCAATAGATTGCATAGCAAAGTTGAAAGTCATGAATTCGACAACTGGCTTCAAACCAGCTAAAGCAGCACCAGTAGCTAAACCAGTGAACCCCATTTCGGTAATTGGGGTATCGATGATTCTCTTTTCACCAAATCTGTCTAACAAACCCCTGGTGATTTTATAAGCACCGTTATATTGGGCAACCTCTTCACCAATGATGAAGACTTCTTCGTCACGGTCTAATTCCTCAGCAAGAGCAGCATTAAGAGCATCACGGACTGTTATCTTGGTGGTCTTGGTGGAGTTATGTCTGATGGAGGATTTTTGGAAGGAAGAGAGGGCAAATTTGTTTGTCTTCAACAAAGAAGCCAATTGGAATCTGGCAACGTTTGGTAATCTGGCAACCATTGTTATCTGTCTTGAGGAGGGACTTCGGGGGGACTTGATGATTCGATGGAAGTAGATTTCTGGAGAAGGAAAGAATCGAAAAAAAATCAAAAGTTTTAAACTCCAAACTTGGAAAAAAATGGATGGGTTGATGTTTTTCTGTTGATGTTTGAATTTCGTTATTTTTACGTGGGAGCTGCTTATGTCAGCTCACAGATATCCCCAGAATCCAGCAACTGGTGCTATTTAGAAGGTCCAAAAGCCAGTGTTTTGCATTCGCTTGCTCTTTGATGGTCCTCGGACTGCTGGCCACTGTCTGAAACCAATTTCCCTTCGCTTCTGGTCTCAGATTACCAACTTCCGTCCCACTATTGACCACCTTTCAATTCCTCAATTCGTGGGAGCACACTAAAAACTCACCCACAAAAAACCGAAAAAACCTCCATCAACTGATTCACCCCAACTCTCCCTTCCAAAAAATCCCGCACGTGACCCACACGTGAAACTCACGTGCCTTGTTTTGTTTACATAATCTTCCAAATCAAATCGCGAAATGCGTTCTGGTTCTTTTGTTGACACTTCACCCAATCTTAACTAACAGATAGTTAGTATCCTGGCCTTAAGTGACGAGACACTGGATAATGTCAGACTCCTCAAACATTGAGCTTCTGCCGATCCACAATAGGAAGTCGCAGGCGAGTTCCAAGACCCCCTCGCGTACTTCAACACCTTCATTAGGTACTACATTCCACCCTAAACCATCTTCAACACTACCTCTACAAGATCGACCACAGTTCATAATCCTTGTGATATTATATCTTCTACAAGGTATCCCCGTTGGTTTATCTTTTGGATCTATTCCCTTCCTGCTGAAATCTAAGTTGACCTATTCACAGGTGGCTATTTTCTCCCTAGCTGCATATCCATATTCTTTAAAATTACTATGGTCTCCGATAGTTGATGCCATTTACAGTCCAAAATTTGGTAGAAGAAAATCATGGATTATCCCTATTCAATTTGTAAGTGGGTTCACTCTCATCTACTTGGGTAATTCCATGGATGCACTTCTGGAGAACCCAGAAAATAACTTAATTAAAATCGCTTGGACTTTTTTCACATTAGTGTTTCTTTGTGCTACTCAAGATATCGCAGTTGATGGTTGGGCATTGACCATCCTGAGTCCGCAATCTTTAAGTTATGCCTCTACAGCCCAAACTATAGGCTTGAATTGTGGTTACTTCTTATCATTTACTGTATTTCTAGCTTTCAATTCCGAGCATTTTTCAAACAAATACTTGAGATCAACTCCTAGAGATTATGGAGTATTATCTTTAAATACTTATCTAACCATTTGTGGGTTCATATATATCATTGTGACCTGTCTAGTTGCAGTCTTTGTTGATGAAGAACCGCATCATTTGAAGAAATCTAAAAGAGCTGATATTACTGGAACTACAAATACAAGCAAAAACGTCTATCAATCATTAAGACATGTTTATCATTCAATGTTTCAAGTGTTAAAGTTGCGAAACGTCCAGTCATTTATCATAATACACCTTATCTCAAAAATTGGATTTCAAGCTAACGAAGGTGCTACAAACTTGAAATTATTGGAGAAAGGTTTTGCAAGAGAAGATTTGGCAATTACGGTACTAATTGATTTTCCTTTTGAGATTATTTTCGGTTATTATGTTGCCAAATGGTCTTCTGGTAAAGATTCATTAAACCCATGGCTCTTTGCCTATTTGGGACGTTTATTTGCTGCATTCCTAGCCACAATTATTGTTTATTCCTTTCCATCAAATGGAGAGGTTACCACTTTATACTTCATATCTGTGATTTTACAGCATTTACTCGGCTCCTTTATGTCCACTATCCAATTCGTATCCATCAATGCTTTTCATACACAGATCTCGGATCCTCTAATTGGTGGTACGTATATGACAACTTTGAACACTTTGTCAAACCTTGGAGGTCAATGGCCTAGATTTATTGTCTTGCACATGATTGATTACTTCACCAGTGCCATTTGCAAATTTGATGAAGATGTTGCAAACTACAATATTTTAAGTGAGCCACTGAAAGAAAATTGCAAAAAAGATGGTGGTGTTTATACCATCTTAAGAGATGGTTATTATGTTACTAACCTTGTTTGCATTTCCATTGGACTAATTCTTTATTTCACTTTCATTAAAAAGAAAGTTCAGTATTTACAATCCCTTCCTACAGGACAGTGGAGAGTAAAAGAGCTATAGAGCATTGTTCATTGTCTAGAACATTTAATAAATAGATTTATACGCAGTGCACCAAATCTTCGTTAATTTCTATGAAGGCTCGATTTAGGGTTGGAAAGACGAGCTTGAGAACTAAACAGAAAAAGAGAGAGATGAGAGTAGAAATTTAGGTAGTTTAGTCCGAACAGACAAGAGTAAAATGTTCATTAAAATTGACACAGTCATTTTTTATATTTTGACTCCAAACTTCTCAAACAGCTGTTTTTGTAATTCTTCATTATCCAGGTCAACGTTATTCAAATTGTTCAAAAGCTTTGTTATCTTTGGCTTATCATTTATCAGCCCCAGAACTTTCAATAACTTTATGGTTTCAACATTCAAATATTTTTCTCTCTCATCATTAAATGAGTTTAGTCTAGTGATACCTTTTTCAGGATCTTGGAAAATGTTATTAATTTTGGTCACTTGGTCATATAATTGATTCGTTTGTGTTATCAGATAGTAAAATGTTTCGTTTAATGGTGATAACGACTTCAATATTGTTAATATCTCACTTGATACCTTAGTATTCGAATCTGTGCTTGACAAAAATGACAATGAATCTCTATATATAGTTAGCAGCCTTACCAGCTTTCTGGCCTTTTTAAGGTTTTTTAACAAGGATTTCTTTATGTAAATTTGGATGGTGATGTCTTTGAACAATTGACTGATTTGGAGATCTAGTTGGACCGTCTTGGCTTCTGAGTCGAATTTAACATTCCTGTAATGACTCAGTATTACATGACCATCGTTGCTTAGATCATTTGGTATTGTCAGAATGTTTCTTAGAGCATATAACTCCAACTTATCAAAATTCTTATCGACAGAGTTCTCAAGTAATGTTTCAAGTTTAGCAGTCCCTAGTTCTATCTCATTGTCGGGTAGCTTACCTCTTATCGTATCATCATTAGCCATTATTATATCATCGTCTCCATCTTTGGCATCGGTAAACTTCTGCAGTCTTTGGGACTCCTTATCAGTCAAGTACGTTTCCACAGCTTGGGTACATTTGTACATTATGCCATTAACCGCGTTTATAATATCGTCTATCACCGCAATTGGTGGGAACCCCAAATGCTCAGTGAGCAGTTCTGTCGATTTCAAGTCAGGTGCGGCCATTCTCGTGCGAGCAGTAGTAAATCAAAATTAACTGCAAATTGTATTGTTTTTGGCGTTTCTTGTCTTTTTGGTGATGTTTACCCTGTTTATCGTTTTCGCTTTCCAAAACAAAAACAAACCGAAAACCACAAAAAGTTTCTATGGAAACTAAAAAATTCCAAAGTTCCACATATGAAATTCCGGGGAAAGGAGACCTCGGAACTTCGCAACAGTAGTAAAGTCTTTAAAAAGACCAATGAGCTTTGGTGGTGTCAGAAGAAAGCACAGAGATAGTCGCACACCACTTGCATTCGTATGCTTCGACACTCTTTGAGAAGCTTGCTGCGGAGAAGCTATTCCACGGCCACTAATGAATCTGGCTACAAACTCAAATGCGGCCTTGAAATCCATTCACAACTAAACACAGCGAATAAACTCTTTTCTTTATCACAAACTTCCTTTAATGAAGATCCCAACTCAAGAATATCCTATTTCGATGCTTCATTGCCCGGGACACAGCCCAATCTAAATCCAGAAGCTTTACTATTTGCCCTAAAGGCTGCCAGTGCCCTTAACTGTGATATCAGCACCAACTCCGCGTTTGATAGAAAGCATTACTTCTATGGAGATCAACCTCTTGGTTATCAGATAACGCAGCATTATAATCCAATTGCTAAAAATGGGTCCTTCAAATTGTTCCGTCATGATGGAATAAAAGAAACGGAGAAGACCATCAATATTGAGCAAATACAATTGGAGCAGGATACTGGTAAATCAGTTTATTTCGAGGAAGTTGAAACCAATGAACTGTTTTCCAAGATTGATCTTAATAGAGCAAACATACCATTGATTGAAGTGGTTACCAAACCAGATTTTGAAGATTCGAATCAGGTCAAAATCTTCATAAAGAAGTTTCAGAATTTGCTAAGGTATTTGAATATATGCACTGGTGATTTAGAAACAGGTGCTATGAGAGTTGATGTTAATATCTCCGTGAATGATAATAACAGAGTTGAGATGAAGAATCTTTCCACCACAAGTGCTGTTATCCAAGCTATCAAATATGAGTATAAGAGACAGGTTGACCTAATAAAAAAGGGGAAATCAGATGAGCTGATTCAAGAGACCAGAGGTTGGGACGGCGATAAAACTGTGAGATTGAGAACTAAGGAAAACTCTTTGGATTATAGATACTTCCCCGATCCTGAACTACCTCAGATTCATTTGGATCAAACCATTTTGAATGATTTAAAGGAGGAATTGCCTGAGCTACCAGATTCGATGTTGAATAAATTGATATCTAAACCTTATGAGCTAAAGTTAAAAGATGCTACTATTTTAACGTATGACTTGGGGCTTCTTGATTATTATTTAAACCTATTTGAAAAAGCAGTCATCGAAAATGGCGTTAGCAATAAAGCCCCAGGAAATTGGTTAATTCATGAACTATTGGGGCAATTTTCAAAAAACAACATGAAGTTTGACCCAAACGTTATAACAGTAGAAAAGCTAACAGAACTCTTGAAACTAATATCCCTTGAAAAGATCAGTAACTCAAGTGCTAAGTTATTATTACAGCATGTCTTCAACAGCCCCGAAGATAGAAATTCCAAATCACTAGATGAAATAATCGAGGAATATGATCTATCAAAGGAGACTGATATTGATGATAATGAAATACTAGAAATTTGTAAGGAGATAGTTGAATCCAATCAAAAAGTTGTCAAGACATTGCAAAAGAAGCCAAATGGGTTGAAGTTTCTGGTTGGAAGGGCAATGAGTTTAACTCAAGGTAAGATTCAAGCACAGGTCTTCGAACAAAAGTTTAGGAAACTGCTCAATTTGTAAAGATGGTGATATATATATATAAGTCCAATGCATAATTCTTGTAAATAGAGATTCCATATTAATTCCAACGTAGGCTGCTATGCCATAAGTTGAGTATGCTAAGACTCAATAGCTATGGCACAAGGCTTCATAACCCTTGCTTAATGAAACTCTTCTTCTTTTGAATATTGTATCACTAAAGCATTAAAAACTGGCTAGAAGATAGCAAAGCAAGCTAGTACAATATGATATATTACTTATAAGATCAGATATCGTTAAAAACGTGCATTAAGAATTTTTAAAAGATTTATTTCAGTACTATTTTGAATTGTAATTAATAAATAGTTGATGGTGTATAGAAAAAGAACTTGTAAATGTTTATGGAAGAAAATGACAAATTTTCTACTTTATATTCTAGATATATATCAGAGTCTGAGTTCTCCCAGTATCCTTTTTAAATAGCTAGTGATATCCCCCAAAGAGCACAATTTGATAGTAATTCACATGTTCATCACGCAGAAATCCTTTAAATCCGAGGTCCGATATTCTACAATTTTAGGGGATAAAAAGGTTCCAGTAAAGTTACGAACACCAAAAGTCACGTTATTCACACAATAAATTGATTGCAAACGGAATTCAAGGATTGCTAATCAGGTAATTGAGACCTGAAAGTATAAGTATCCCTTAATTTCTGTAACTGCTGCTCTTTTTTGCCCCGTCTTCTCTCGAATCAGATGTTGAGGGCCCTAACAAGAAGCAGTATATTAAACCAACCCGTAATCAGAAAGCAAGCACATTATCAATCGAAAATGACATTGTTAACGATCAACAATTCCATCAACGAGTCCTTGAAGAAAAATGAGATCTTCAATGACGTGTTAGACGAGTTCCAACCAAATGGTCTATTGACAATTGCATACGATGGGGAATCGAATGAAGTTGCATTGGGTAACACTTTGAAAGTTGCTGATACTCAACAAGTCCCATCCTTCCAGTTCACCCTATCATCAGATCCATCCGTCTTGAAAAAATCTGATCTATTCACCCTAGTCCTGACAGACCCAGATGCCCCATCGAGAACAGACAAGAAATGGTCAGAGTATGCCCATTATATCAAATCAAATATCTCATTGAAGAAACCTGATTCTGACGTTGATGCCGAAGAAGCATTCTCCTCTTCTGAGCTGAACTCAAACGGTGACGACATTCTGGAGTACCAAGGCCCTGCTCCTCCAAAGGGAACAGGAAAGCACCGCTATGTGTTCTTGCTTTTCAAGCAGTTGAATGGCCATTTGGGAACAAAGACCTTGGAGAATCGTGTCAACTGGGGGTATGGAATTCCGGCTACTGGTGTTAAGAGATGGGCTGGTGAAAACTCTCTTGAACCTTGGGCCGCCAATTTCTTCTTTGCAGAGAATAAGTAGTTACTGTGTAACTGTCGGTGTTGTTAGTACGTAAGTGAATGGATCTTTTTTATAGCTTTACACTGTTATTTTGATTGTAGTTGGCAACCATATTAGAACATAAAGATCATGAATAAAAAAGTATAGTAAAACAGAACAAAGGAACAAAAACACAATTAAATTAAAATTTTTAGACCCAAGATCTTTGATCTGTAAGTAAAAAGGACATAAAGAATACACATAAAAGACATAAACTAAACAACACTGAACTCTTCATTCCAACACATCTAAATTGCACTGCACGCAAAACATATATCGATCTGAGCATAGTAGACATACACTCCATATTAACTCATCATTTTTCGTTTCTATTTATAAGATCACCTTTCTCAGAGAGCAAGCTGCTATGTTCTTGACTCTCTTTTCATCTCTGTTTCATGTTCAATATCTATTCTCATAACCAGTTAAATCATTATATTGATATTCATTAGTAACATTATTATCATCAGCAGCAATAAACTCCCCACGTTCTGCTTCACTTTCATTGTACAAATGTTGCTGCTGTTGCTCCTGTCGATGTGGGGTTCCATTGCTTGGTTCAGTAGTAGGAGGGTTTTGATTATTCAACACTTGAGATGATGAAGAAGAAACCCCCAGAGTATTGGAATTGGAAACACCACCATAGTTCAAGGAATTCTGTCTTGAACTCGCGGATCTTTTCCCTTGCTGTTTATCATCTTCTCTTGGAACAATGTCAATCAAGAAATCAAACATATCAGATTTCTGTAGTGCAGCAGCAATGTCGGATTTCTGTAAGGTCCGTCTTTTGTTCTCTTCAGCATGGATCCAAGCTCTCATGGTGAGTTCTGTTATAAAGATATCACAGCCTTTTGCAAATAAGATAGGAGCTTCTGCACTGATCATTCGAACTTCTTCATCTGTTTTCATTACTTTTTTAATCCTAGCTAGTGGTAATTGGTGGTTTTTGAAATCATGTTCATCATGCTCGATAGCATCTATGGTTTCTTGCCAATATGCCATCATCATATTTCTATAGTTTCCTTCAAGACCCTGTGTAACATTACTGAATATACCGTCACCCATAAGATCATCCTCTTCTTCGCCTTGTTGTTGGGTATCAGCCCCACCATTGTCTATGCCTTGATCCTGCTGAACGCGTTGTTCAGCGTGCTGTTGAGGATGCTGCTGCACCTGTTGATGGCCATGTTGCTGCTGCTGTTGCTGCTGGTCGAGGCTTGGGCTTTGGTCAATGATTATAGCAGGCTCTTCGTTCAAGTAATTGTAAGACTCATCCATTGTGTGCGTTTATTTAGTGTGTTCAGAAGTGCTCCACACAAGTTTCCCTTTGATCAGAAGGAGAACAAAGGAATGAAAGGGTATAAAACAGAATATCTATAAGCAGAGAGTGCACTTGTAAATCCACAGATCGAAATAACTGGTCTGTTTAAAGGTTGTTTAGTTTATGTCTGGCTTTGGTATTTGTTTTTCATTGAGTTTTTTTGTTTTTTTCATCTCTGTAAACCCTATTTTTGGGTGTCCTGAAGCTGATGATCGACCGGTATAAATTAGTGGGTGCTTTCTGATGGGAATAGCCGAGTTGATAGCGAATTGACAAGTAGCAGATAGGACTTGTGCTATGCACTGATCATGTGGTTAGAAGTGGTCTTTGTTTTTTTGTAGTAGCCAGTCGAGAGCTTTGGGTAGGTATTAACAGCTTAATGAGAGGTTGATAAAACTGTGGGAAACGCTCAAACATTTCAAAACTTATCTTCAAACTGACCAAAAAGACTTCTGAATACAAACATAACCTCAAGAAAGTCGAACGCACTGTTTCCAGGGACATATCTCAACAGACTGTTTTGAGTCAACTCTTGCATCCACCTCTGCTGTCTTTACGTAATCGCTAGAAACCAAATCATCAACAGAAACTGAAAAAAAGGTAACCAAAACACAGAGCAAGAAGGAATGAAAGAGCCAGTTGTTTTTACCAGTTTTTAGGAACCTTATAGCCAGCAGTCAATCAATCTTAATGTCCATCGAAGACCAACCTTCTAGCGCAGGCGAAGTCATTTACGAGAACGAGTTCTCTCTTTTCACAAAGACTCTTAATTATAACGTCATTGGTCGATATGATCCCAAGATAAATCAACTGCTGTACGTATCACCCCACTGTCAATTGTACAAGTTCAACTCAGAACAAGAGTGGGAGAAAACAGAGTACCAAGGCGTGTTTGCCATCTACTCAAGAGACACAGTTACAGAGACAGAGACACTACAGCCTAATGCTGATGATATTTACGATCATGGCATCATAATATTGAATAGAATCAATCCTGACAATTTTTCCATTGGGTTGATCCCGCATTATAAGAGTGCCCAGTTGGGTATAAGTGAGATAAAAGTGGATTACCAAACGGACTATATCATGGTGAAAAATCTGATTGGTGATATATATGGGTTTTGGATACACGAGGTGAATGATAGAGACTCTGTCTTCAAGTTAATCAAAGCTATATTAGGAACAGACCCAAATGAGACTACAGAAGAACAATAAAATTGTTCATTAACTCATATTTTAAATCAACACTTTTTAAAAACCTCATTCCTTCCTTTTTGATTATACAATAAGTGTAAATTATTGGTTACTACCATTCTCATCTTTCTTCTTCTTCTTATAACTACCTCTCTTCTTCTTTTCTCCTCCTCCTCCTCCGACCGGCTGACCACCAGGCAGTGTCTTATCAGAATACCCAGGCAGCGTCTTACCAGCAACCTGTTGTTGTTGCTGCTGTAATTTTTCCTGTTGTTTCTTAGTGAGTTTCTTTGGTTTCTTGACCCGTTTCCCATCTTCATCAACTTCGCCATCTTTAGTGACATTGCCCTTTTGTAGTTTCTGTTGTGCCAATGCTTTTTGTTGTTTCAACTGTTCTTGTTGTTGTTGCAATGGTGTTAAGTTTGGATTATTAGTGAATTTGGAACTGAATTGGGGTGATTGGGATTGTTGTCGTGATTGCTGTGCCTGTTGGGCCTGCTGCATTTGTTGAAGTCGTTGTTGCTGTGAATTATTTGGATTGGATGGACCCGCATTACCGAGACTGAACTGCCTTTGAGATAGATTTGCACTGATGGATACTTGTTTTTCCTTCTGTCTATTTAATCTGTACTGCTCAATGAATCTCAGTCTCGAGAATTGAGTGGCTTCGTTACTAGCATCATTAGTATTGGATTTATCATTCATCAATAACATAAATTGTTCATATTCAGATGTCTGTTGTGGTAAATCTTCATGAAGCTCTTTGAATGGTTTGAAAGCCTTGGAATTTGGGTCCTCTGATTCGACACGATGATTATGAATGATATTGCCCGTCTCTCTATTAACTTTTGGATATGTGGATACTGGCTTATATTCCTTAGCAACAAGATATGGGTTCAATGGAACGGACAAGTCTAAGTTTCTTTTTGTTATCGATAGGATTTCAGCTTCCATACTTATGCCAAGGTGATCGTTGAACCTTTGTAATGCAGAATCGGTTTGATATAATAGGTCGTAGAACAAGGATAATTGAGTAGGCCTTAATAAAGTCTTAAAAGTTCTAGGAATCTTTTTGGTCTCAATCTTCTTTGTTTCTTCATTGAGAACATTACTCTCAATGGAGTTTCTATGATCCAACACTTGCAAAATGATGCATCCCTCATATAGTCTAATACCTGCATCCCTCAGCACCTCAACGATAGCATGTGGAATTTCCTCTCTAGCAACATATTCCAAAAAATCTTTCACTAACTGATTATTTTTTGATATTATACCGTCTTGGTTACCAAATCTATAGTGGTTCTCATGAATATGAAATTCCAAACTAACAGGCATTTTCTCATATTTGGCTAATAGTTCTTCCGTTGTTTCAGCAAAATTATAATTTCTTCTCTGTTGTTGGATAGGGAGACCATGATTATTTCCATTTAACAGAGCTTCCTTCTGTTGTTGTTGGAGTTGTAGCTGTTGTGCAGTAACTTGAGCTCTTTGTTGTTGCTGTTGCTGGTTACGTGTTGTCATTGATCCAGTCACACTAGCAGCAGCATTGCTATTAGCAACAGACCCATTAACAGCGATCCCGTTAACTGGAATGCCCACCTTCATATCTTGGTATGATCTTTTTAAAGTGTCTTGATTTGACATTATATAATGACAATGATGCGGCTCTCAAGATAAGTCAGAAACTGGTCAGAAACAACAGTGAATTTTTGAGTTATAATTGAAAAGAACTGAATTTTTGATAAATAATAGAACGAATAGAAATGAGGATAGTACAAAGGGCGATTTGTCGCTGTTTTTTGTGGTAAAAGTACCGGTGATATGTCTCTCTCAATGCTTGTTCCTGGTTGATTGTTTTTCGATGCAGAGGACCGCGAAAAAGTGGTACACACCACAGGCTCATAACCAAATTATATCTCATCATCATGAGAATTGAGAATTGAGAATTGAGAATTGAGAATTGAGAGCTCACTACATACAAGAAGAGCACCTTGCAACACGAGTTCGTTCTTTCTTTCGTTCGTTTATGGAGTACACTAGTTAAACAGTTTCTATTTAGATCTTGATACTATCCCAGACATCTTGAGCACCGAAGATGGAGGTGAAAGTACCAGCCAGACCAACTGCACCTTCGTTGTTATTCAAGTACTTCAAGTTGTTCAAAACAATGAAGAAATCTAGGGAATCCCACACCAATCTCTTGGTGGATTTGTATTTCTCTAGTTCTAAAGCCTTGGCCTTTTCGTCGTCTTTTTCAGAATCCAAGGACTGTAATTTAGAAGAAGCAATAGAGAGCTTTCTTAAATCATTTGTTAAACCAGCTAATAAACCACCAAACCAAAACCAGTTGGCAAGTTTAGGAGCATTCTTGTATGTCTTTGGTGAGATCAAGCCCAACAGTTTGAGGAACGCAACTGAGTCTAATGTCAAGTAGCCAAAGTATGCAATATTTTTAAGTACAACAGTTGATCTGATGATGGAGTCAGAGAGTTTGTTATCGTAGGCCTTAGCCGCATCTTGTAAGTGGTTCAATGGTTTTAAGAATCTTAAACCTTTTCTGATGAAGGCAAAAGAGGCCTGTAGGGATTTGAATAGTTTGACTAGTTCTAGTGAGAACCCATTTTGAGCAACATAATAGGCCAAAAAACGAACCAAATATTGCGCTAATCTGAAAGCCTTATCACGACCGGCAGTCTTGTCCAGGTACTTGACCAGTCTAGTCAAGCTTGGGTGGTAAACAACAGTGTCCAAAACCATTTTATCTGATAATTCTTCTTTGACTCGAATGTTTGTTTTGTAAAAAGCACTTCAAAGCCAAAAAGGAAAGGGAGAATTTGATAAAAGGGACTTTTGGCGTTTCCCTTTTTTTATATGTCGTTTTCCCTTACTTTTAACCGTTTCTCCATTTTCGCAAAAGTGGTTTTTCTCGTTTCTCGAGCTGCGATTTTCCAACGTTTAGCGCCCGCCGCTCCGTTTAAAAGGAGAAAATAGAGGGAGTCGGTCGGTTACGGGGAAAAGCACTGGAACTGGAGCCTAGAAGGGGTCCCGTCAAGAACCGGGGAGGGAAAGAGAGGGAGGATACCGGAATGAAAGAGTAAGGTTAGTATAGTACAGTAAGTAGTAAAACAAACGTAGAGATCATGAGCCAGAGCCTTTGAAATGTTTACCCTCTCATGCCCTTATTGCAGTTCTCAGATTACATCAGTACATAATAACAAAAACAATACTGTTGTATGCATTATTCTATATAATGCGACTTTTTTTTTTCTATTGGACAATGTTGAGAGCGTATTCTCTGGATTTTTGGATCAATAAACTGTCAGCTAGAACCAAAGCTGCCATGGCTTCAACAATCGGAATGGCTCTTGGTGTAACATTAGGATCATGTCTACCTCTGGCCGCTAAAACACCTTTCTTACCATCATAAGATGTTGTCGCTTGTTCTTTGGAAATGGTAGCGACGGACTTAAATGCAACGGAGAAATAGATGTTTTCACCATTGGAAATACCACCTTGAATACCTCCAGAGTTATTGGTAGTTGTTCTTAACTTGTTGTTTTCTTCATCAAAGTAAAATGGATCGTTATGTTTGGAGCCTGGAATCTCCACACCTGCAAAACCAGAACCAATTTCAAAACCTTTGGTGGCCGGGAGCGAAAGCATGCCGTGAGCTAACTGTGCTTCTAGTTTATCAAAAACAGGTTCACCTAAACCTAAGGGCACGTTTCTTATGACACAAGTAACAACACCACCAATGGAATCTTTAGAATCTCTGTATTTTTCAACTTCTTTGACCATCAAGTCTGCAACAGATGGATCTGGACAACGGATAGGTTCAGCAGCATCCACTTGTTCTCTTGTGATAGTATTCAATAATTTGATAAACTCAGGGTCTTGTGCATCTCTGTTCATTTTGATAGTACCAACTTGGGAAACAAAAGCAACGATCTCAACATTGTTAGCTTTTTTCAGGAACTTTTCAGCAATGGCACCAGCAGCAACTCTACCAATAGTCTCTCTAGCAGAGGCTCTACCACCTCCAGAGGAAGCTTTTAGTCCGTATTTGTTCAGATAAGTGTAATCAGCATGCGATGGTCTTGGGTAAAGATCTGTTTCGCTATAGTCGTGTGGTCTTTGATCCTCATTGGCCACCAACATACCTATAGGAGTACCGAGTGTCTTTCCCCTTTCAGTTCCTGACTGGATGAAAACACGATCCTTCTCATTTCTTGGGGTTGATAATTTTGATTGACCCGGTCTTCTTCTTGTTAATTGTGGTTGAATATCTTCTTCAGTCAACTCTAGGCCTGGGGGAACACCATCAACGATACAGCCGACAGATTTACAATGTGATTCACCGTAAGTGGTGACTTTGAATAGAGTACCAAAACTAGACATTTCCGTGAAACTCTTGAAGGACTGTTCTGGAAGATAGAGAGAGAAGAATGGACGATTTGGACTGACAAATTGAGAAATAAGTCCAATTTTTCAATTTTTTTTTACGACTCATCCATCACCTTACGTCAGCGTTGAGAAGAGTTAAACAATACTTACTGAGGAACACACAAAATTAAATTATTTCCATGGGGTGGTAGGTCACGTAGGAGTCTGTATACTAGTGTGAGTTTCTCAAAAAATCGTTTGTCTCATTCATCTTGTCTGCATCTTCTTTCACTTTCAACATCCATCTATGAATCAACTCATTATTCTCTTTCTCAACTTTAGCCAACTTGTCATAGAGTAGGTTATTCTGAATTTGCAAGGAAAGAAACTCGTCGTTCAATAGCTCTATAGACCTGTTCTTTATTTGGTACTCTTCAGAGTGGTTGTTTAGTTTTTCTGTTAGATTCGATATCACTTTATTTAATCTGATATTTTCCTTTAAAGAAGACTGGTATCTATTCTGCAATTTGACTCTTTCCAATTCTAACTTAGTAGAATTTTCCTTTTGATCCTTCAGTTGTTGTTTCAACTTTTCATTTACTCTTATCGTCTTTTGTAGTTCACTAGTAAAGACGTTAGTACAAAATTTTCACCATGTGTGTTTAATTTCCACTTTGACACATACTTCTGTATATCGTTGCTCTGAAGTTTAGCAACTAGGTACTCGCACCTGCTTAGTTTCTCGTATAGTTTCTCGACTATGGAACAGTAACTGTTAGTAAGCTAGAACCCGGTAGGTCAAGAAGGAGATTCTCACGTACAAGCAGTGAACAATTCATTATCGCCTTTCTCTATTAGATCGCGCTCCTTCAGAGCAGTTATGATTGGGTCTTTCCAGTTTTCTTGTGTGCTCATGACTGGGATGGATTGGAAATGCTTTCCTGTTTTATTATCTTTGCCACCTTTTGAGCACTCTTTGCGCGTTTGATCAATAATTCTTTAGAAGTGAGTGGCTGTTTTATTCCTTCTTTAAAGGGATCAAAATTTGGTGTTATCACTAGAAAATCCAAAACAAAAACAGAAGCAATAACAGAAGCAAAAACAAAAATAAGAACAGAGCTCTTTTTTTAAGAAGCTGAAATATTGCTTAGCAAGAGTATTCTGCTCACAACAACTGCAATCACTAGCTCTAGATCACCATGGACACGGGGAATCCAGTACAGACTTCAGAGCAGAACCCTATAAATGAGCAAAGCTTAAACGAACCTGCGAGTTCTATAGTTAAACAACACCAGGATGAACCAAACTTAGGAGAGGGCTGGAAGAAATGGAAAAGAAGGTCTGGATCCGCCCAAGTTTCAAGTAGAAGACTGTCTTCGGTAGATCCATTAGCTTCACCCAGAAAGTTGTCAGAAGTACAGAGAAATGAAACCAATGAGCAAGAGACAATAGCATCTAGTCAAACAGCCTCACAGCATCTACTATCACTGCAAGCAGCTGATCAGTCTTCAGTTCCTTGGTATAGTTATTTGAATCCACTCAGCTATGTGTCGCAAAACCTCGTTCCCAGTGGCGCTATAGTCTCGCAGAATTTGGACACTAATTCTAACTATTCGTCATCAACGCAATCTCATTCAACGACGCAACCAAATGGTTTTGTTCACGGACTATTTGGATGGTTCCTACCAACTGCTCAATCAATCGACACAGAGGATAATCAGCATGATCTAATAACATCAGTGGAGCTGAAAAGGTTGATCAAGGAAGTGAGAAAAGCAATTCAACTTCCAGACACTGTTTGGGCATGGTATCAAAACCACTATAACTTTACTACAAAGTATGGTGAAATATCTGTGCTTGGAACTAAAACAGAAACTAATCCAGTTGAATTATTAAAATATCCACATCTTTCCTCTTCCAATAATACATCAACTAATGACACAAAAGACTCTAATAGTGAAGATTTAGGAACAGGCGAGGTCTTACCTTATTTCAAAGAGAACTATAGAAGGATAACAACAAGAACCAGGGTAAGGATAGCGACACAGTTGTATTACAATTTTCCAACTGAAAAACATTTGTACATAAAGAGAAAAGTTGATGTGCCTATCATCCAATATTCCTTGGTCATATCCATCGCAGCACAACCTAAAATGAAAAATAATTTGAACCCAAACCATTTAAATGAAGTAATTTCTGAGTCTATCAGAGAATGGTATAAAAGTAATAACATAAACTATGATTATCAGGTGGAAACAATATCATTAGAAGCTGCTAAACTGAATTCTGATTCTCCAGAAGATCTATTCAAATTGCTTATCAACTGGAGAGAAGATTTCAAAAAAATACAACATGTTTTAGTGGTTGGTTACAAGAACACGGCTCCTTTAAGTTTTGCTGTATTAGATATCTTAATATCAAGAAATTTGTTCGATCATGCTGTTAAATTCGGCGTGTTGAGTATTGACGGTATAATACCAGGACCTTACTTGGAAAACACTGCTGATTGGGCACAGGTCTCATACATGAAAGTGGATGAATTAGAGAAAATTATCTACAGGTTGGTTGAGCGCAATAATGTGAAGATCAGTATTTTGGGTACATTCAACAACATATCAGTCTCTTTAGCACTACATTTAACCCATCCTAATATTTTTAGATCCATTTATTTGCCTAAAAATTCCTATGATGATGGATTCGAAAGACAGCTATTTTCATTGTTGTTGACTTCATTGAATCTGGGCATCAGTTCCACAAGATTACTACTACAAATATCGAAATACTTCAGTCTTCCAAACACCATCAACATTAATGACGACCTTACTAAGAGCTTCTTCAACAATACAGTTATAAATACCCTACAGACCACGTCGTTATTCCATAAGAGACCAGTATTGAGACAAGTCATCAATGATCCTATATTGTCCAATGATTTCAACCTGATATGGACAATGCATGCCTTTTTTGACGAGTTCAAGAAGATCAAGAACATAAACTCTTCAGAGAACATCAAAAAGTTGCTGAAACTGTACAAGAGCTGGGATCCACAATCCAAAAGTTTGAAAGATTTGAAGTATATGTTGGAAGTCCTACAAATTGATGATTACAGTGGAACGATTTTTGCGTCGTACGCCCACTGATGATTGGTATCCAATTGCACACTCTCTTACCCCAATAAACGTACTGTTTACTCATGACCATGTAAAAACAGCGTTGTAGTACTTTAGTATTAACTTTCGAGGGTGGGAAGAACTGTTTGTTTACATTTCAGAAAAATCTTCGAAGATCCAACAAAACTTCAAAAAGCTCGTGAATTAGGGAACAAACTCGGTGGCAAGTGGCAGTGGTACGTAAATTCTTTCCAACAAAGCCCTTCAAGATGTCTTTGACGCCAGTCAGCATTAAAAGAGTGAGTGAACTAGCCTTATTACACCCATTTCTCATTTAGATAGAGAAGAGGTGTGTTCCATTACATACTATTCAACTAACTAACAAAAAAAAAAGAATAGAAATGACTCGAACGAAGTGAGAGACTCACCAGATTTGAAAAGGTCGTTGACTTTGTCAACAAAGCACTCCGAACCGTTCGGTCAGTTGATCAGCATCAATGACGCTAATCCTCATGAGACCATTCCTTATACAGAGTCGGTGATAATTGGCAGAAGTCACAAAGCTGATATCACTATTAAAGGTCCTGATATTTCACAGAAGCATGCGAAACTCTCTCTATTCTACGACACAACCACTAAGCTAACGTTCCTGAATATTGTTGATTTGAGCTCCAATGGTACTTTTGTCAATGGTGTGAAACTTTTCAATGGGGTAAAATTGCTCAGCGATGGTGATCGAATCACATTTGCGAAAAGTGGTACTTATATCTTTAGATACAACAGAGACTTGAACGAAGAGGATAAGAAACTTGTTCTGGGTGCTGCATCTGGTATGAACTCCAAGAAACTATTCAGAGACGATTACATTCTAGGTCGAGAATTAGGGTCTGGCCATTATGCTACTGTCAATGATGCTACCCACAAAAGGTCTGGTGTGAGATATGCCGTGAAGATATTCAAACCACAGAGAATAGATGATATTCAAAAAAACAAGAAGCTGAATCAAGAGTTGGAAGTTTTGAAATCTCTTGAGCATGAAAACATTGTACAGTTATTCGATAGATATGTGGAACCAATTAGTACCCTAACTATCACAACTTATCTAATTCTGGAGAAAGTTAACGGTGGTGAGCTATTCACAAGGATTATAAATAAGAAGAGTTTAAGAGAGGATGAGACTAGGGCTATTTTCATTCAGCTGATTACTGGCCTGAAGTATCTTCACGATAGAGGTGTAGTCCACAGAGACATCAAACCGGAAAACATCTTATTAGATATCAAACCAAGAACGTCACCAGATCAACAACAAACAGGTCCTTGGGATGAGAACGAATTAAGCGTCATTGTCAAAATCGCAGATTTTGGGTTGGCTAAGTTTGTTGGTCCAATGCGTTTCACCAACACTCTTTGTGGGACACCAGCGTATGTGGCACCAGAGGTCTTTACGACAGAAAGAAAGTACACAGATAAAGTCGATTTATGGAGCGCTGGTGTTCTTCTCTATGTTTGTCTTGTTGGATTTCCACCTTTCAGCGAAGAACTAGGGCCACCATCGATGAGGGATCAGATCAAGAACTGTATCTACGCCTTCTACTCGCCATTCTTTGACCACATCCAAGATCCGGCCCTAGACTTGATAAGCAAGCTCCTTGTCAAAGACCCAGAAGCGAGATTGAACGTGGACCAAGTGTTAAAGCACCCTTGGATTTTTAATGAGATAAACAAGTCAATCACCGTTGATAATGACAGTGACGTCTCCATGATTGAGAGATCACCAGTCAGAGCAGGCGTGCCGAAAACCTACAGTGAGATGTCCAAACTAGGAGACCAATAGTGGTTCAGTAATTGGTTCAATTGTGCACTTTCAGGAGTAAACTATAAATACTTCTTACTTTTACCTATTTTTTTTTTTTTTTATTATTGATCTTAAGCAGAACATTAACAAACAGCATCGTGACACGACAAATGACAGCGGCTAATGCAAAGGACGCAGATGTTCTGATGAAACAGCTGACGAACTGCTTGGACGAAGATGATGGGCATGGCGGCTGTCTTGAAGATGCCGAAAGAGCGGTTCATAATGAATTAGTGAAGTGGGCTGGAAGACTTGAGTTGGAATCCATCGATCTTAGAGAGAAGTCTAGCAGGCTTGTTTCTGCATTGCAGAATCAGAGTAATATTCTCAATTCCGTGTCTGATCACCTTAAAATATCCCTTACTGGCTTGAAGAATGGAACCTCAAGTGATCTAAAGCGCGTTGCTACATCTATTGATAAGACCTTGAAGTCGGTTAAGAGCATTGAAACAAAGTTGAAGAATGTTACAGCTACAGATTACTCCCAAGTAATAAAGGGTTTAGACTCTTTGAAAGCTACAACGCATACTGAAAATACCGATCTTGCGAGAAAAGTTGATAAGATGATGGGCGCTGTGAATAGTTTTCAATTACAATATACTGAAAATGCTGAGTTTCACAAAAGCACAGAGAGAAAATTTGAACAATTGAACTCGACTTTGTCAAAGTGCATGGGAAGACTAGATATGATTTATAATTTACAGGTCGATCTCAATAGAGACTTACAAGAAGTCACAGCATCGCAAACAATATTAAACTTAGAAATCCAGAAGCTAAAGTCTAGCCAAGGTGATAAAGAGGCGCAATTACCAACACCAAACAGCTCCTTCGGTGAACCTACAAAATCAATTGACGTCCCATCAAATGCCCCAAGGATTAAAAAAAGATCTTTAATAAAGGTGAGACCAAGGAAAACAAGAAGCAGTGTTCAGTCACAATCTCAAATAACAAGGAAAACTCCTCCACGCCAAATTCTGAGATTAAATCAGTTATCTACTTTGGAGAAGTCTGCTCTTACTGATTTACCGCAAGTTGCAGCTATCAAAAATTCTCAATTCATAAGTTTATTATCAGATGATCTTATATTAACCGATATTTAGAAACTTGTTGTATTAATGATTCTTCTTTTAGGATCGATTTGAATCTTGAAGGCGTTGTTCACCTCATTGAAACCATTCTCAGCAAACTCTCTGTAGTAAAGCTCATATACAACCATATATCTATCGACAAACTCTCTGACCTGTTTATCAGTCATACCTGAACCTCTCTTTGCAATCAAATCATGTTCCTGTTCAATCCTCCACTGATAAACATTATGAATATCGTCAGTGGCATAAAAGATGCCAACGTCAAAGAAGTTCCAGATCTTCAAAAACTCATCCAAATTAGAGTTAATCTCGTTCAGATTCGCTAGTTCATAACTCTTTAACAATTCGGATGCCTCAACCTTATCATGAAATGTCTCTTCGTCTACAATTGGTCTAAAACCGACAAACCATCCTTCAAAAATGACAATATCAGCAGGTTTTTCATTGATATGGATCCAATTCTCCTCAATTTCTCTTTCACCAAGCCCGTTGAAAGCTGATTTATCATATGTTGGAATACTGAAGTTGACATCTCGATTGACTAACTTTGACAACTTTGTATAGATTGTTGGCACGTCATGTGTTCCTGGTAACCCACGACCTTTTAACAATGGGTTTTTAGTAGAGTTCGTCAATCTTGTCTGTTCGTCATTTGTCAGATATAGATCATCCAGTGAGATCACTATTGTGTTCAGATCTGGATGCTTTGATTGCAAATGGTCGCTCAACTTGGATGACAGGTATGTCTTCCCACTTCCTTGTGGTCCGGAGATACCAACAACGAGAGGTCTTTTGATGAAGTCCCAAGAAGTGATGATTGGCTCTAGGAAATCTGCTGTTTTGTCTATTAATTCAGACATTGGGCCGTTGGTTCTTGGGGATAGTTGATGTGTTACCTGTAGCAGTTTGGTGAGGTTTTTAGTTTTTTTTTGAATCCTTTTTTCTTTATTGTGTGTTGGGATAGAAATTGGTGGGGTGATAACATAACAAAAGTGGAAAGATCAGTGGGTAGCCTTTAACTCTACTAACTAAGAGGGTAATTTAGGCTATTGGATCTCTTATTAAGCGGTTTATCTGCGATACGATTACTACAGTTTCTGGAGAATCAAAATTGATAGCAATTGCTCCTCCCAATGCACGCAACGAATCAGCAGATTCTCGTTATAAGTGTCTTCTGTTTTATTTTCGTAGCTACTTTATTCTTCATTAAATGGCGTTAAGATCTTTCAATTTAGCGACTAACTCATCAACATTACCGACTTTAATACCAGCATCTCTGGCAGCTGGTTCTTCAACCTTCAACACTTCCAATCTTGGTGTGGCGTCAACGTCAAAGTCTTTCAATTTTAATTTTTCCAGCGGTTTCTTCTTTGCTTTCATCGTGTTAGGTAAAGTGGCATAACGTGGTTCATTCAGTCTTAGATCGGTTGTGATGATCAATGGCAGTTTCGCTGTTAGAGTTTCTTCACCTCCATCGATTTCTCTAGTAACAGTAACCGAGTCGCCTTTCACTTCTACTTTGGAGGCATTTGTAGCTTGTGGCCAGTTCAACAAACCTGCCAGCATTTGACCTGTATGGTTAGAATCGTCATCAATGGATTGCTTACCCAAGATGATGAGGTTTGTGCCTTGCTTCTCTGCAACTTGCTTCAAGATTTTAGCCACCGATAATGGTTCGATCTCTTCTTCACCTACATCAACAAGAGTTGAAGTATCAGCACCTTTGGCTAGAGATTGACGTAGAATATCTTGTGCTTTGGTTGGGCCAATTGAGACAACATGAATCTTGTCAACTAATCCCTTGTGTGCTTCTTTGATTCTGACAGCTTCTTCGACCTATAAAAGAAATATCATTTTGTTAGAGACCATTAACTCTGCCAGTTAGGTTTATTATATCCAAGGGATATATTGGTTTACTTACTGCAATATCACAAAATGGATTAATACTAAACTTCACACCTGTTTTTTCAATACCAGTGCCCGTCTTGTTGATTCTTGGTTTTATAGCAAAGTCAATGACTCTTTTGACCGGAACCAGAATGTTGAGCTTTGAAGACATGTTGTGGATGATCCGATAAAACCTGTAGTACTCAAATTGGGCGGTGTTCTTCGTGTGGTTGTGCGTGGTCTTTCTGTCTGGTTTGGGCTTCTTTTTCACTTTCTTTTCTTTCGTCCAGAAGCCGACCGAATAAACCCGGGAAAAATGGCAGATCTATGAGTATAGACAGAGAAACGAATGAAGGTGCAAAAGACTAAGCAGGATAAATGAATAGATATATGTATTTTAAATGAATAAATAAATAAATAAAGATATAAATAGTTAATAAATAGTGAGAATACTGAAGAGTAGGTTACGACTCTTGCTCCGCAGTCCTTGAAGAAAATGTGACACCTCAAAACGTCTTCTTCTCAAAAGATTCCAGAGGTGGTAGTTCAAATTTCCACGCCTCTTCTCCAGGTCTTACTTCATAATACTTCTTTAGATCAATACCATGGAACTCATGATGGAAAAAACTGAACCAAGGTAATAAGAACAAAGCGTGTTGTGAATTCTTAGAATTTCTGTAGGTCATTTCTTGCATCCATGCATTCATAGAAGGTTTTTTACCTAATGGTGGTAAACCAAGACTTAGATTTCTCTTCACTTCGTATCTATCTTTAGAAACCTCTCTTGCATTCTCATCAATTCCATAGAATCTTTTTGTAGAGCGATTATAAGCAATCAAGAATCCACCCACAAACCCTAACAGTGTTGTAGTTCTCAAAAAAGTTGGTTGGGGTCTAGTAAAACGATTACCATTCACGGGATCCAGATATTCAAATAGAGTGAACAAACCTGGAAAAACAGCTGTTCCAATTGCCCAAGCACCATAATCTGAGGGTCTAAAATACTTGATGACACGCAAGAATTGTGGATCTGGATCAATGACCTATATAATTAGAGTATTGTTAGATGACTGTTTTTGGAATAATTGGCATGGATGAGAGGGTTCGAGTAAAACCATCATGTGTCCGGCTCAAAAATGTTAAGTGATTCACTTACTTCGTATTGCGACATCGCCTCTGAGAGCTGATTTTCTATGATGTACTAACTTTTGCTCGTTTGTTGATGTTTCCTTGTTTTCACATTCATCTTTCCAGTGGAGTTGTCTCCTTAATCGGCGGGTAACACTATGTAATCGAGGCACGTGACAATTCTCATATACATCTCTAATCGAGAGACATGGAAGTTAGAAACCTGTGCGTTGATCTTGTGTCAATTTAACGAACTCATATGACTTTGTGGTAGATGGGTTAACCGCTCCGTAACGTAAAGTGTTTCTGTTAAGTATTATATTACATATCACGATTTGATCTACGGTATCATGATCTACCAATCCAACAGCTCATCCCTTGGGCAGAAGGAAACAATAGCTATCAGCCCTTGGAGTTGGTAATCCATATGATTGAAGCCCATCTCATATGACAAACTATTCAGTAATTATTCGATAACAACCCTTCAAAAAGTTTCTAGAAGCCATCAATTGTTCTGTCGTAATGATGCTTTTGTCAGCAAAGTTTTCGCGAATCCAGTATCATCCACAATTTGTAATCCTTCGGCAAAAAAGTATTTAAAAAGAAATTGAAATCCACTTTTCGAACCCTTCGACGTTTAATCTGTAACAATTAGATTCTTCGTTGTTTAATCTGAAATATCTAAAGAAATCAAAATGGTTGCTCAAATTGCCACTGCAAGTGAATTCAAAACATCAATCGACTCATCCAAATTAGTCGTTGTTGACTTTTTCGCTACCTGGTGTGGTCCTTGTAAAATGATTGCTCCATTGTTAGAGAAATTCGCTGAACAATATAGCGAAGGTGCTATTTTCTACAAAGTTGATGTCGATGAGTTAGGAGAAGTTGCCCAAGAACACCAAGTGTCTGCTATGCCAACTATTGTCTTCTTCAAGAACGGTAAAGAAGTTGACAGAGTCATTGGTGCCAACCCAAATGCTATCAAAGCTAAACTTGGTTCCAACTTATAAGTTATAGAAAAAGGAAATGTTGTTAAATTGTTCTGTGTTTATTAATCAATGAAGTATGTTTTTAATCTATTCACTTTCATAAATGCATAAATGGGTGTAAGATAATAGTATAGGCTACGGATGGAACTCCTATCAAGCTATTGGCTTTAGTTTTGCTCATAAAAACATATGATTATACTAGTCTAATCTGCGTACAGTTCGCCAGAGAGTTTAATGTCACTAGTGATGCGTAGTTCGCATAATAAATTGACTGGTGGGCTATCAATCTCTTCTCAGTAAACTTGAAAATGTAGAAAAGTCGAAGCTAAAGGAAGCCCATACGTTGTGATTTAAATCTATCTCGATGACTTAACTATCCAAACTCTGGATCTTTAATCAATGAAGATAGTGAGATAATTATTATAGCAGAGTATAATAAGTTCAAATAGCTAATCTCTATACAAAAGTAGGTAAAGAACTGTGGAAAGGGACACAATGCTAAGTTCAGTAATTTCCCTATTACAAGTTGCAGAAGCAGGTTCCAACTAACCTAAAAAAGAGCAGCGAGCAATACGAGTACGAAAAAAGATAGCTTAGTCACTTGTATCAAATGAGAGAGAAGAACAATTGAGATAGCATCAAGTAAAGTGCAGATTAATCTTTGATTATGTGAGCGCTTCTTAGTCAGCAGATCTTCCTCCGGGTAACCCGAGCTAAAAGCAGAATTTCAACAAAGAAAAAAGTTATAAAAAAAACCCACACACCAGATTCCATTTAAATCAAAACAACCAGACATCTCTAGAAGGAAAGAGGTAACAGATCAAGGCTGATAACGAAATGGCTGAAGATTCAGACTTCATAAGAACCGACGATGCGACTCAAAACGAGCCTCAAATTGACGAATCATTGATCAAGTAAGTACTTTGCTTTAACGAGTTGCTCTACCTAGCTGCCGCCCCCTTTGTTTACAATCAACTAAACTAACCATAACAATAGACAACAAGAGGCCCAAAAGGCACAAGAAGAAGGTCAAGATGAAGCAGATCTGCAAAAACAGAAACAAGCAGAGGACAAAGAGCAAAATGCACACCAGGGAACTGCTGCGATAGATGCTGAGGAGGGATTACAGGCAACGCATGGAACCAAGCAAATATTTATCGATGAAGTTGGAGAACCAATCAGTTTCTACATCAATCCTCAACAACAAAATAAAGATCAGCTATCCGAGATCATTATCAAGCGTGGTGGTAAGATCTCTAACGATGAGGATGTTGGATACTACATTTCTGACTTTGGTGAAGTCCATCGTGAAGCGGTTGATTCCAGATTTATCTTGTTGTCGGATTCCAAAGATCAACTTCTACAAGTCAGTGATTATAAACTTATACCACCAAGTGGTATATACAGTGAGAGTGTCAGAAGATTAGTGTCCTATCTAGATGAAGATGATACAGATGTCAATGCTGCTGCCAGCAGTGCACTACAATTATCTCAGCAACAGGAACCTGCTTCTACCATCATACCTGAAAGTCCCCGTAGAGCTCAAAGCAATCAAGTCTCTTCACATGGAAAAGTTGGATTCACCAAAGAAGAGGATGAGATCATTTTGGAAGAGGTCAGAAGAAATCCAAATCGTCGTTCGACTCACAAACTATTCCATGAGATTGCAGATAAGATTGGTAGACATACTGGTAATTCTGTTCGTTATAGATTCAGAAAAATTTTATCAAAGTACATGGATTATGTTTACAAGATTGATGATAATGGGGAATTGATTCTTGATGATGATGGCCTTCCAATCATTACCAGCGAACAAGGCTCAACCGTTAAGACAAAGTACACAGCTGAAGAGGACTACCAATTATGTAAAGCAGTTAGAGAGAACTTGAACGAAAGAGCAGACGCTCATAGTTATGGTGAAAACCCAAAAGAGCTAATTCTTCCAGGAAAATTCTTTGAATCCTTACAAGAACGATACCCAATCCATTCTAAAGCATCATGGAGAGATAGATACAGAAAGTTTGCTCTTCAATACGGTATTGATAACTACATTAAGTACTATGAAAATGCGCTGGAAATAGGTAGAACTCCAGAAGTCATGAAAAACTATACTGGTAAGTTCTTAATATCTAAAAAAGATAAATCTCTTGACCTGGATGACGTTGTTCGAGAATCTTTGAACGAGCACAATGATCAGTTTGATAAGCGTCAACAAAAGAAATCAACTAAAAGAAGAAAGGTTGGATCTTCCAATGATAGAGGTGCTGCTGATTCGAGTAATATTTTCATTGCAGGTGGACAAGATGAACTGTCTGACTTGGCTAACAGTTCGAATGTGTTACATTCTCATGCTGCTGCTGCAGTTGCTGCATCCAACAGGATCGAGCCTTATCCTGATCCAGACGACTTTTTAACCGAAGATCTAGTCACTGCTAGGTTTTTTGAATTCCAGCCATTGATCAGTATTGTTGATAGAATCCAGGAAATTGTTAGTAGATCCTATCAGACTTCTGATGCCGAAGCTTTGATAGATGCACTTTATGTTGAAGCTGGGATCCAAAAGAAGTTCGGTACTTTTATTGTCACCGCCGTTTGTGGTGACTTATCTCTGATTACAAAGTACATTGAGATTTTCTTGAGAACGGGGGAAAATCCTCCTCAAAACGTCCATGGTATCTGGACACCAAGGGATGATCAATATTTGAAGAGTAATGATCCACACAGAATGGAGTATTTGAGAAGACTACACGGTGAAAGAAGAATTGAGTTGAGAAAAGACTTTATTGACCATGATCTTGTTTAAGTGCTCGTGCTTTTTTTTTTGTAATTGCTATTGTTTATTTTGTTTTGTTTTACTTTGTTTTGATTTACTCTTTTTTTTTGCTTTGCTTATTCTATCCATCCCAAGCTCTCTGAGCTGTGGGACCTGATCTGTCCGTGTGTGTACAGCTAGTTAAACGAAAGCCCTTTGAATCTTGTGTACATTGTTTTAAAGTAGTGTAGCACCTTTCGCGGGTTTGAGAACGAGACAATTTCTGAATCAACACTTTAATCCGAGCAATGCACAATAAACCGCTAATTCCCTTATGACAGCTCTTCAATATCATGAGTTGTTCCATCGCCATCGTGCTTGAAAAGCCTGCCAGCTACACTTACACCAATCTGGATACTGTGAAGGGCCGTGTCTTGCTTGATGTGAAGAAGCAGATGTCTGTGGAGAACATCCAAATTAAACTGGAAGGTAATTCTAGAGCACAAGTCACAAAGAAAGTCAGAAAGCAGAACGGAGATTCCAGAACTGAGACCCGAAGTGAAACACATGATTTACTTTATGACTGTGATACTTTATTTCCTCCTGATAATATCAAAAAAGTGACAAAAAACCAAGATGAGTTCACGTTGCTACCCCGTAAATATGAGTTTGAGTTTGAATTCAGAATACCGATGAACTGCCATTGCGGTGATCCTGAGTCTGTAAAACATTTCTCTAATCTTTATAACTCACCAGAGGAGAAGTATGCCATCAGTTCCCCAAAAGCACATAGAATCCAACATCAAAATGGGAACGTTAATAGTCCTGGTGTTTTCCATGTACGTTGTCCTTTACCACCGACATCATCTGCTCAAGGCGGGTATGATAATAGCTTTGCAATAAAGTACTTTCTGAAAGCTACCATCAGAAGAAAGTCAATGTTCAAAGCAAACGTTAGAGAGATTCTTCCTTTGAACTTTTCCAATTTCGATCCAGACGACAGTACAATCGCAAGGTATATTCAAACTGTTTCAGAGATCAACAATAGGTCCAGAGAATACACTTTCACGAGACAGCTTGGTTCTCCAGATTCAGAGCAACAACCGAAGAAGCAAACCTTTTTTGGAAGACTCAATGGTTCCCAGAAGAACTCTAATTCAATCAAGAAGAACATCACATTCAATGTTGATATCAGATTCACCGATAAGATCATTAAATTGAACCACTCCCCATCTCTATCGATGCTGATAGTGACAAAATTACCACCGTCCCAGTTCAAGCTTCCCAATGGTCAGTCAAACAAACTTGGACAGATCTATATATCACGGATGACAATTACCTTAATCAGAAAAGTGAGATTCAGTGCCAACAGATTTATGGAGGAACTGATAAGAACTACTGTCATCAGAGACTTGAAGAGAGCAGCTCAGCTGGATCTTGCAAACGCTTCGAAAAACTCAGAAGGATTATATGAAATCCCATTTCCCTCTGAAATTTTTGAGAAGATGACATTGCCCTCAGATGAACTACCACCAAGTTTCCAGACCTGTAATATAACAAACACCTACTTGTTGAGAATCATGCTGACAGTCAAACCTGATCCAGAATCGAGAATCGAACAAAAGCTGGATTTTAGTACTGATGTATGGGTCTTGAGTGGTCTACCACCTCCTTTCCCTGTTGGTAATGTCGCTGTAGATGACTTTCAGGCCCCTGTTGATGATCAAACTGTTTTCCAGCCACCATCACTCCCTCCTCCTACTGGTACTACTGCTCAACAATCTATAATATCTCAACAATCTACTGGAAATATTCCTTTTGGTTCGACGATAGTTACTGATCAAGAGAATGACAGCAGCAATATAAATGAGCAATTACCAAGCTATTCGGAGAGTGTGTCAACATCTAGAGTATGATTATATCGTATATGAGGGAATTTTTCTACAATACGTATTACTTCAAACGGTAAAAATATCTAGATGCTCCGCTTTAAGTGCGGTTACTTTATTATTTATTCGGCTAAACCTTCCAATGCTTCTTTAACTAAGTGACTTCCTTTTGGATCCAAGTTTAACGCAATTGTGAATTGCTTTATGGCATCGTTTTTTCTATTTGATATTTTGTATAGCTGTCCTAATAAGAAATGAACACTCGCTTCATCTGGTGTAATGGTAACTAAATGTTCAAAATCAATCAGGGCTAAGTTGTACCTCTCTAAATGTAGTAAAAGCTGTGCTTTCTTGAAAAGTGATAATGGTGCTAACGGCTGAATTTTACATGCCAACTCATACTGCTCTAAAGCTTCTTCTTTCTTGTTCAATTTTTCGAGCATCATACCAACACAACAAATCAATATAACATTTACCGGATTAATATCTAGCGCTTTTCTAAAATGGAATTCAGCGCGATTGAAGTTTCCAAGTTTCAAATAAACCATACCTATTCCATACAATGCATTATAATGTCTTGGGTCTATTAGCAATGCATAACGGAAACTTTCTAATGCATTTTCATAAGCATCGTTAGCGATGAATTCGTGACCCTGAAGAGTATACGCATACACAAAGTATTCATCGACTTGAGTAGCTCTCTGGAAACATTTAATTGCTTCATCAGGTTCACGTATCAGTGAAAACAGATTACCAATTGTGACCCAAGTTTGAGGAGCATTCCTATCAACTGTCAATAGTTCATGCGCTAAATGACACAAATCAATCTCTTTGTGTCTATGCCATAGTAGAGTAGAATAATATTCCATATCTTCGAGCCTTGTCTTATCAATACGCCTTAACTTACTGAAATAGACATCACTTTCTTCATAGTTGACTATTTCATAATGTAATCTTCCTAACTTACTTAAAACCCAAGGAGTCGTTAAGTGAGCTTCTGGTAAGGAATTTAATATCCTGATAGCTTTGTAGCAATCATATTTACTCAAGGCTTTCAACCCCTTGGCGTAAATGGAATACAAGTTCAAAATATGTTGTTCAGCATACTCATCTTTTGTCAAATAGTTCCTAGATCTATTGCCGTTGGCCGGATCATTGGATAAGTTTGATAAAAATGATTTGGTTCTCTTTTGAGGAGCAGATTCACTAACAGACTGGTTTCTTTGGGATGAGTTATTGTTTGTTTTCGAAGAGAGTGGTTGAGCGATCAATCTTGATGTGACTTTGGAAGCCGTTAGTCTTGATGGTCTCTTGATAGTTTCATTGCCATTGCTGATGGGTGGTTGCTTAAATGTTTCTCTAGTTGCAGATGAACGTGTTTTCCTGGTGGGGGCATTTGGTAAGCTTGGCTGTTTTAATCTAGGCGTTTGAAACTCAGGGCTACCTCCATCATGATTCGTAAAAGTTTCTTCGATTGTTTTGATAAAAGATTTATGAGGTGGGGCATGGTTTATATTTGTAGTTGAATCACCGAAAGGGTCTCTTGTGGTGGATTCCGTGCTCGATTTGAGGGATTCGCCATTCAGTGAGAACTTAATGCCTGGTTGTACTTTGTAAATGGCCTTCACTCGAATGTTAGCACCAATTTTATTTAGTTCTTCAAAAGATTCCCAGATAAAAGGATTTCTTTTCAACGCCTTTGAATGACATATAGCACTTTCTTTAGTATCACCAATAGAATAGTAAAGTTTGCCCAAAAGATTGTAATAGACAGCAGGATCTGGTGATAACTGTCTTTCGGCTTCGTATTGATAGCTAAATGTCTCGGGTAGTTGATCCCATAAGTGCTGCGTGCTTGTTAGGGCAAATATACCTTCTGAGCCCATAGAAAGTTTGAGTGCAGCTTTTGAAAAAACGTAAGAACAACCAGCATGTAAAATGTTAGCAGTAAGATTATAAGCAGCCTGGAATCGTCCTAGTTTTAGTAAAACCAACCCGTACAAATGAACAGATTCCAAGTCTTCATTCCCTGTCTCTGCTAATAGTCTTTCAGCAGCGAATTCAGCAGACGGTATAAGATCATTATCCAGATTATATACAACAATCGACCGTAGTTGATTCACAGAGCACTCCTTGAAATTCATGTGAGCGTGTAGTTTTTCGAATGGGTTTGGGGTTCACCAAAAGATGGCTTCTCTGTTGTTGTTTGTTGGCGTAACTAGTACAAAACCAAATGGGGTCCTAAAAAGGTAAACAAAAAGAGCAGAATGACAACTTCTCTGCAAGGACTGTTGTTTCTGTAACCTCTTTGAAGAACAGAGAAGAATTATAATAGCGGGAAAAGTGGAACAGAAGCCTGAGTACGCGTGGAAACAGTGCCAGCTAAAAAGCGCAAGATGGTGCTCGAAAGTGTAAACAGCCTTTCTTTCGCAACTATCAATCGTCAGTCTTTAAAAGGGAAAGATTCGCGGAAATTAGAGAGAAATGGTTATGTACCGATGGTCACGGGACACTTCATGGATATATTCGTTTGCCTGTTTGTTCAAACTTGCCAACTCTACGAAAGGGGAGGATTACCTGGTTGCTTGAGGGAATCAACACTCGAACTTTTTACTGAAAGGCTTCATCCAAGTCTCATCCAAGTTCTGTCATCTTGATCACATAAGATATCAGATGCTAACTATAAAAGAATTTAACTAATTCCACTTAGAGAATATACATCACTTTATCGATTCAATTAAACAATTTCATCTGGCTCGCAACTCACTGGTGCATCTTTATCATTATCTGCACTTGCTGGCTTAATTTGATTGGTAATAGTTGTAGTTTCGAGCAAATTCACTTTTAGTGATAAGTGGAAACTCAAACTCCATTGCATCGTGTTACCTAATTCCTTAGTCAGTATGTGTGACAGGTCTGGCTGGCCAACCCAAAGGAAAAGGAAACGACAAAAACGACAAAACCGAAAAACAACAACAAACCAAAAAATAAAAAAAAAAAAAAACTAATCCCACTTGAATTTGGAGCCAGAACACAGAACACACTTGTCTGAGCCCAATTGCTAGTGTCCCGGATCGCATTCACCGAGAATAAGAACCTCACAAACGGAAGCAGGACCCCCCCCGCGCAATGGATCGACTTCCGATATTTCTTTTGCTCCTGTCAATTCTCTCGCGGTGCACCCTGTGCTTTGATGCATTTGGTAAGTATTTATAGACCCCGATAACTTCTTTGTTTTAAAAAGCACTGGAATAACTAACCAATTCGTTCGTTAAGGCTGGGCCCCAAACTACTTCAAGAGTGGTGATAAGGTTAATCTTCTAGTGAATAGAGTAGAGAGTGACTCCACACAACTTCCTTATGCATATTACGATTTGGGATTCACTTGTCCGCCAACTATTGACGCAAGACCATTACATCTCTCCCTTAACGAGGTCATTAGAGGTGACAGAATATGGGACTCGGACTATAAGCTCACCTTTGCGGAAGATGCACCGTGCCATAGACTATGTGATCGTTTGACCCAACCAGAAGCTCTAAGAAGAGCAGATCAACTGATCAGAAGTGGTTATGTTGTAGAGTGGTTGATCGATGATCTGCCGGGTGCTACAACTTTCATCAGTTCAACTGATAAAAAAAAGTACTATGCCTCGGGGTTTCCATTGGGATTCGTTAGAGATGGTAAAACCTATCTTCATAACCATGTCATGCTTGTTATCAGATTTCACACCGAGAAGAACGGTTTAAACACAATTGTGGGATTTGAAGTTTATCCAAGAAGCGTAAGTGATTTCCATTGTCCTGGTGCTTCAAAGAACTTCAATAACTTTGAAATAAATGTAAATGCTAAAGATCAAATCCTAATCCCATTCACATACGCAGTTTATTGGAGAGAAGAGAAAGATATCTCTTGGAATGATAGATGGAAACTCTACTTCAAGAATGGTAACAATGATGACCAAATTCACTGGCTGTCGTTGGTCAACTCACTAGTTCTAGTCTCATTCCTATCTGCTGTTGTTGGTGTTGTGCTATTAAGAACCTTGAACCGTGATATTCAAACTTACAACAGTAGTAATATAGATGTTGCCACTGAAAACATAGCTGTTGATACCGATAAGACAGACTCGTTCAACTCTGGCTGGAAACTGATATCAAACGATGTGTTCAGAAAGCCAGAGAGACCATTGCTACTAACAGTTGCCCTATCGTCTGGTGTTCAAGTTTTCTTTACCATCATTGGCGTGCTAATTATTTCAACCGTTGGATTGTTAGGGCCAAATATTAGAAGCAGTGTTTTAAGTTCAGCATTAGGGCTCTTTATCATTGGCGGAACAGCTGCTGGTTTCACAGGTGTCCGCTTTTACAAATCTTTCACTCAAGGGAAACCCGTAAAACGTCTTTTAGTTTATTCCATCATTTTTGGTGGCTCACTACCTTTCATTGTCTTAATTGCCGTGCTAAGTTTGAACTGTATTGTTTGGGCTAAGGATTCCACTACTGCATTGCCTTTTGGGACTGTTGTTCTATTAATCGCATTGTTTTTACTGCTGGAAGTTCCATTATCTTTGATTGGTGGTATCATTGGAAACTATTCGAAGTTCTCTTCACCTGTGGTAAACATTCAAAAACCTGAAAAACCAATTGGTCAACAACCAAGATTCTTGAACTATAGATATGCGATTCCTCTTTTTGGGTTAATTCCATTTGGTACCATTTATGTTGAGTTGTTGTTTGTCTTTAGATCAATATGGTTAGAGAAAACCTCATTCTACTATATGTATGGGTTCTTATTGTTCACTATAGTCTTATTGGGTGTTGTTGTTGTTGAGAGTGTCGTCGTTGCAATTTACATCTCGTTAATCTATGGTGACTGGAAATGGCAGTGGAAATCATTTACTATTGGGTCAAGCGTTGCATGGTATATTGAGGTTTACTCAATTTACTATTTCTTCACCCACCTGAACGTTACTGATTTCTCTTCAGTCATCTTATATTTTTCATACAGTACCATTTTGAGTGTATTGATCGGTTTAGCTACAGGTTCACTCGGTCTATTAGGTGCTTCTTTGTTCATTCACAGAATTTATGATGCTATCAAATCAGATTAGAATCAAGTGACAATAATCCAGTTTACAGAAAAACCACTTAAAAGAAAAACAAAATTATAAAGGCATGATATTAATGAACACATACATTTCACATTTCTAGAAACCAGACTTTCAGCTGCCAAACCAGCAATTCCAAGCAGTAATTATTCTAAACATAATTAGTTCAACAAAATTATGACTTGATACTGTTTTAAAGTATAAAGAGCACAAATTTTTAATGCATTTCAAACTTAATAAAATTATAGCGAAGATTTCAATATGTAGACTACAGGGAAACTTCAATACCCTCTTAGAATTAAAAAAAAAAAATCCATGACATTAAAACATTGATCTCCTGTATAGTCAATTTACTCCTCTTGGTGTGGTTGCTGTTGCGACTGCTGTTGATGCTGGTTTTGTTGTCTTTGACCACCGTAATTACCAGAACGACGATTCCCTCTCACCTTTTGGTTGTCATTGTTGTTATATCTACCACTAGTGTTTCTGTTTCCTTGGTTGTTATAGTTTCTGTTATTGTTGTTGTTAGGTCTTCTATCATTAGTGTTTTGGTTATTGTTTCTATTTCTTTGACGCTGTTCCTGGTTGTGGGCATTACGCTGTTTAACATCGTCTATGATTTGTTCTGGTAGTCTTATATATTTAATATCTTTACCTCTTAGAAATATTTCAGGTATTTTCAAGAATTTATCACCGTTCTGCCAATATTATAGTTAGTTCAATGCATGCTCAATCATAAAAGTTAGGCTTTTACTTACAGGGCTTGTCTCGATGACATCCTTTAAAGACACGTTCATCATGGTATCAACATCCACCAAGATGCCGTTAACCGTCTCACCTGATTTCAGTTCAATAAGTGTTGGTTGGCCCTTGGATGCTGTTAAGAGATATAGAGGAAGCTAATTGTGACTTGTCAGTGTGTGTTTTTTTTTCCCAAACCAGGACACGAAACGCCAGACATACCATTATTAATAAGCAACTATAGTATTACAAAAGAGATCCTTCAAATGGTGACGATATCTCTCCTCCGTTTGTTTTCTTTTCAAACAGTGAAGTGCTTAATGCTTTTCCTCTTTGTTTTCCAATTTTGTCCAATTCCTAACAAAGGTCCAATTCCGAGGGCAAATAATCACATGACTAATTGGGAATTATTTGGATATGTTCACGTGACTTTTCTCTAATCAATTCATAACGATGTAGGTCAATATTGGTGTTATCTAACCCAGAGAAGGGTGATATTTATTTCAATTTGAACAATTCTCCATGTGGCTCTGTTATTTTTCACACTTACATATACTTTTGCACCAGCTATTCATTGTTTATGTTTGGAAGAGGCCCAATTTTCCTAAAAGAGAAGAGCACTTTTGGAGAGAATAGAAAAATTCCAACTTTTCGAGATTTACGCGTTGCAAGCTTATAAGACCTGACTTGAAAATTCACTGAAAGCAGCTGCAAGTCGTTATCAACTAGTATCTTCCACCATCAGCACTCTCGAACTCATCCCGCTGGTCGCTGACAACACTCCCCCGCTCAATCACTCCACCATCTCTACTAATTGGCGCACTAGCTACCCAAAATAAAGATCGTGTGTGCTGAGTACTAATAAACCGGTATCATTTTAGCGGGTTTCCTCACTTCATATCTGCACCATGAACAACGACATCCACATTGCAACATATTCTAATGTAAGTGTTCACATCTCTTCGTACTTAGGTACCTGAATTTTTCAACTAACAGACTCCCATAGGTTGATGTTTATGAGTGCAACATTGATGGTGTCCCCTTGATGAGGCGTGTATCTGACGACTGGGTTAATGCTACTCAAATCTTGAAAGCTGCAAAGTTCCCAAAGGCTCATAGAACAAGAATATTGGATAAAGAGACACAGACTTGTACGCATGAGAAAATCCAGGGTGGTTATGGTAGATTTCAGGGTACATGGGTTCCAATAGACGTTGCAAGACCATTTGCCCATAGGTATAACATCACAGATGAAATGGCCCCAATTCTAATTTATAAGCCTGAGCTACATGGCCCACTAGAGAGAAAAACAAAAACTAAACCAGCATCATCATCAGCATCACAACAGGACAACCAAAATAATGGAAGTCCTACTAAGAAGCCTCGAAAGATATACAACACTAAAAAGAGAAGAGCTGCTGCTGCCTTGCAACAAAAGGACATAGAACACGATGAAAACACGAGCATTCAAAGCTTGGGGACCAATGGTTGGGATACAAGTGATAACCAATCTTTCAAGCAGGAGCAACTTCAACCGCAGAACCATATTCTTTCTCATACCTCAGTTCTACAACAACTACCACAACCACCACCTCATCAACCACACGAGATACAACAGATACACCACCTGCATCAGATACCTCCACCATATCCACCACAGCACCATCACCAGCAACAATTTCAACACCAGCAGCACCAGCAACAACAACATGAACAGTTGCAGTACCAACAGGTCGCATATCCTGCGCAGAGCCGATCATATCAACAACATAAATCAAAAGGTTCAAACGAAAACTGGTCCCAAGATGAGGCCTCTACTAGAATGGGTGATTCTGACACTTCGATTTCTTCGGAACACTCCGTGGGCAACAGTGAAGGAAAAGTGGTGATTAAGGCAAGTTATACAGATGCTCTAATCCATTTCTTCAGCAATGAATCCGATGAAATCCCTACAGTGCTGCTAAATCCCCCAAGAGATTACGATTTCAATGGCGCCATTGATGAAGAAGGACACACACCTTTGCACTGGGCTAGTTCTATGGCCAGTATAAGATTAATTAAACTTCTATTGAAGCATGGTGCTGATGCGTTAGCACCTAACTATCAGGGTCTAAATGCTGTTTCAAGGGCTATCTTTTTCAATAACTCATTCCAAAAGAAGAATTTCTCGTCGGTCATTGAACTCATGAAGCCTTGTTTATACACTCCAGACAAGAATGGAAGAACCCCATTGCACTATATCTGCGAGTCGAACACATCTAAAAGTCATATTTCATTATATTATCTCAGATGTTTGCTGGATAGATTAGCCTCCGATAATAAAAATCTATTAAAGATTGTGGTTGATCATAAAGATTCAGAAGGATTGAAAGCAGCAGACCTTGCTGAAAAGAACAATAATCAAGAGCTACTAGAAGTTTTGGAATCTTTCAGAAAGTCGCCTGTAGCGCGTGATGTTGATCTGTCAGAAACTGATGACAATACAATGAAGGATCATACTGAGGACTTTGAAGATCAAGAAGAGTATGACGGTGATCTAGATGACCTTCAAACACCATCAGTTCCACATTTACCGTTCGCTGAAGTTGGCCCAATATTGACGTCAATGTTGGGTTCCTTAGCCGATGCTTATGATAATGAGTTGAGAAACAAAGAAGAAGAAAGCGAACATACAGCATCTGTGCTGCAGAAATTGAGAGTTGATCTAAGTGTGACTGAGAAGCAAAACAATGTCATTCTAAATCAACTTGAAGTGGGATCAACATTTGAGGAACTGGAATCCAATGTAACAGACTTAGAGGACATTTGTAATAAGAAAACAGCACACTTGAACAAAATCATCGAGAGAAGCCAAGCCCTTGGGTTGGCTAAGCTTGTTCTGAAAGAAGAATCATCAATTCAAGGAATAGATCCTCAGCTGAATCAATTGGACTTGGCCGTTGAGTTAACAAGACTGCAATTGAAAAGAAACAAGATGGTTGAAAGAATAATTCACGAATCCTCTACCCAAAACATCAATACAAAGATGAATAGTTTCAGAAAATTGATTTCCATTTCTTGTGGCTTGAAAATGGAAAGTATTGATGAACTTATAGATGAGATTGAAGCTGATTTATTCACCACTGTGACATGAACCTTATGAATGAAGTTCTATACTAATAACGATCGAATTACTGTACTTTATTAGAGTCAATATTTCTATTTGTAGCCTCTTTCACCTACAAAATTGACGTGATCCAACTATCTCTTTCGTCCGTTTATTTAAACCATTACTAGGAGAAAAAGTCATTGTATTGAAGTAACTCGCTTGATTGCCCTATTAGAAGGGGTTCTTCTATCTCAGTTTTGGCTTGCCATAAAACAATATCTTCACCATCAATTCTTCTAATCCTACCGGGTGTACAAAAGGGGGGCAGCTGTATAGCGGTGAAATTCTTTCATCATTAATCATTATGTCAAAACCCATATTTCATTGTTGGAGAACAAATTCTTGTTCCAAAATCATGAAGGAAGCGTGGGAACAAAATATCCAATCGCTACTTATACTGACACAGTATAAGGTGTGGCAGTTGACTCTTCAGCCACGTCTTTCGGGGCCTGATCTAATTTAGCTTCAGATTCTGGTTCATCCTTTTTTTGCTCGTTATTGAGTGGTGTAGGTGCAAATGTTGACTGAGGTTCTTTCCATCTATTAACCATATCGTTCGTTAGAAACCCTGTAACATCAGCTCTCAAGATCTCTTTTCTGAAGCTCTCAGACTGCAGCAGCGTCAGAACATGAAGACAATTGGGGTACACAAGATGTTTTGAGTACTCTGGTTTCCTCCAATACTCCAAATACTTCAAATATTCTAGAAACTTTGGATCTTCCAAATGTTTATTCTGTGCAAGAAAGTTAAGGTATTGTAGATTTGCAAGTGCTTGAACGAACTAGGAATGGAAATGTTAGCACAAAAGAAGTCTGAACGTGTACCATCCAAGTAATTAACTTACTTCTAGTTCGACTTCCCATCTCGTTGGTAGGTCCTCCATGGTTGATCAGTCCCTGATCGTTATTAGAAAGCTGGCCGGTGTATCAAAGTTGAAATAATGAACTTCTCATCGTTTACGACACCCAGACATCTCCGGTACAAAAGAAAAAGACAGGGAGCCAAATCAAAACATCGCCATCAAACGCACTCGAACTCTCTCTCTCAAAACGTTATAGAGAGATGTCGCTCGATGTTTATGCCTCGCACTCACAGTCCGTTGCATCTTTCCTGGATTGGATCGAAAAAAGAACGAAGATCAAACCTCTGGAACTCCTGATCTTATCAATATACCCACTTACTGTGCTTCTAGGCCAGCTCATACAAAGGACATCTTATGAACTAACAACAAATTACTACACTAACAAGCATAATATTGTGAACACCATATTTGTTAAAAAGGGCTGGTTCTGGACGCTTGTTGTCCTGGTTTACTTTAGAATTCAGAATCTTGTCAAAATACCCAATCAAAACTCAAGACACCTAATCAACTTTATCATCAGAGTGACGATAGGTACATTATGGTGGATATTGTTCACCCAATGGTTCTTTGGGTTACCAATCATGGACAGAATATTCCTTTTAACTGGTGGTGCTTGTCAGTATGATACCTTTTCAACTACCAATAAGGGCATTGATATCATAGGGCAGATTGGAAGCGTTCTATGTAGAAAACTGAAAGGCGATTGGGCAGGTGGTCATGATCCAAGTGGGCATGTGTTTCTGTTAGTACATAGTTCAATTATACTTTGGTTTGAGCTACTAGAGATAGATGCTCTTGCCCACTTAAAGCTTTTCATCCAGCAGTTCAGATATATTCAGGCAAAGGAAACTAGGTCTTCGAAAAGGCTTCAGAAGCTAGCAATACTGTTCCTGCAAACATCCAGTATCATGCTTATGCTGCTCCTAGCTTTATGGTGGTGGATGTTACTCGTGACGAGCACGCACTTCCATTCGTTCTTCGAGAAAATCACTGGATTACTTGCTGCATTCTTAGGATTCGGAATTTACTTGATTCCAAGATTTTTATGAATATTAAGCGAACTATATTATGAATAGAAGGTATGATTATATCGCCAGACTAAATACTACCTACTAAATATATAAGGTATAAATAATCTATTGGTGGTAATCAATCCGGAAGTCACCTGACAAGATGAGCTCAATTCCGAGGGCATTAAAAATTTTTGATTGGAATATGAAGAAAAATGTAAATAGAAAAAAATTTGAGTATTACGCTTTGCGAGAGAGATCTGGAAGAAAATCTTTGTCGAACTGCCGTTCTCCATCTTGACAGACTCTCTGAAGCATTTGAGTCCGTATTCATTCAATAGTCATCATGGATCTACAGTTCTTACAAAAGTTAGAAGAGACTCTAAACCAGGTCACCTCTTCGGATTCAGCTGTTTTGAAGAGAGCTACCGAGACTCTTTCTAATGAGTTCTACAACCAGCCAAGTACTTTACCCGCTATTATCTACCTGGCTCAAAACAGTCCAAATGAGCAAGTGAAAAAGATTGCCGCTGTTGAAGGTAGAAAACTGGTTGACAAGCACTGGGAAAGTCTTGATGTTCAAACTAAGAAAGGCATCAAAGATACCATTTTGACCTCAACATTCAATGAGCCATCCAAGACCATCCGTCATCAACTTGCTAGAATCATTGCCGTCATTGCTTCATATGAATTTGATGGTAACACTTGGGAGCAGCTTTTACCGGTTTTGGTTAATGGTGCTACAGATGCTTCAAACGTCCAGTCTAGAGAAACTTCCACTTTCATTCTTTTGGCTCTGTTAGATAGCCAAATTACGGAATTAGGTGAACACATTCAATCTTTCCTAGAACTGTTTGCTAAAACTATATTGGATACTGAAAGTCGTGAAGTTAGAGTTAACTCCATTTTAGCCCTTGGTAGTGCTGCCAACATTGCTGAAACGTATGTTGATACCCAACCTCAGTTGCCAGCGATCTTCAAGGCTACCATTCCTTCAATGGCTGAAGTTTTGAAAGAGGTTATTGCATCCGGTGATTCCGACTTATCCAAAGACGTTTTCAATTCGTTTAATGACTTACTATTACTTGATGCCAAATTTTTGGGTGACAACTTAATTCCATTAGTCAACATCATGATTGAAATTGCTGTTAACAGTAACATTGATGAAGAAATCAGAAATTTTGCCATCCAATTCTTATCAAGTGCTACAACTTTCAGAAAGAACAAGATATCCTCGAAGAAATTAGGTAGAGAAATCACTTTAGCTGCTCTAAAAATTGCCTCTGAAGAAATTGATGTGGAAGCTGAATTGGAAAAAACTGATGATGATAACGAAAATGAGGAAAGTGAACCAAATACTTTAGCTTTGAGATTGATCTCCATTGCCTCTACTGAACTACCTCCTTCCCAAGTCGTGAACACCATTTTTGAACAATCTAATACGTTGTTAACTTCTCAAAACAAATTTGAGAGAAGAGCCGGTTTGTTATCCATTGGTGCTGCTGTCACAGGTGCTCCAGATTACTATACCACACACGTTCAAAAAATTACTGCTGCTATTGTTGGTGGATTGAAAGATTCTGAGTTAATTGTTAGAGTTAGTGCCTTACGTTCTTTAGCACTTCTTACTTCTGAGCTACAAGAGTTTTTATCCGAACAATATGAAGTTCTATTACCATTAATAATTACAATCATAGATTCTGCTACTAACGCCAACGTCTATAAATATGCATGTATCTCATTGGATACATTAATTGAGTTCATGTCAATCGATGCTGTTGGTAAATACTTAGAACCATTGATGAACAAATTATTCCAAATGTTACAAGTCACTGAAGACTCCAAATTAAGAGCCATCATTGTTTCGGCCATTGGTTCAACTGCCTATGCTGCTGGTACTTCTTTTACCCCATTCTTCAACAAATCTGTTGAAATTTTGGAGCCATTTATTTTGAACGCTGCTTCTGTGGAAGGTTTGTCTGAAGATGATATTGAATTGAGAGCTTTGACTTTTGAAAACATTTCTACAATGGCTAGAGCTGTTGGTTCTGAATCGTTCTCTCAGTTTGCTAAACCATTGGTTGATGCTGCTTACACATCTATCAAATCAGAGAGCTCAAGATTAAGAGAAGCTGGTTATGCTTTCATCTCCAATATGGCCAAAGTTTACCGTAAAGATTTTGCTCCATTTTTACCAAACATTATTCCAGAAATCTTCAAGACCTTAAAACAAGATGAATTTAACATCAACTATGACGAGAATGAAGAAGAGGAAGATGAAGAAAATGACAAATTCCAAGTTCACACAGGTATTACCATTGAAAAAGAGATCGCTGCCATTGCTTTGTCCGAATTAGCCTTAGGTACTCAAGAATTGTTTACACCTTACATAGAGGAATCTGTTACCATCTTGTCTGAACAAGTCACAGAGTCATATGGTATGAGGGAAGCTGCTTTAACCTCTTTATGGAAAATTATCGAAGCTATCCTTTCTGTTTCAGTCAAGAAAGATAACTACCCAAGAGGTGTTCCATCAGGCTCATACGTTGATGCTAATGTCCTTTCATTGATCAAACATGCCAGAGAAATTACTGTTGATACTTTAGCTGAAGAATTTGAATTATCAATGGTTGCTGTTGTTTTAGATAATGTTTCTGAATTAATTAAGAGATATGGTCCAATTATTATCATTGACAATGGTGACTCTTCAACTTTAGAAAAATTGTGCTTCGAATTGATGAATTTATTGAAAGGTGAACATCCATGTCAGACCTTAGACGATGAAGAAGCACCAGAAGATGAGGATGCTGAGGCTTCTGAAAGTGATGCGTTGTTGTTAGAAAGCACTTTAGAGGTTCTTGTTCATTTGGCTGCTTCTTTAGGCTCTGATTTCGCTAAGATATTCGATTCCTTCAAAGCAGTTGTTATCTCTAATGTTACTTCCAAAAGTAAAAACAAAAGAGTTTTTGCTACTGGTGCATTGGCTGAGATTGCCTTAGGACTAAAGGAGGCTAATCCATACACTGAGGAATTACTGCAACTATTCTTGAATCGCCTGCAACACGATAAATCCGTTGAAGTTAAAGGTAATGCTGCTTATGGTGTTGGTATCTTAATCTTCTACTCTACAAACAACTATACCTCATTATATCCAAGCATTTTCACTTTATTATCTAAATTATTATCCAAAGTCGAAAAACAAGAGGCCAACGTTGAACAAGATGATGAAGAAACCAAAGATGTTATCCACAGATCATACGCCAATGCTTCAGGTTGTGTTGCTAGATTAGCTTTAAAACAACAAGAAGCTACACCATTGAATGCTGTTCTACCAACGTTGATTAACCATTTACCATTAGAGTCGGCTTTCGAGGAAAACACTCCAATCTTTAAGCTAATCATTAGACTATACCAAACCTCAAATGATGATATTCTTCCATTTACTCAAAAAATTATCGAAATATTTGGTAACGTATTTTTGAAGGAAGCAGAAAGAGCAAAACTAGAGAAAGAATCTACTTTAGGAAGAGAAGAGAACATTGACAGATTCAAACAATTTGAAAGTGAAGAATTGAAGAAGGAGGTTATTGAATTGCTTAAATTCTTAGAATCTAAATATGCCGGCAGTGTGTCCCAAAATCCAATCTTAAGTAAAGTCATTGCTTAAGCTCAATCGATGTACGTCTATCAACATGTGCACTGACCACTCATTTATAAGTATATAGAAATATAATTTGTTCTGGTTTTGTCCTTCACATGCTACTTGTATTTGGTAATTTATGAATACACAACTGTAACCTGATCAATGGACGCTATGATCATGACGCTTATAGAATTCACCTAATGCACAAAACTTTTTCTAGTATTATCTAGGATACCAAATAGGATATCGATCTCCTATCATACCTCTTGCTGCGAATAGTCTTTTCCCTCATGAGTATCTCAGTTATTCAGTAGGTTTAGCATTAAACAAAAGAAGTGCACGTGATTATCACATTGTTATCACAAACTTTTTCCATAAAAGATATCGCCAAATTCAAAACCACTGAGCAAAAAAAGTTACCTTACTCATCTTGCCCTGATCTGAACATCAACAGATGACTGAAGGTACTGATGTTGAACCTTCGAGTGAAAGTGTGGGTACTCTTCCTGAATTCACGCTAAAGAACGTTCTCAATGATCTAGTTTCTGGGATTAATGAGCTTCTTTTCAACCCATTTTATAACAGAATCTCAATCCCAGTGTTACTATTTCTTGAGCTGTTTGCTGTGAAACTTATCAAATTCAAGATTGCATATACTGAAATTGATTACACTGCCTATATGGAGCAGATAGCTATCATTAATTCTGGTGAGCTGGACTATGCCAATATTTATGGTGGCACTGGTCCTTTGGTATATCCAGCTGGTCACGTTTGGATTTATAGAGTGCTTTCTTGGCTTACACAGGGGACACAGGATATAAAACTTGGCCAGTCAATATTTGGTTCTGTCTATGTGCTAACGCAGCTGGTTACATTTCTTATCTATTTCAATTTAGAGCTTCCACCTTGGGTTTTAAGCCTGTTGGTGTTATCCAAAAGACTACATTCAATATATGTCTTAAGGCTATTCAATGATTGTTTTACTACGCTTTTTGCCCTGATCTCTGTTCTGGTTTTACAAAATGCTGTTCTTCTAAAGCAGAAAAAAAAGAATGCTTCCAGAATTTTAACAAACTTTGTCTCACCAGTATTTTATGGTTTTGCAATCTCTATCAAAATGAATGCTTTATTGTACCTTCCAGGGTATTTAGTTGTCACCTATTTTTTGAATGATGAGATTCTTCTGAACGTATTAGCTCCAATTAGTGTCATTCTTGGTCTTCAGGTATTATTAGGCTATGAATTTTTGTTTAATGGACAGTACATAAGGGAAAGCTACCTGTCCCAGGCATTTGACTTCAAAAGGAAATTTCTATATGAATGGACTGTTAACTGGAAGTTCTTAACTGAAGATCTGTTTGTGTCTGAAAATTTCCACCATTTATTGTTAGTTATTCAAGTTTTACTGATTTTGGTTTTCCTCTTCACAAAATGGGCATCTAAAAGAGAAACATCAAAGTCCATCTTGACTCTAATCATTGATGGCTTCAAAGTCCACAAACCAACTATATCACCAGCCCACATCATCAATGATCCAAAAGTGGGCTCACGATATGTGATTGGTGTCTTAGCAAGCTCCAACCTGATTGGCGTTGTTACTGCAAGAAGTCTTCACTACCAGTTTTTATCATGGTACGCTTGGTCTTTACCTTATCTACTGTATCACTCTCCACTTTACTTCTTTGTTACTGCGTTGATTTATCTTGTTCATGAGTGGTGTTGGAACGTTTACCCATCCACTGCTGAAAGCTCTAGTATTTTACTCCTCGTGAACAGCATGGTGCTGTATCAGTACTGGAGCAACACTTCTATTTACTCAAATAACTTGATAGAAAAAACCAAAAAGAATAGATAGATCGATATAAGGATTATGAACCTACAGTGATATTAAAGACATATTAATGTAAACCGTACCATAACAAACTCTTTAAATCGTAACTAAAATGAAAGTGAAAAATGAAACAGTGATCATTTCAGGAATCACAGAAAAACAATAAAAACAACAAAATAGCAATTCTTCTGAAGAAATCACAAGATTGGTTTACTATTTTCTCGAATTTCTTGATGTTAAAATGAATTGTGAAGCAGACAGACACTGATACAGTTTCTCCCTCACCTTTTTTTTTCTAAGCTATCTTTATAAATCTGTAATAAACAATAATTCTGAATGACTGATAATGAACCCCGAACCAATGAGAGAAATTCCTCATGATCGTAAGTATGGAAGAAGAAAACAATCCTGAAACCTGAAAGCTGAGTAAAAGAGCGATATAAAACCAGATCACCTCACCACTAGAAATCATCTAGTAACCCAGAAGGTAACAGCATATTCAATTGCTATTAAATAAATATTCATGAGGTTGGCATGAAGAATAACGAAAAGCGAAAATTGCAGAAAATAACAAGAACTAATATAATAACCGACAAATGAACCTTGAAAGTAAATCAAACCATGATAAAAATGACACACAAAAAAAACAAGATATATAACACCAAATGAACATTAAACTGGAAACGATTATCGCCAACCATCACCAAAGGAACCGAAGTAAAAGATCTCAAGATTTCATAACTTTTTTTCTTCTTCTTCGAGCCAATTACCCACTATTTTTTGATTAATCAGTAGCCTCAACACCATCTCTCCAATAACTTTCGAAATTACCCAGGTCATTGCTGTCCGTATTCAAAAAGGTTTCCAAATTGAAGTTCGCATCTCCTGCTATATCGTTTGAGAAATCAGACAATGGGAAATCAGAATATAAATCATTAGAAATTGAGTGACTCTGCCCTCCATTTATCATTTGAGATCCAGCCAATTCGTCATTCTGAGCTGGGAATTCATTATCCAAATCATTGCTCAATTCAGGAGCCATGGTTGGATCATTAGTTAATTCTTCATTGCCCGCCGATATGAAATCGCCATTTAGATTGGTGGCATTCTCTGAAGTTGGTGGAGTCAGCTGTGAAACGTTCGAAGGTGTATTCTTAGCTTTGGAAGATGTGAGTAATGGATCTTCAACCTCTTCCTCCTCTTCAAGCTCTTCGATCTGTTCCTGTTTCTTGGATGATGATTTGGTACTAAGAGAACTCGGTAATGCATCTTTTTTATTATTTGTAGAGACCGTAATACCTGGGGTCAGTGGTGTAGTTGGAGTTGGAGGTTCTGATACGTTTGAAGAAGCTTTCTTAGTTCTTCTTCTGGATGCAACTGATTCTTTCTTCTTTCTAGTTGCCGTCGTAGTTGAGGCGGTTGTGGAGGATGGTGTAGTAGCAGTACTTGTAGCTGCTTTCGATATAGGAATTGGAGACTCTCCAGGAGTTGAACCTTTGGTTGTTTTTTTCGGTGGTGGCATCTGTTTCTTTGTTGGCTCCTTCTTAGATGCAACTTCACCTGATGATTCCTTCTTTGAACCATTAAGCATCTTTTTATTTTCCCTTTCTAATAGCATAAGTTGCATTTGATAGTCTTGTAATGCACTTGTACCAGATGGTAAATTGTTTGATTCACCCTCGCTGGGGTTTATGAATGAATTTGAGCCGTTGTTAGTATTCGGAAGTGGTGAATTGTCTTCCTTTCTTTTAGATTCAGTGTTGATCGGACTTCCAGTCAATGGAGAAGCTTTTGAGCTCGAATCATCTAGTTTAGCTCTTTTATTTGGACTATTGGCTCTTTGTGAACTATTATTGTTGTTTGCAGAACCAAGGCCGTTCAATGGAGTTTTAAATTGTGGTTGAGAGGAATATGGACCTTGCTGTTGTCTAAATTGGTTCATCTGCAGTTGAGCATTTTGAACCCGAGCATAACCATTAGGATAAACTGGGCCTGCTGCAGTTGGTGGTACAACTCCCCTTTTTTGACCAGCAAAAAGTTGAGATTGTTGCTGCATGAACCGTTGCTGGGCTTCATGTTGCTGTTGTGAAGGAAGGCTCTGGGGATAGTAAGAGGAATCTATTGGATTACCAAAAGAATCTATTAATTGCCCATATTGATTGTATTGTTGGGGAACCTGATTGAGGTGCTGAGATGAAGGAGTCTGATTTGAAGTAGAGGCATGTGCTGTTGCTGATGTATTTGATTGTGATGATGGCAGCTGAGGGTTTTGTGACTGCCCTTGTTGCTGTTGCTGTTGTTGCTGCTGTTGGAACAGCATCATCTGCTGTTGATATTGTTGTTGAAGAAATAGTTGCTGTTGAGGTTGTAATACACCAGTACCCTGACCAGTCATTGTCTGAGCCTGTATCTGAGCCTGTGCCTGGGCCTGTGCTTGTGCTTGTGCCTGAGCCTGTGCCTGAGCTTGAGCCTGTGCGTGGGCCGCGTGGAAAGTTGAATTGTGCAGAGCATGCTCTTTGTTCTGTCTGAAAAGTTGTAATTGGTAATAGTGTTGAGCATTCTCCGAACCACCTCTCTGGGTTCTAGCGTTGAAAACATCCCAAAAGATTTGCCACCACTCGTACAAGAAGCCTTGGGGAGCGTCTAGTGATATTGCGAGGGGAAGAAGCTCTTTCTGAGGGGGTCTTTTGATAGCTTTTGTGGTTGGGGCGCCAGTTGGAATATCCGCTTCTTTGATGAAACTCTGAGCAGTCTGAGGAAGGGAGGATTTGATCAAGAAATCGTAGATATAAGCGTTCAACAACTGCTTCGAGTTGGACGACTTGAGGTCGTTGAGGAACCGAGTGCCCTGTTGGTCTGTTCCCATCTCGGTGTCTCGCTGGTTTGACGGGGCCGGTCAGAAGCAAAGGAGGTGGGCTTTTTATTGACGAGTGCGCTCTTGAACTTTTCTGTTTGTTTAGTTGTTGATACTTTTTTTTCTTTATTCCCAGAAACACGCGCCAGTCCTGCTCTCACTGAAAATTTGGCTGGAAGTGCAAAAAAAAGGAAAGAACTTGGGCCTAGGTTTTTAGTCCCTTCTTTTCCTCTTGTTTCTCCTTCCCTTCCCTTTCCCACCCTTCCCGACTAAGCATAGTACTACACCGAAGACTCCCTCCCAGTCCCCTGACTTATCTATTACTTTTGTGGGCTGTTTTGAGTCTTCCCAACATCCACTGGACACTGGGTGGACAGATGAGATGGATATTAGCACTTACTACTTTCTTGTTACACAAGTGGTGGAAGGAGGGGAGTCGTTAGTTACCAGAGAAAACACGGAAAGCAGTAAGCACTTCACAGCTCTTATCGTATCTGCAATTACTCCTCAACTATTGATTGCAGGATTCTGCCAAACTTGATTCCTGTCTTACGCTGTTTTTCCAGGTCCTCGAAGACTTTATTATCCGCACTAGAGCCAGAGACATCAGATCAGAATTGTAAGACCTCAGTTCCAACTCGGAATTTAACCTCTAAAACACATTATAAGTGATGAGTAGAAATAATCCATCATCGTCAGCAGTAGAAGCATGGGCATTAATTGGTCGCTCACTACTTCTGCCAGAGAGCACTGCAAAGGGCTATGGAAAATCTTATCTTGCTTTGTGCCACGACTGTACAAAATTAATTACCCATAGTAAAGCATTCTCATTAGGACCTCGGTAATCTGGAATGCATTACTCTGTCCATGACCCGCCACATTCTTGCGTCCTCCTGCCTAAATTACTTTCTGGAAGCCTTGATAAAGAGCCCCGTTTCCTATCTCTACTTACCGACCATCGAAGAGAGGATAATACTGATCAAACCCCAACTCGAACCTGATCCTTAAGCTGATCTGAATAAGTTATTGGGGAGTGTTGTGGTGACGTTTCCGATCTCTTCCTAAATCTTCTCAGAATAAAGTTGATTACTTGCCCTTCTCTAAACACAAATGGCTGTATAGTCTCAATCTGCCACATAATATAGAGATCAAAAAGCTTAATGTTTGTGATGAACCAGTTGCGTATCGTATCACCTGTGCAAACCCACTAGAAGGGTACACCAAGAGTTAGATTACTCAAGGTCACTCACTAGGTTAAGCGTTAAACTCTATCATTGATCTACAAAACCCCAAAAGCCCCTATCAAGCAGTAGATTAAATCCCTCTTCCCCTGCTTGATATATATGTATTGGAACAAAAGAACAATAGGGATTAGAGGAAAGAAAGATGTGCTTATTTTAGTACCTACAAAGCGGAAGCACACGTCAAAAGCCATTCAGATTTATTAACTTCCTTCAAGAATAAAGTGGTTTTAGCCCTTCTTAGTCTTCCAGTCCCAAAGTCTCCTCCCAAAATTGCTTAAATATTCCGGAACAGAACAAGACCCAGTCGGGTCACCTGATAGAGAAGGATCTTACTTAATTTACGAGCGGGTAATGCTTTCAGTACATGAGATCAATATAACTAACTGAAGAAACAATAAAAAGGTTTAGGGATTGAGAGCTATATGCACACTCAGTTCTACCACCACATATAATTCTTCTTTAAGTTCAAATTATGTATACTTAAAAACTCTTCTTCCTAGATCCTTTAAATGTAGATGATCTTAGACTTCAAGCATATAGATGAGATCCTATCTCTGGATCTTGGTCTTGAAGTTTTATTAACTCGGAAGTATCCATTTGAACAACTTTTACAACGTCTTGTAAAGTCAGTAGTCCTTTAAAAAAACCATGCTCATGAAACAAGATAAATCGAGGCTTCAGATTAAAGAACACTTCTACCAACGTTGGTAATTCCAAATCAACGTTGAGTTTGACATAATCTTTTCCTGTCAAAAACGATAAGTCGATCACACCATTATCATTATTTTTCACGAATGAGACTCTCACATTATCTGAATTCGAATGAATCACACTTAGTTTAACGGCTTCATGATACAGCTCCTTGATTGATACCCAACCCAGCAGGTAAGGAGTCTGACGACTTTCCAAGACAGGTAACCCCTGAAACTTATATTCGGAAATCTGCATGATATCGCTCAAGCTTAATAAATCTTCCGCATATATGACTCTGAGATCGAAATTATCCAATTCCTTCATAAATTTATTGACTTTAACTAGGGGTAATGGTTTTGAAGTCTCCTTCAAATAAGGATAATTGAAAAATTTAATCCACAAATCGTAGCAATTATATTCATCAAACGAATCACTGGTTACTCTTGCAATCAAAACAGTCACCATAATAGGTAATACGTATGTCAAGGCACCGGTTATTTCAAAAACAGTCACGACAACCCAAACAGTCATTTTTGTAACTCCTGCTAAGAAAGCCGATGAGCCAACAACGGCATAAGCACCTGGTGAAACACATAATCTGGATGATGATTCACAAAGAGATGTCAAATAAGGACTTGAATGTTGAATCTGCTCCATAATCAAGCCTAAAACTCTCCCAAATATTGCCCCAATTGCTAATGAAGGCATCAAAACACCTGCTGGTACGATTGTACCAAACGTATAAGCCGTTAGAACCACACCAATCACACCAGTGGTGAATAACAAGAAAATCGTATACGAGACATTCGAATCACATAATCCACCAATTATAGTAGAAGACCCAGTAGTGGAGCAATCTTTGTATAATCGACCTATCAATGAGGTTAATGGCAATCTTGGAAAAATCAAAGGATATGAGACAACCGATGTGAATACTGACAAAACAATGATCTCCAAAATTTCGAACTTAACACCTCTAGAGCTAATATATTTTGTTCTCAATTGCGCAAATTTAATATTGAGATTATTGAACAAAGGACCATAAATGCCACCAAGAACACCTAACAGAATAAAGCCAATCAGTTCAACTCCTAGCCACTGGTTATCCATAGTAACGTAAACGTCAATACCTTCTTGGAAAGAATTCAAGACAACAACTCCAGCCATCGCACAAAAGAATGAGGTCCACATCTTATCACTTGGGTTAAAGTAAGAAGTTAACTGTTCCAAAGTAAATAAAACACCGCTAATTGGAGCATTGAATGCGACTGAAATACCGGCAGCAGAAGCAGCAACAAGGATTTCTCTTTCTTTTGCTTCATTCCGTATCCATAGTGGTAGATATTTCATCAATAGCGTAGCACAACAACACGAAATGTGAACTAGTGGGCCTTCTTTCCCAGCCCATATACCAGAACTAACAATCAATGTTAGCCCGACAGCTTTTATCAATAAAGTTTTGAAGTCTAAGAATTCATCTATGATAACACCACTAATGATTGTTTTCACTTCTGCAATACCTGAGTTTTTGGCGAATTTTGTATCCTTGACCAGAATAGCAGAAGTGGTAGCCAATATCAATGATGTAATGGTGTAAAGAACATATTTGTAAATAAAGGAGCCAGCAGTATTTGAATCAATGTGAATGATCTCATCCCATTGCTTCCAGTTCGAGCAAGCGTCTCCTTCCTCAATCCCTTTGCAGCAAGACGAATAAGTCAAGTAGACACCATTCGAACAAACACCACCTTTCAGGTCGGTTAACCACTTATACAAATAATCTAAGGAAGAAGTGAACCCACCAATCAAAACCCCAGTTCCTAATAAAATCAGCCATCTGGACCCTTGCCGTATGAAGCTGAAAATCTCTGATCTTTCTTGCACGTAGGACTTTTGAGCTTGTGCCTTCGCATACTCATGTGGCCAATCAATCGATGATAGATTCCCATACTGCTTCTCTCTGATCAAAACATCGTTATTCCTCCTCAGTTCGTCATTGATTGCAGTGCTGCTGTGAAATTCGATGGCGGGTATCCCGTTCCAGTCGGTGATCTCCATTGTAAGCTATACGATAGCCTTTGGGGTTTTTAAGTGGTTTTATGTGTAATTAGCGATTCTTCTCTTCTCAGTGTTGTTGATTTTCTTAGTTTTAGTTTGTTTTTAGTTTTTAGCTGATTTTTTTAGACGAAAAAAAGAATTGTTTACTTTGAAATCAGAGTATAAACATCAACTAGAAACTCGGAGCAAAAAGGAGGTAGCAAAGTATAAATCACTTCACAAGTTTGGGCAGTTCAGTTACCGTTAGATACTCAGCAAGATGTCCTACTTCTCAAAACCTGCTACTGCAAACACAACATTAGCAACAGAAGCAGACCTAGCCAACGATATAATCGTACAAAACCCTCCAGAAGATTCAATTTCTGATATCGCATTCTCACCACAAGCTGAGTTCTTCGCTGCCAGTTCTTGGGATAAGAAAGTCCGCATATATGAAGTGGGTGCCAATGGCCAAACAGAAGGGCGCGCCCTGTATGAACATGACGCTCCTGTTCTAACAACAAGATGGAGTGCTGATGGTACTAAAGTAATAAGTGGTGGTGCTGATAAACAGATTAAATTATATGATGTTCAAAGTGGCCAGTCTCAGCAAATTGGTGCGCATGATGCCCCTGTGAAAGTGATTAGATTTGTTGAATGCGGGCCTGCGAATACACCAGTGGTCGTGAGTGGTTCTTGGGACAAGACTCTAAGATATTGGGATTTAAGACAACCGCAGGCTATAAGTACAGTTCAACTACCGGAGAGGGTTTACGCCATGGATGCATCCCAGAAACTGTTGGTTGTAGGATCTGCTGAAAGACACATTTCTATCATCGATTTGAATAATCCTCAAGTGATTTCAAAATCCACAATGTCACCTTTGAAATGGCAAACAAGATCAATTGCCTGTTATCCACAAGGTAACGGTTACGCATTAGGTTCTATTGAAGGTAGATGTGCATTCCAATACATTGACGAAAGCGAACAAGCCAAAGTAGGGTTTACTTTCAAGTGTCACCGTCAGAGTGAAACAAAAGCAGGTAGAACAGAAAACCATGTTTATTCTCTAAATTCCATTGCTGCTCATCCGGTTTATGGCACTTTTGCTACTGCTGGTGCTGACGGAACTTTCCATTTCTGGGATAAAGATGCCAAACACAGATTGAAAGGCTTCCCAAGTTTAGGAGGTAGCATTACTGTCGCTAATTTTAATAGAAATGGTAACATTTTGGCAATCGCTGTTTCTTATGATTGGAGTAAAGGCCACCAATTCAACAATGCACAATATCCAAACTTGATTAGACTACATCCAACAAAAGATGAAGAAGTTAAACAAAAGAACAAAAGACGTTGATTTCTGTATGTGCTACTGTATAATATTTGATCAATGAAAAGAATCACAACGTTAGATTAGAGAGTAGTTATCCATATTTGTTTACACGTGTTCCGCTCAAGCCGGTGTGTATAGAAACTAACTGACATGACTCGGTAGACCACAGCAATCACTCGAGTAGCAGCCGGTCTCTATTGTTTACTATTGTTTACTGGAGAACTGCTTTCGGGTGACTATTCCCGTTTTCGGATTCTTGCCCCAAGATTTCCGCGAATTTTTTTTCGAAGGGAATCGAAAATTCTTTTTTTTCAAGGGATTCTCACAAAATTTGGGGGCCAAAGAAGAAAAACTGATCAACAAAAGATCCGGACGCACTAGAAACCAAAGAAGGCGATCTGGTGTTCTGGTTACTACTGACGACCACTGAACTGCTACAAAGAAACGAACATGTCTGCTTCGCTAGTCCACAAGCGTGAGATCTTAACTGCTCCTTTTGCTGCCCAACTGGATGGTATGTGTTTCTTAAGTCCCTTAACTGTTGTTCCCCATACTAACTAACTCCCCAACCAATAGACATCGATAAAGCTTTGTTTGAATATTCCTACAGCAAACAGACCCAGCAATACAACCATAACAAGGATCTTCAGACAGTCCAGCAAGTTCATCATAACAACAGGTTTGCTAGTTCCAACAACAATAACAACAAGAATAGCAACAGAAATAACAATCATCACCACCATAACCGTCATAATAACGTTCAAGGTCATAACTATGGTTTCTCTAGAAATGCAGCATCCGTTTCTAATAACAACTTTGGGAACATTAATAATCGCTCTCAGCAATATGTTGTTGCGCCTCCTCGTGTCGCTTCCTCTCAACAACAAATGGGTTACCAAAACATCAATGTTCCTCCACAGAACTTGGTGATTCAACAACCTCAGCCAATGGACTATAGTGGTTTAACTGTCCGTTCAAACTCTAGAGTCTCCCCTGTTTCGACTATCGGTACTGGTGGCTTTCCTCAATATAATAGCATCAGTGCATCTTCACGAGATTCCTTACTTGATGACTTGATTAGTCCAAGTTCTAGACTTTCGTCATCCGTCGCTAGTATCGTCAGTTCTAGCAGCACCGGTTCTGCTCATTCCCAGTTTGACTTCACTTCAAATGTGGTAGACAAGTCTAACACTTTGTCTCTAAACAGATTACAAGAATCAAATGTCCAAGCTACTGCTGGTTTTGGTTCTTTGGCTTACGGTGGAAATTCAGCTAAATCCACCGTTAATAATGGTTTTAATCTCGGTCTTAACGTTAATGAATTTAATAATGGTGGTGTTGACCATCGTTCAGGTTGGTTAAATATTTGGAATAATGATATGTCTGTTTGGGGCTGAACAGGCAGTCAAAAGCTGTATTTTTTTTTATGTTTTTTTCTATTTTACCATGTGTGTGTTCTATTTTATGAGTGTTTGTTTCCTACAAGATAGGAAGTTATGTGATCCAATGAGAATGTGGTATTTTTATTTTTTTTATCAGAAGAACTATATCTTCTATGAGCGTTTGTCCTATACTGATCGGTATTTGGTGTTTTGTTACAAAAGCATGGAACTCTTTTTATCTAAACCGGAGAGAAGTGGTTTAACAGTTCTTTTGTCTTTTAATAAGTTTTGATTTTTTAGTGATATGAGAAATGTGAGTGAGAAACGGTGGATTATATTGTCGTTAGTTATGGTGTTTTTACAAAAAAAGGTGGTGTTTTCTGGGATGAGAAGGAAAGTTACTGGACTGTGTGTTCGTTGTGAATTTGTTATTTTACTGAAGTGATTATTTTGATTTTTTAAGATGTGCCCAAGAGGTATTTATGTTTAAAGGAATGAAGATTGAAAATAGAGAGCTAGAGCTGAAGGTTGAGAGTTTTTTTTTGTATCTTGTTGTTGTGTTCTAATCATGAGGTTGTGGACTGTTTGATAATTGTCCTTTGTTTCCATAATTATTCCAAAAGAAAATGTTTTTTTATATTGATTTCAATAAGAGTTGTTTTGTATATATTACTCTTTATATGGTTAAGAGTTCATTGTGCTTCCTCATTACAAGCTGATAAGTTTGCGTGTTTATCTATTTTTTTTACTTCTAAACAATAAACTGTCTTCATATATTGAACTGCTCCGTTAAATGGGAGTTGTAAGTTGGTAGCTACTTAGAGTTTGGGAAATTTGAGGTCAAATGATCTATTGGTTTGCGGGTCTTTTGCTCTTTGTGCTAATTTTGGTATTTTGAAACTATGTGGAGCAGGGATTTTGGATTTCGTGCTAGTTGCTGGACGTTTCTGGAATACCGACGACTCTTCCAAAGGTGTTTGTTCACTAACCTTTTTTTTTTTGCTTTGCTTTAGATGATCATCAGACTTTTGAAGATGAAAGTTAAAAAGAAGTTCACCAGTGGCCTGGCCGTTGTGCATAATCTCAGGTTCGAGGAGTAAAGATGTGTTTTCAGGATCAAAGATTCTGGAGACCTGAGCATTTTCACCATCAACACGAATCACGGCTCTTTCAAGCAATGAGGGATCAACCGCTTCCACAGTCTGACTCACCTCTTCCACTTCTTTACCTCTGCTGCCATCCTCGAGAAAGATCATTGAAGAGTTCGGCTGTACTGTCAGATCCTTTTCAGTGGCATCTGGATCATCAAACCGTCCATCTTGTTCTGGATCGACCGCTGTGATCTCTGTTGCTTCTAGATAATCGCCATTAACGAACAAAGTCTCTACTCGGAATTTAGGAAGATCTGGCGCTCTGTAATCTGTCTGCAGCTGTTGTGATAGTTGTCTTTGAAGTTTCTTTAAATTTGCCCTAGTCAACTGATAAAGTATTTCACTAGTTATTCTAGTATTCCCATCCATGTCCTTAACTGGTTCCCTGCAATATCACACTACTAGCGACCTCAATTCCTCTGTATACAAAGCAGAACAGTGATGCTTTCTAAAACTTATTCTTATACGGTTTCTTAAGCATTCATTATCAAATTGTCTTTGGTTGCATCTCTTTTTTGTGTCATCTCAGATTTTTGAGTAAATATATAACGCTAAAACACATAACGCTACTTGTTTGTACTACCCATCAGATTCAACTAAGCCAAAAGAACTTCATATTTCGAACAGAGTAAGGTAGTTATAGCTCTGAAAAGCACCTTGGTCTAATTCTCCTTTGAACATTAGTGAATAAAAAACAAATCATTTTGATTAAATACAGTCTGCCACTATCACATCTTCAAATAACTCTCGGTCGCCAAGTTGGTTTAAGGCGTCAGACTGTAAAGGATTTCTAGTCATCTGAAGATCGTGCGTTCGACTCGCACCCGGGAGAAATTAATTTTTTTGCACCTGAGAAGGCTATACATTTTTCTTGTAAGTTGCTTGCTGCCCTCGGCAAGTTTGTTATTCGTAGTTGCTAATTGGGAATAGTTTTGGGTACTTTAAGTGTTTTTTTTTGGTTATGAAGGACGTTATTTCGTTTAATTCAGACTCTACAGGTATTGGATTTCTGATTAATGATTATTTGATTCAAGAAAGCGACATTTATAATCTTCATGCGCAACTATATATACGGAGAAGATAACAAAAGACTGAAGCTTTGATAATATTAATCCTTTTATAAAATTCGTATCAATTTTTAGTAATGCGAGATATTAATATACTAGCTTGTTTTCGTACTTGTTTTTAAATTTATGTTGACATAGACCAAAATTTTAAGAATTTTAAGAAAATTGAGTTATTTATTATTCAAGATAGACTAGAGACTATGTAGTATGTTAATTCTACGGTATGTTTTAAAATGTGGTACGTTAAACTCTTCGAAATACATTAACTATTTTGTATTCTGGGGTGGTACCTATACCTCTGCTCCGAGAGCGTATGTTTTGTTATGTAATGCCAGTTCTGAATTGAGAAAAAGGGCTACCACTGGAAGGTCGATGGTGAGTTGCGTCCGCAAATCCTTATATACCAAGTTCAACAGCGGTTGACTTCAAGCAGAAGCACAAACATTTTTCATGTCAGAAGGGCCTTTACGTATATCTATTTCGACCTACTCGCGAACTTGCTTGACATTTTGCAGTCCGGGTATTCAATTTTTTTTCCTGTACGACTTCTCATCCCATCTTCGATCAATTGGTATATAACCTTCTTTACTAACTACTGACTTGGTTCTTTTTATCTCTCCAAAAAATGGTCAAAGCATTTATTGCCCCATCTATTCTTGCCAGTGATTTTGCAAATCTAGGTTGTGATTGTCACAGAGTCCTGGAAGCCAGAGCTGATTGGCTACACATCGATGTTATGGATGGCCATTTTGTTCCGAACATTACGTTGGGTGTCCCAATTGTTGAAAGTTTGAGAAAGGCTATCCCAAGAGGTGATGGTAAATCCAAACCAAAAGCCTTTTTTGACTGTCATATGATGGTTGCGGAGCCAGAAAAATGGGTTGCGGAGTTCGCTAGAGTTGGTGCTGATCAGTTCACTTTTCATTATGAAGCAACGAAAGACCCTTTATCATTAGTTAAGCTGATTAAAGCCAATGGTATCAAAGCTGCATGCGCAATAAAACCAGGGACTCCTGTTGATGTTTTGTTCGAATTAGCTCCGTACTTAGATATGGCCTTAGTCATGACCGTCGAACCAGGTTTTGGTGGTCAGAAATTCATGCCAGAAATGATGCCAAAAGTTGAAGCATTGAGAACGAAGTTCCCAAACCTTAACATCCAAGTTGACGGTGGTTTAGGTAAAGCTACTATCCCAGCTGCCGCAAAAGCTGGTGCTAATGTTATTGTTGCCGGTACTTCTGTATTCACTGCTCCTGATCCAGCCGAAGTCATCAAATTCTTAAGGGATGAGGTTGAAACAAATTTGAAGGAGAGAGGATTACTAAATAATGACGATGAATAAAACCAGACTCATCAAATAAATTTTAGAAATATGCTAGCTTACTAGGCTGTAGCTTACGAAAAGTTTAAAACTGCAACCAAAGGCTCGACCAAAAACTTGAATGCAATAAATACCTACTCTATATGATTTCAATATGATGGACCACCAAGCGTAGTTCCTTCACCATTCGAGTCAATGACTAACGTAGTTGAAGCAGCATCTTCAATAACAGACCACAAAGCTTCTTTAACCAAGTTAACCTTCTGCTGTAACTTTAGTGGTACTTCAGAATCGATATCCATGGATTCTTCAACCTGTGCAGTTGCATCTATTAAAAGTCTATTCTCATCTTGTTTTCTTCTGGCAATATATTTCTTATTTCTTTCGATCTTCTGCAATCTTTTCTTCGATAAGGTGGTGGTCGTGAGGTTACCTGTTGGCTGGGCACCATTATATATGGCAATAGCAGTACTCTTTGGTTGACCTGAAGTTGATTGAGCAGAACTTCTTGGTGGAGCAGTCAACCCATTTCTAGCTCTGGCAGCTCTTTTCTTCGCTAGAGATGTTCTCTTTTTAGCTTGAAGCATGGTATCTTTTGGTTTATTAACTGAGTTTCTGGAAGGCATTTTGTAATGTGTGAGAGTTTTATATAGCAACTAGCTTGATAATGTTTCAGCTCATCTCTTGACTGAGTCTTTTTGTTTAAATCAAAAAAATTTTAGATTGTTGCGCTTATCGATACGTGTTGCGCCTACCATTTAGGGCCGGTAAATTTCGGAAAACAGAGAGTTTTTGGTTTTCGGAACTCGTCCTTGTTAGCTCAGTTGGTAGAGCGTTCGGCTTTTACAGTCAAACTAAGGGAAGATCATTTCTTAGCGGAAGTTAACCGAAATGTCGGGGGTTCGAGCCCCCCATGAGGAGTTCTCTTTTTTTTTTTACCTGAGATTACTTGAGCACCTGGTCTCGTCTAGCTTAAGAGTATACTCAACATTGATACTCTTTCCTCATTTTTATTTACAAGAGAACACACCAAGAAACAAACAGCTCAGAATGTGAGCCACCGAATATGATATGAATCTATCTTTATATAGAGATATTTGAAGATTTTCTACAACGTTTTATACTAAATTAATATAAAGAAAACAAAGTTCTCAATATCACTACCATAGACTGTCAATCGACCAGATCTATTTCTAATTTCGGTACTGGATGATTTAAGGGAACCAATAAGTTTTAGAATTCTATGAAAGTAATACAAAGCCAGTTATATGTCTTCAAGAGAGTCCTGTATGATTATACTGACTGCATTCTGCAATAAGATACTCATACTTTTACCAATTTACTTTAGTAGAATGGGACTGCTGCACCATCCCCGCGTAAATCTGAACCTGCAGAGTAAACCAACTGCTCGCCAGGCTCTCTTCTAATTATTTGACCTCTACCGAACAACCTTCTACGATATCCCTTAATAACCCTAACCTCATGCCCAAGTTCTTTGAGGCCTTCAACAACTTCAGAACTAATGCCTTCTTCAACATTAACAACAGTGACTGATCTGCTAACTGGTCCATTTGAACCATGACCCTCATCAGTATGACCCAATTCTTCATGTGGTGTCAATGTGATCCTTGGCGCATCTAAAGATTCTTGTGCGTCGTAGCCAAATAGCAAGAGATTAAAATATACTTGAACATGGGCTTGTGGCTGATTGAAGCCACCTTGAATACCATAACTAGCATATAGCTCCTCACCCTTCTCTGTCGGTGTGGTGATTAACCCTGGAATAATAGTATGGTATGGTCTCTTACCACCGGCTAGAACATTCTTGGATTCTTTGTTGAAACTGAAATTTGCACCTCTATTCTGTAAGAAGAAACCTTTTCCAGGGACCAAAATTCCACTTCCAAAGTTATGAAAAACTGAGTTGATGAAACTAGCAGCATTACCTTCACTATCAGTCACAGAGAAATAAACAGTATCTGACTGAAAAATCTGACTTGGAAGCTCACCGACTTCTAGTTTAGTGTTGTCCAATGCCTTGGTCTTATCAAAAGATTTCGAACGTTCGTTAAAGTATGTCGAATGCAAAACTTTTTGGATAGAAGCACTTTGATCAATGTTGTATTTTTTCAATAGATGGTCATGATCATTGACATACTCTTCGCTGTCTTTAAATGCTAATTTCAATGCTTCTATAACAACATGTAAGTACTCAACCGAGTTATGCTTCAAGTTCTTGAGATCGATTTCACCCTTTTCACTTAAGGCTTTGATGATACCAAGAGCCAATAATGCAATTATCCCTGAACTGTTTGGTGGGATTTCCCATAGCTTTTTGCCCAAAAATTCATACGAGATTGGATCTACAAAACTTGAAGTGTGCGATTTCAAATCTTCCAGCGTTAAAAGCCCACCACGAGACTGAACCTCGTTTACAATTGCTTCAGCAACTTCACCTTCGTAAAAACCCTTCTTACCTTCTTTCGCAATATGTTTAAGAGTGTGGGCTAGGTATTTGTTCCTCAACAACTGGCCTTGTTTTGGAGCAGTCAAGCCTTCATTTGGCAAGAATAAAGCAAGCTCGTTGGCTTTAAACTCGTCACTTTTAGATTTATTGACCTCCTTCAAGGTAGTCTCACTATTCTTGTACAAGCTAGCACTGATCTCAGAGATTGGATAACCCTTTTCAGCTAGTTCAATAGCGGGCTGTAAGATTTCTTCAAAAGTGACATTACCAGAACCCCATTTTTCAATGGCATCGTACCAAGCTGCAACAGCTCCAGGTGTGTTGACAGAGAAAACGGAGTTAACTTTCAATCTATTATGCTCAATTTCCTCAGCATGTTTCTCCAAAATATGTTCTAATGATAATTCTTTAGCAGATCGACCACAACCATTTAAAGCATGGGCTCTCTTCTCCTTGTTATTGTAAAATATAATGAAAGCATCACCACCGAGATCGGTGGAGGCAGTCTCAGTGACACCTAGTGCAGCAGCAACGGCAACAGCAGCATCAATGGCATTTCCACCTTTTTCCAGTATCTTGATACCAGCTGCATTGGCCAGAGGTTGAGTTGAAGAAACAATTCCTTTAGTAGCGTAGACTGTTGATCTTCTTGAGGGAAACTTTGGAGCAGGCATTCTGTCAGAGGGTGCTTAGACGACGACCTTGTAATCGCTGAGGTACCAAAAGAAAGCTGTATTGAAAAAGACTTTATATGGTGTGCGTGTGTTGCAATAGGGCGAATCAAATGTATTATTTTGACTCCAGGTTTTCCAGGTCAAATGTAGTAGTAACTGTGTAAGTTCCGAAACGGATCGTGTTTGAACCTTTTCGGAAAGCTACCCGAACATATTACACCCATAGCGAAGGAGATGCGGCCTAAAGGATCTGTATGATAATTGGGAGCTCCAGAAGCGATGATAGAATGATAACAAATAAGACTCTCGTCCAATACGACTGCTCTTCTAAGCTTACATTGCAACACTCTCTGTTCGTGCCAATGTGGTTTCTGAGTAAACAACATAAGAATTTCGCGATAATATAAACTTATATACCTCAGTTGGACCTCAAGATCTTCAGTCGCTCACAAGTAACAACAGCGCACAATAACTATAAACAATGGCAACAAGTAGGGCAGGTGCTCCAACAACACTGGGAAGAGTAATTGCTGGATTCCTAGGTCTAGCCATCGGTGGTTCTATCACTTACTACTTCATGAGAGATTACCAGTTGATCAAATTCGAACCAACAGCTAATCCGAACGACAAGAATAAAAAACTGAAGGTAAGCTTTAGAGAGATGCAGCCGCTAGAACTGAAGCCTGAAGCAGCAGCTGCTAGAGCGGAAAAGACAAGACAGCTGGCGTTGGATCCTCATACGAAGGAAGAGATCGAACAAGTCATTCAGGATCCAACAACGTAGTCTTTTTAATTCACTTACTCTGCAACTTGAACATAAAGCTCATTATGACCAGCCTATCAATATTAATGAGACCAGGATAACGATACTATTTAAATAAATATATGACTTAACTACACTTGCTATTTTATTTTTTTATTTTTATTAGATTCAAACCATAAATCAAAAAAAAAAAGATCAACCTAAAGTGGTTAAACAATAGTCTGATCAGAAACGTAACAATAAAAGATAACAACAAAAGCGATTAAAAGTTATTTAAAGCAGGATTTAAAAAAACACACAAGTAGTAGAAAATGATAAAGGCTATTTTTTAATAAAAAGCCATATCACTTAAGCAAGCTGTAACCAATTAAGCAGTGGCTTCAGTGGATTCAGCAGGTTCAGTAGCTTCAGCAGTTTCTTCAGATTGTTTACCAACGAACTCGCCGTAAGCTTTGAAAGCATCATCGAAATGTTGTTGGAAGATTTCTTCATTACCTAATAGAGCAAAGATTTCTTCATTAGATAAATCTAACAACATACCAGTAATCTTACCAGCTGCTTCTGGGTCAGAGGCTTTACCAGTGTTAACAACCTTTTGATATAGTTGTTCACCTAAAACTCTCTTCTGTTGGTCTGGTGGGAAGTTTTGAATGGATTGAGCTAATTGAGCAACGTTCAAACCTTGAGGTTCATCACGGTTTCTTGGTCTGTTGTTTGGAGCACGGTTGTAGAAACGTTGACCATTTCTTCCTTGGAAGTCTTGGAATTGAGGAACACCACCGTAAATTGGTTGGCCTTGGATAGGACGACCAGCCCATTGTGGAGCACCTGGTCTTGGACCTTGTTGCATGATGAACTGTGGGTTTGGACCACCAATTGGACCTCTAGCACCTTGTGGTAAGAAGTTTGGTTGACCGTAGAAAACTGGAGCAATAAATTGACCTGGTAAACCGTTAGCAGCAGCTTGTTGTAATCTTAATTGGTTTCTAGCTTGAATTTGTTGTTCTAATTGGGAACGTCTAGCTTCTTTACGTTGAGCTAAAGCAACATATAATGGCTTGTTAGCAACAAGTTTTTGGTTTTCTTCACTGATGGCTCTTGAAGCTTCTTCTGGAGAAGAGAAGGAAACGAAACCAAAACCTTTAGAGTTACCTGCATCATCAGTCATAACTTTAACAGAAGTGATGGTACCAAATTGAGAGAACTCTTCACGTAATTTTTCATCATCGATGGAATCATCCAAGTTTTTGATGAATAAGTTAACACCTTGAGCTTTAGATAATTTCTCTAATCTTGCGGCCTCGTATTGTTTTTTCAATTCTTCTAGACGTTCAGATTTCTTTTGCGCACGACCAACGTAGATTTTTTTAGATTTTAATTCAAAATCATTCAATTCTTCAATGGCTTTAACAGCAGAGTCATGTTCTTCGAAGTTGATGAAACCAAAACCTTTAGATTTACCATCTTGATTGACTTCCAAACGTAAAGAGGTGATGGCACCGTATTTGGAAAATAGTTCTTTTAGTTCATCTTCAGTAACCTCCAAGTCAATGTTTTTAATGTAGACATTGGTGAACTTGTTTAAGACTTCGGCCAATTTGGATTCACGATCTTTTCTGGAGATATGAGGACCAACAAATAGCTCACGACCATTCAAGATCATACCATTGATGTTTTCGATAGCAGCTTGGGCAGATTCAGCAGATTCGTAGTGGACGAAACCGAAACCTTTGGAGATACCAGTGGCTTCATCAATGGCGACTTTACAAGAAAGAATTTCACCAAAAGTAGAGAAGGTATCATGTAAATCTTTGTTGTCAATAACTGGGTCCAAGTTCTTGATGAAAATGTTACCAGCACCGTTTCTTCTAACAGAAGGATCACGTTGAGACCACATAATTCTGATTGGGTGACCTTCAACTGGAGTGTAGTTCAACTCTTCTAAGGCCTTTTCACCGTCCTTAACATCAGCGAAGTTAACGTAAGCATAACCTAGAGATCTTTTGGTAACAGCATCACGACAAACACGGATGGAGGCAACTTGACCGATTGGAGAGAACAATTCGAATAAAACAGCTTCAGTGACGGTTGGTTCCAATTCACCGACGTACAAGGAAGCAGTTGATTCAGCAACGGATTGGGAAGATTGAGATTGTTCTTCAGCGGCTGGAGATGCTTCAGTGGATTGTTGATCTTTAATGTTCAAGTTATCCAAACCTTGAATGGCATTTTCGACAGATTCAGTAGACATATTGAAATAATTGGTAAATTGAGTAATTGATATGGGTTTTTTATAAGATTTTCTAGTTTTTTTGGAGGCTTTTTTAAACTAAATTTTAATAACTTTTGATGTGTAAAAAAAAATTGTTACTTTTTATGGTTTTTTGATTTTTTTTTTGTCTAAAAAGATTTGGAAGGGGTTTAAACAAACGTGTGTAAGATTTGAACCTCTTTAAATCTGATTATCAGCAGTTTTTTTTTCTTTTTGAATGGTTTGAGCCAGAAGATATTTGTTACTGGTCTCTTCGACAATTTGGAAAAAAAAAAATTTTGTGAAGACGCAAACGGAATGAGGGTGTGCGCATAGCAGAAAATACAAAATCTTTTCTCACGTGACGGTCACATGACCGAATTACCGGATTAGGCAAAAGGAAAATTACCACAGCAACGACTAGAGGTATTAGCTTAATCTTGATTAATGAGATTTCGCTCAGCATTATCTGGCAATTCAACGTGTATTGATTATAATAATGGTTAACTGTCTCGGAATAACATCATGATACCCTGGGTTGCAGGAAGGATCGAAATCTAAGGTTAAGAATACGAGTGTGGGTCTTTGACCAATTAGAGCCTGAGAATTTGTCAGGAACTCATACGGGTAACCAAGAGTCCCTATTGTAATTCCATATCCGGACACTCTCATGAGAGCGGTTGGCACCACACAAACACTTTCTGAAAAACAAGTTTTTTTGGAATTTTTTTTTCTTCGTTACGGCCAGCAGAGACTACAAAAAAATAACAAAAAATTTCAAGAAGAGAAAACATCAACAAGCCATCTCTCGTTCACTTACCACAGCACACGCACACATTTGAAGGACCCTTGGACTCGTTGGATTAGAGATAATCAGCAGCTGAGTGAGAAAAAAATGAGTTCCAAGATCACCCGTATTGCCATTGTGTCTGATGACAAATGTAAGCCAAAGAAATGTCGTCAAGAGTGTAAAAAGTCATGTCCCGTTGTGAAAACTGGTAAATTGTGTATTGAGGTTACTCCAACGAACAAAATTGCATTCATTAGTGAAAACCTATGTATCGGTTGTGGTATCTGTGTTAAGAAGTGTCCATTTGGTGCTATTAACATTATCAACTTACCAACCGATTTAGAGAAACAAGTTACACATCGTTACTCTGCAAACTCTTTCAAATTGCATAGATTGCCTACCCCAAGACCAGGTCAAGTTCTAGGATTAGTCGGTACCAACGGTATTGGTAAGTCTACTGCTCTAAAAATCTTGGCTGGTAAACAGAAGCCAAATTTAGGTAGATTCGATGAACCTCCAGATTGGCAAGAGATTCTAAAGCACTTTAGAGGTTCCGAGTTGCAAAACTATTTGACTAAGATTTTAGAAGATAACATCAAGGCTATCATCAAACCACAATATGTTGATAACATTCCAAGAGCCATCAAAGGTCCAGACACCAAAGTCGGACAACTACTAAAAGCTAGATTAGAAAGAAAAGATGCCATCAATGGTATTGTTAACACTTTAGAATTGAAAGGTATCTTGAAGAGAGATGTGTCAGCTTTGTCTGGTGGTGAATTACAAAGATTTGCTATTGGTATGACTTGTGTTCAAGACGCTCAAGTTTATATGTTTGACGAACCTTCATCATATTTAGATGTCAAACAACGTTTGAATGCTGCTTTGATAATCCGTTCCTTGTTACATTCCCAGTCATATGTCATCTGTGTGGAGCACGATTTGTCTGTTTTAGATTACTTGTCAGATTTTGTCTGTATTTTATATGGTGTTCCATCTGTTTATGGTGTTGTTACCTTGCCAGCTTCTGTTAGAGAAGGTATCAACATGTTCTTAGAAGGACACATTGTTTCTGAAAATTTGAGATTCAGAACTGAATCATTACAATTCAGATTAGCGGATGCACAAGATGCTATTCAGTTGGATGCTTCCAGATACTATACCTACCCAGCTATGCAAAGAACCCAAGGTGAATTCAAATTACACATTTCTAAAGGTGACTTCAGTGATTCTGAAATCTTAGTCATGATGGGTGAGAATGGTACTGGTAAAACCACATTCTGTAAATTGCTAGCAGGTGCAATTCCTGCTGATAATGACCTTGAGGTTCCAAAACTAAATATCTCAATGAAACCTCAAAAGATTGCCCCAAAATTCCCAGGTACCGTTCGTCAATTATTCTTTAAAAGAATCAAAGGTTCATTCTTGAGTCCTCAATTTCAAACTGATGTTTGTAAACCATTAAGAATTGATGATATCATCGATCAAGAAGTCCAACATTTGTCTGGTGGTGAATTGCAGAGAGTTGCTATTACTTTAGCTTTAGGTACTACCGCTGATATCTATTTGATTGATGAACCTTCAGCTTATTTGGATTCTGAACAACGTATTATATGTTCCAAGGTCATCAGAAGATTTATTTTGCATGCTAAAAAGACTGCGTTCATTGTCGAGCACGATTTCATCATGGCTACATATTTAGCTGATAGAGTTATTGTCTTTGACGGTGTTCCATCCCAGGAAACTTACGCTAGAGAACCAGAATCATTATTAACCGGTTGTAACAAATTCTTGAAGAACTTGAATGTTACTTTCAGAAGAGATCCAAACTCTTACAGACCAAGAATTAATAAACTAGATTCGCAGATGGATAAAGAACAAAAATTATCCGGGAACTATTTCTTCTTGGATAACAATTCTTTATAGAGGGCGTTTTGAACAGCATTGAAAATGTCAACGTTATTAATGGAGAACTTCAGAGCCATTCAGGAGTTTGGAAGATTCCTACCAAGAGTATTTGGACGAATGGACAACCGTCCAGTTTAATTCCTACCAAGGAAGTTTGTGTGGGATTTCGGTTCAATTCAACGTTTGATTCAGGTGGTGATGGTTCTGATGACTTTCAAGGATTAATGTTGATGTCAATCAACTTGTTGAAACGCCCTTCATTGGTAGTTTTCGTTACCAATTATTTATTATGGGGCATTTTGTTTTTGTTGATTTATATCATGTTTTAAGTTTTCTTGCATGCAAAGTTGATGATGATTAAGGTCAATTCTTGTGATATATTCATCTTTAATCTTTTTTTTAACCTTTTTTGGCCATCAGTAATCTGGTTGTTTGGTTAGTATTGTTTCGTCATTGGTTATGATAATTTAAAAGACGGTTTTAATTCATGTATACTACTACTCTGGCTTTAATAAAAAGTTATTAACATTAAAACTGGTAGTGTCGTATCTTATATCTTAAGATCTTATAACTGATGAAGCGCGAATTATCTGTCACAGGCGGAACTTGGAAAAAAATCGAGACTCGAAATGTAAACAAGAAGTTCCACACTTTCTTGATCGATAAAATCAAATCAGATCAGATCAAATAGCTGTACGTTCTCGGATTGTTGGTTATTCTCCCATTCATATCACTACATTAGTCACAACCATATCATATTTTATGCTTTGATGGTGAAAGTACAAGAAAAACCACTATGGGTTCTGGGGTATGGTTCGCTTATATTTAAGCCACCACCGCATGCTAAATATGTTATTCCTGGTATCATTCACGGCTACTCCAGAAGATTCTGGCAATCATCTTCAGACCACAGGGGCACACCTGAGAAAAAAGGAAGAACTGCCACTCTCATATCTTATAATGATATAATAGCTCATACCGAATTTCTCGAAAGCGTAAAGCAGTATGACCTAGGCGATGATTTTGAGTGGGATAAGTTTAAGAAGCGAGATTTAAAAGTTTATGCTTGTGCGTTTTATATTCCTGGTGAATATGCTAAGGCTGTTGCAGAATATCTTGACATTAGAGAGCAAGATGGGTACACTACTCATAATATTCCCTTCATATTGCACCATGACCCGGAGGTTCACATTCAACCAGAACTGGTCGAAGCTATTGAAGAGCTGCCAATAGACGAGCATACCGGAAACCATGTGTTGAATAGTATCGTTTATATTGGAACAATTGACAATGAAAGCTTCGTTGGGCCTGAAACTATTGAACAAACTGCAACTGTCATCAGTGAAGCCAAGGGTCCAAGCGGCGAAAACTGGGAATATCTGGAAAAGCTTCATGAATCATTATTGAGGCTGGATAAACATGGTAAAGATCGATATCTTGATGCATTAGTAAATGAAGTGGTTAGAATAAAGCAAGTCAAAGCTTTGCACCATCATCCAAAATGAGAGAGTGTGAGGTAAGAGTAATGTTATTAGAGCAGCATGACTGGTTGGATTATGATGCATGGTTTTTAATATAGAACAAACACATGAAATAACTGTAATATGTTTCGGTATTACTCATCTACCTTCCCAATAAGGAACCTCGAACGACTTTATAATAATTCGCTTTATAGTGTAGCGCAATTAGTTTCCCCTTTGGGCGACTTACTCAAAAGACTCATCACAGGAAGTTTTACCCTGAAAAAGACACAGAGCAAAAGAAGCCCCTACGAGATATATAATACTATAAAAACTAGCCAGTTCCTTCCTTGTTCTTAATAACTGTATATTACACAGAAGAGTAGAATACTCCATTGGAAACCTTTTGAAGATGATAAGTGAAAAGGGCTCCACGGTCTTGGCCACAATGGGCACAGTCTGCTGGTGTATCCAGCTAATTCCACAGATTTACTACAATTACAAGAGAAAGAACTGTGAAGGTTTCCCACCACTGATGATGTTCTTATGGGCAGCCTGTGGTGTTCCATTTGCGATATACTTCATATCCACAAGGGCGAATCTCGCGGTTCAAGTTCAGCCTGTCTTGTTCATGTTTTTCTGCTCTATCGCATGGATTCAATCTGTTTATTATCCTCCTGTTAAATTGAACCACGTCAAAATTGCTGTTATTATAATAAGTTTTGTTACCATATCTTCAGGTCTGATGATTGGATTCATCATATGGCTGCGAAGATTATATGACTCCGGTACTGAGTGGCCAACTTTGATTTTTGGTATTCTTGCTTCAGTTTTGCTTGCATTGGGATTGATTCCACCTTATTTTGAATTAGCTAAAAGAAAAGGAAGAGTGGTAGGCATCAACTTCTTATTTCTGTTTGTCGATTTCATGGGTGCTTTCTTATCAATGTTAAGTGTTGTTGTTGGTAATATGGATATCATGGGTATAGTACTTTACTCAATCTGTATGACTTTAGAGCTGGGGATATTCTCAAGTCATTTGATTTGGTGCTTGAGATTCAAGTGGTTTGGTAAAGGTGAGGATGATAATGATAGTGAAGTACAATTGGAAAATCAGTACAAGGAAGAACTAAAAGGTACAGATGTCCTTGAGAAGGGATCAATGAAAGATGTTAGCGAAGTGACGCAGGAGACCTCCAGCCTTCAGCTCGAAAGTGACATAGAACGAACTACGAGGCTGGCTTAATATTCATATTTTTTGTTTTTCGATCTTGTTTTAATGCTTTTGGTTTTATATTTGCATCATAATGACTTATGATTATACAATAAGAGTCTTTTATTAAGCCCACTTGTAGAGAGAGAGACAGACCCCTGCAGCTGTTGGGCTTAGACCCGCGAATTTCAAGAGTACTTTGTAAGTTCCAATGAATACAGCATTCAACGACATTTGTTGGTCCGGCAGTCTCCAGAAACGTTAGAAAGGGCCATTGATCTGTGTGAAATCAATCCAAATTCAGAAAATTCAGCTTATATTTACCATAGAAACACTCATATTGTACTAGAAGACTCTATTATTCCGACACAGAATCCCATTTTCCGCATAGGTTCAACAGCCATTAAACGATGGACCAAGAACAAGAAAACCCAGACAATGCACCACTCACTCTCAGTTCTATGGGACTGTCAATATACTCAGACCTCATAAGTTCCCTTGCACACGAGATCCTCACAACATCACTCATCAATGAGCAAATAACCAGATCACAATTTGGAAAATTGGTGCATATTCAGAAGCCATTACAACCAATAATAGAGCCCGCACCTACAAACACATTGAACGTACTCAATAATGGCCTGGGGAACGGATCACAATCGCAGACACCGAGTCAAACTACAAGCAGAATAGGAACACCCAGTACGGAGTTGGCCACGCGAACTGAATATTATGATGTGGTGGGTCGAGATATTTTCGGTAATGCCAAAGTTCCCGACAGTAATAGGTTCTTCATCTGTACCAACTGTTCTAGGAAAATAGCCGGTAATAGGTTTGCAGCTCACATTGATCGTTGTTTAGGTGGTAGACAGAGAAAATAAAGGAATAATAATGACATTACTTTGAGATTGATATGCATGTAGTTTGTATATAGCAAAGTTAGAGAAACATGGGTTCTCTAATTGGTAATAGACGAGCCTCTCTCTAGCCCTTAAAAATAGGAACACGTAAGTAGGGCTTTACAGTGGAAAAGAGCCTAAATAATCTGCCTCTGTTCTATTTCAGTGGCATGAGCAGAAAGTGTCTGATCTGCGTTCCATACAAAAACCCTTATTTGACATTTGATAAGCTTTTTTTTGTATGTGTGCATTGTGCAATGGGCCGAAAAAAAGTTGAAAAGGGAGCAAACCATCATTTATCACCATTACAGACCCTATAAACCTGTAAACCTACTGGAAAACACCCGAGATGAGTGAACTGCTACAGCAATTGAATGCCGACTTCAAAAAATTGAAGAAATCAGACAGAAACCGTGAAACTCTGACTTCTACATCTCATTTCATCACTCACCTAGAATCACTTTATGGTGAGATAGAGAAGGAAGAAGACAACTTTGATAGAAGCCATATCAATAGGCGGTCAATGAAAGAACTACACTCAAATCACAAAATTTGGGAGGAATCTGTCAAAAATGATATAAAGACCACCAATTCAAGTATTGTTAAATTTGGAAAGAACTCCATAGACAAAATCCAGGAGTTTGAACTAGATGAAGTCTACCTCTATAAAATACCTAAGGAAGAGCTGAACCTGCAGCTGGTAGATAATGCAATCAAACTGCATCTCATAAGGAATGGTGACCTAAGTGTATTGAATGAACCCTTAGCGAACGAGAATAATGACGATGTGTCTTCAAGAATTGATCTAAGCATCCTTAATAAGTTTAATCAGATGAATGATGTATTACGCAAGATACAGAATAGGGACTTGAAAGATGCTATAGAGTGGACCATTGAAAATGAGAAAACTCTAATAGGTCAATTTGGTTCAGAGCTGGAGTTTAAACTGCACAGATTACAGTACCTTCAATACTATGAACAAGGGAAAACACTAGAAGCTTTAGCATATGCTAAGAAATGGTTCAAAAAGTTCATTGATCCGAATAATTCTGCAAATGATAAGAATTTGTCAAGTATCTCAAAGTTGTTAGCTTCAAATCTTTTCCTAAATAATGACAAATCGTCTCCCTATTTTCATAATAATCAGCTACTAGATTCAAGCTTTAAGGAAGCTGCTCTCCTTTTTTCCAAAGAGTTTTGCTCCGTTTTAGGGTTTGCCTTTGAATCATCTATCTTCACTATTGTATTGAGTGGAATCATCTCAACACCTGGTTTCCTGAAGTATACTCAAATCACCAAGAAGAATTTGAATAATAGATTTGATTGGACAAGTAAAGATGAGTTACCTTTTGAAATTAATCTACCTTCATTCTTGAGGAAATACCATCCTATTTTTATCTGTCCCGTCTCAAAAGAAGAGACTACATTAGAAAACCCACCAATGTCATTGCCTTGTCATCATATTATATCTAAACATAGTTTAGGGAAGTTGAGTAGACATGGATCAAATTTCAAATGTCCATATTGCCCTACCAACTGCTTAGCTTCACAGTGCAAGCAAGTTACATTCTATCATATTTGAAGAGGAGAGCAACAGGGAACCAATGAATAAATGCTTAATGAGAATATATAGATGGATCACATATCCAGGTAGTCACTGGCCACCAGTAGTTCCAATGCTATCTCAGTAGGGATGGCAAACTCAGGAACATCCAGCTGATCCCTGTATTTCAAATTGTAAAACAGATATTCAACCACCTTGCCGATTATAACTGAATCGAAACTTAAAGGTATTCTACCCTCTTTGGACTCTCTAAAACTGGAGTTTAGTGTATGTCTCAAAGTACCAGAAACTTCAGCAGCTTCTCTCGAGATGACAAACTCGAATTTATCTGATGATATTATCGTGACGTATTTGGATACCATTTTTTTCGAATCTCAAAAGTATGATGAAAGGCAGACTTTGTTGAACTATGTCTTGTTTATTGTATTCTGTATAGATTATACATTCAGTCCTTTTCTCTGTGTTGTTGGTCGCGTTCAAAGAGACTGCGTTCAAGAGGGCCTTCAGACCTGAAAGTCTCGAGTCCTTAGTCTCCGGAGTCTTATTCTCCAACTCAAAGAAAATAAACGTTTTTGTGTCAAATGAAAAACTCTCTGAATTTGAAGATGGTTAAAGATGATACCTAGATCTTCTTGACAATACAGTATCAGTCGATTGAAACACGTTATAGGCCCACACACAATGAAACTTAACATTCGAAACGATACGAGACCAATTTTGGAGTCTGGTTTAATGAACCACAAACGCTTCAATGTCAATGGAGAACTTTCACCAAGTCAAACCACAAACGATATTGAGAAAGGCCATAGTCTGCTATAACATGAGTACAAGTATGACAGCCACCATGCTTTTGTCGTAGAAAGGTGCTAGCTGTATAAGTATGATTTCACAATTTCAAACTTCTATAAGATCTCACGAAGAACAGTCCTTGCTGTTATTTCCCTAATGGTATCATTCATAATTGCTACTGCTCCTGTTTTCATATCACCAAAAGGTTGTTATTCGGGTAACTACTATTTTGGGCATATCACGAACTTAAAATTATTACTTCGAAGTCCCTTGTAATTTCGTTCATTTTTGAGAGCCTACATGTGACAGATATAAAGGTTATAGGGAGTGCAGTTCGAATTCTCAACACTCTCATTTTGTGGTAGTTAACCATTGTTAAGTGTCATGACTGATTAAATAAATAATAAATTAGAATAAATAGTGAAGTTAATAGAACCCAACCATTTTAGAACGCCAGTATTCAACTTCATGCTTGGTTGGCCAGGGCCATTGACTCAAATCATAAGGTATGTAATCTTCCTTTTCTTCAATTTCAGTACTTTGGAGGTTTGAAAAACCATGATTTCTAATAGTTTCGGACATTCTGGTTGGTAGGCCGCCTAGGAGAATGGCCAGGGCTTTCCTACTTGGAATGATCTTCAAGTTCTGCCAAATCTGAATGACTTCTGAAATTTCTTCTTGATAATTACACTTTCCACAAAGCAATAGATATGAAGACCACGTTTCACTTGAAGGAATCAGGTTTTTATGATCAATCAGTGAACTTTTAACATATTTCTTGAACTCATGTACTGCAATCTGTGAAGCATATTTGTCACCCCATTTCAAGCCAGTATAATTCTTTGACGCAGGAATTATCAAAGATAATAGACATTTCTCATTGACTTCAAACTTCAGGTATTTTTTCATGAATCGTTGATATAAGTCATAGCTATCATCTGGATTAAGATAGCTTTCACCTACCAGAACACGACCGACAATTGATCTTGAAGGGGACGCAAGGTTTTGGAAAATATATCTTGCAAAATCAGGACCCGATTGAAAACAATCTATAGGGTCTGGGTGTTGATATAACTTGGTAATGATGAGACCTATTGACTTGTCGTCTAGTTGTGATTTCTGTGAAAGCTTAAAGATCTCCTGTACGTTTGAGATATTCTTGATTAAAGATCCTTTGGAATGGTTAGCAAATGGCCTTAGTTCATATCTCTTGTACAATTCTGATGAATTGTCTGATGTTAACAAAGAGAAATTTTCTGCTTTTAATATAAACTCATCCCATACTTTAATTGAAGTCTGATCTTGATGGATGATGGAATCAATATTATCTATTAAGTGTTCTGGCGAAAGACTGAGCTTCAATTTCATCATGTTTCCAAGCTGCATTTCTTCAGCTGTTTCGATTTGGTGCAATGTCGACTCAAATAGCCTTAATGCTCTTGAAGGAATGATATGATACAGAACATTGGCGAGCCCAAGACAGCCAAGGGTTGATATTTCATAATGGCACTCGTTGATTTTATTGTATACCAGCTTCTGTGCCTCTAGCATCTGTAGATAGTAGTCTTCGGTGTTCTTGATCTGTGGTGCGTATGATATTGATGCTAACAACTGATTCAATTGGTCAGCATTAAAATCATTAGCTGAGAGAATCGTTTCAATGAATGCTATAATTTTGCTATAGTTAAACAATTTAGCATGGTGAAGGATATTATTTATGTATGACATGAGCCCCTGATTTGCTTTGAGATTGGCCTTACCCAACAATTGTATTTGGAGATCAACTTCGTACTCAGACATAGGAATTCTGGAGAGAACGTCCTTGGTTATGAAATCTGGAAAAGCATAGAGTCCCGAAAGAGCCTCACAAGCGTCAGAGACCGAAGTAGAGGATACACAATTCATCCATCTCATGAGATCCTCGAGATCATAATCCTTGTTGTGAATAAGAAATGCCAACAGTGATAGTTTCAGATTCCTATTATGTATCCCGTCAACATAGTCAGATTTAACCTTGGTATTATCGGTTATTAGCATCGAATCACCATATCTGTAGAGGGAGACCAATTGTCGCAGCTTCTTTTCAAATGAGGGCACTGCCTTTTGCTTTTTGAACAGTTGATTTGCATGAGTCTTGCCTTCTAATGTTTGAGTGATGTCCTTGGGGATATTCTGAACAGATTCCAGCTGTTTCGAAGACAACGAGGACACCGGAATGCAGGAGTAATGCATAGAGTGAAGAACGAGACAGAATAATGCTTGTATCTTTGTGGTGTTATTAGTATGCCTCAATGGGAGTGGTGAGGTCGTGTGTTTAGTATTATATGATGATTTGACATTTCTGATAAATTGGTTCAGGGATGTGAGATTGGATGTGGAAGGAGTGTACTGGACGTGATGGTTGAAGGGCTTTTGTACGATTAAATAATCAAACATTGGAATCTGCTCTTTTGTAGCCCCATTGATGATCTCCTTTGAGAGAGAAATTAGTTTCAGTCCTCTGAATCTTGTTGCTAGTGATTGTGGTGCTGAGTGTCTCCTCCTGGCCAACGACCGTAGCCACATCCTTCAGGGAAAAAGAAAGAAGGAACAGATTGCTTGAGTGAATGGAAATGGTGAGAGCTACCAAATCAAACTGCTCTTTTCAAAAAATTTACTCGGTATATGCTGTTCGGGTAGTATGAATTATGTTCTTCTCCATAACATTTGATTGTTCTCGCTCTCTTTTTCTTAAAAAAAAACATCAATTAAAACAAAACAAAGTCATCACAAATTGTGTCAAACTCAAACTGATTCCAACTGGAAACTTTGTGCTGAGGAACACTGTGAGCTCCTAGTAAAATGCAACCAGAGACCACTGAACTATTCTTATATTGATAGACGTTGTGTAAAATTAAACTTGACTAAGTATGAGTAGGGTACCCAAAGAATATATGGGTCTTGTGAGAGATGCTTTAAGGGACGATTCCAATAACAGCAAGCCACTCAAGAAAAGAAAGCTGAATCAAGAGAGACGTCAGATCACAGGTAATGATCCTCATCCAATCGTTATCAATCTGGAATCTGCGAGCTCAAAGGAAAATACACCAGAGGGCAGTAATAGCCAGAACGCCATCGAGATTATCAATATTGAAGATGAAGATGAAAAACCCCTAGAAGGGGAAGAAAGCATTCTCTTGAATAAGACTGTTGATGAGTTTGACGCTGATGACGATTCAGATGACGATGATGATTTTGAAGATATTGATCTGGAGAACGTCAAACCTAGAGCTTCATCTAACTTAACTAGCGATGTTGTCGTATCTTATGATAAGAGCCAGTCTGAGCCAAAGAAGCAGAAGAAGAAAATGAATATCATTGATAGAGAGGAAAGAATATTCAGAAAAAACTTCCATAGGAACTATGTAGCCATCATGCTCATCCATGGGTCAGTTAGAAATGACTGGTGCAACAGCAGAGTTATACAGAACCATTTGGCTAAGCTTATTAAACCCTCCGTTTATCAAGAATTGCACCCATCAAAAGATGTCGAACTGCCTCGGAATCGGACTAGAAAGTTTCTTGATGGTTTGAGACATTTGATGGAAAAATGGTCCAAATATTATAAAGTCACTTCCAATAAGGGTATTCATCGTCATGAATGGTACGATTGGTATAATATACAAAGAAGCAAAACAGATTTTGCTAGGTTTTCAAAATGTTTAACTAAAGGTCGTGGAAATAGAGACATTGGAGCACAAGGATTTGTTGCTCTGCTGAGAGCTGCTGGGGTTCCGTCCAGATTGGTATTTTCCCTACAACCACCAGATTTCACATCACAACAGATCAAGCAAAGGAAACCTCTCACTCAGAAGGAGAAGTCACCCTCACTGTCAATCCAAGACAAAGTTTTATCCTTAAGAAAAGGTCTCAATTATACTTCGTCGTCCCGACCAACTCAGGCTGAGGTCGAAATGAAATACCCAGTCTTTTGGGCAGAAGCTTGGGATTCTGCTTCAAAAGTTTGGATAACTATTGATCCAATCATTTTTCAGATAATTGAGAATGTGAACTACAAAAGTAAACTTGAACCGCCGTTTCAGCACCCATACAACAACTTATTATATGCTATTGGATACGATAGAAAAGGTGGTGTTCGTGATGTCACCAAAAGATATGCTGAGAAGTACTACGCAAAAACTCGAAAGAAAAGGATTACCAAGGAAGAGGACGGCGAGATCTGGTTTGAAAAGTTTTTGAATTCATTGTCCAAAAGAGCCCGTAATCGGAGTGATGACTATGAGGATGAGTACTTTTTAAAGAAGGCCGCAAAGGAAGGGATGCCTGACAGCATACAAGATTTCAAAAATCACCCATTTTATGTACTGGAAATGCATCTCAAAAGTACTGAGATTCTTTATCCAAAGGAGTCTTGCGGTACTATTAGATTGAGGAACAAAAACGAGACGATTCCAGTTTACAAACGCACGAATGTACAGCAGTTGAAAACACCGCGTGGTTGGTTTCACCAGGGACGTATTTTGAAGAGCGGACAACAGGCGGTCAAGACCAAACTCAAAAACCCTGCTCAGATGAGGGATGATGATGATGAAAGGGAAGAAAGGCTCTATGCTGAGTACCAGACTGAACTGTATGTCCCTCCACCAGTAGTTGATGGGCAGATTACCAAAAATGCATACGGCAATATTGATCTGTACGTTCCTTCAATGATCCCCGCTGGAGGTGTTTTGATAGACACTGCATATGCTGAAGATGCTGCAAAGGCAATTGGCATTGATTATGCTTCTGCTGTTGTGGGATTCAAATTCGAACGCAGGCAAGTAACACCTAAATTTGGTGGAATTGTTGTTTCTGAAGATTATAAGGAAGCTGTTCAGGCTGTTCAGGAGCAGTTAGAGAATGAAGCACTCGAGAAACAGAGACTTGATTTGGAAATACGAGCCCTGAAAGGCTGGGATTTATTATTGACAAAATTAAGAATCAAAAAGAGACTAAACAAAACACACGGGAAAGTTCAAGAAGACGCGTATTCTATAAATGATAGTTCTGAAGAGGAACTACAAGACATGGAAGAATTTGGAGAGTATCTCCAGAATAACTCTGATTATGAAGGCTCATATAATAAAGAGTCGCCTGGAACAGAATATGAAGTAGGTTTCGGGGGATTCTTAGCAGAGGATGCCGAATTCAATGAAAACCACCAAAATCAATTCGATTCAGGTGCTGGCTTTTTAATTGATGAGGAGGCAAGTGAGCATGCTGATAGTGGTGCGGGATTCCTCATTGATGATGACTTGGATGGTGATGTCACTGAAACTCATGGCCATCCTAATGAGGAAGTAGTGGATGCAAGTGGTGGACTTCAAGAGGAAGCAACTGAGAAATTTATCCAACATAAAAGTACTTCCAATAGTATAGTTGATCCAGATGAACTTGACGAGTTTGAATCATTTTTTGATGGATTGGATCAGATCGAAGACAGCGATAATTCGGATGACCTATATGTCACAGTTGATCATACACCTTTAAGTGAAATGAGAAAAGCGAATCGGGCTAAAAATGACAATGTACTGGAATCACCCGAAGAGAAACATTCCAATGTAGCTGTTAATACAGATGCTAATGATGGAGGAACAGTTCACCAAATCTTGAGTGAGAGTGAGAGTCAGAATTCAAACAGTCACCAGATTACTGACTCCAGTCTTGGAAAACTAAAGTTGACTGAGAGTGATCCCGCAAGAGAGGATCCTGATGATGAGACTTCAATTGTTTTCCCAAAGACTACCTGCTCCAACAGTCAAACTTTAAAGGGGATTTCACCGCCCATGACCGTGCCAAACGAACCTAGTTTTGATGAAGGATTAGAAAAAGAATTTGAAGAACAGTTAAAGAGAGAAATAGAATCACAAACAGCGCAGGGAATCACAGTGGAAAACGGAGACTCGGAAGAAGACGACTTTGACTTCGATTATGAGTCTGGTTAATTATCATTATTTATAGTACCAAAGTAATGTTTTATTGATGGCTCTTCACACTTGCAGTAGCGGATCTACAAATGTTTCTCTGGTAATTGTTCAGATATATTAATCTAATTTCCATGCAGTGGTGCTCATGTTTTAAATACCAACTATAAACCTCATATAATGAATGTTTATACCTCATATTTACTTTCCCAATCTTCTTCTCTTCTCCTCAATTCTTCTTCTTTCTCTTTCTTGTTCTTCCTGTTCTTCTCTTTTTGCTCTTCTGGCAGCTCTAGCTTCTTCTTGTAGGATCTCAGAACCAGTAGCCTCCATGTCGGATAAATCATCCTCGTAATCACGGTACGACTCTCTCCCCTTACCTCTATTAAATATCCTCCAGATTTCCTCTCTATCATAGCCAGCCTCTGGAATTTCTTCTTCTTCCTCATCATCCACGATGAAATCATCTTCATCTTGGGCTTCAGAATCATCTTCATACCGTGACCGAGAGGATGCGTAACGTTGTTTCCCTCTATACTCATAATCATCATCTTCTTCTTGTCCTTCTTCTTCATTATATTGGTCAAGCTTCCTTAATGTTGAAGAGACTGACTGTCTCGCATGGGTGCTCTTCTTTCTCGATTCTAATTTGGCTTTTAGTTTAGCAGATGGTTGAGCTAAAGGTTTAGGCCCTGTTGGAACAGCGATGGATTTTTTCACTCTATATGAGTTCGTCTGAGCTGAGCGCTTTTGTGGCACGGAACTGGACTGCTTGTTTGATGTAGGAGCTGTGGACTTTCTTTGATACAATTTTGGCTGGGTTTTGGAAATGAATGGTTCGGTAGGTTTGGACGACGTGGTGTCTTTCGAAGCTTCTGTAATGGTCTTCGTTTTGCCTTTGGCTTCTTCCATCAACTCTTTGAAAGATAGTCTCTTTGGAGGGGAAATTGATCTTCTAACATCATTAGCTTCAGTATGCGAAAGCTGGTGTCTCCTAGGTGAGTTTGATTTAGTAGCAGGTGCTGATCTTGCTCTAGGTCTTGGTTTTTTAGGCGTGATGGAACTCCTTTCTTTCGCTTTTGCTTTGGCAGCCATTTCTTTCTCTTCATTTTGCTTTCTCCTGAGCTCTTTCAGCCTTTCAACAGCTGGATCTAGTTTCCTTACTGACCCAGAGCCATTTTGTGAGATGTTCGTAGTTGTTGTAGACTGTTTGTTGTTATAGGGGGTCTGTGTACTTGACTTATTGGCTGAAGATGACACTGGGGAAGATAGATCCAGGTCAGAACTTTGAGGTTTGTGTTTGATTTTGGCTAACAGAGAGGAGAAGCTCATCTATAGTGGACAGTAATCAGGGCACCAATCAATAAAAGGATAAGAATGGATCTAAGCGTACTCAATTTACGTAAACTTCAGTTTTTGTTTTCATGTTGGCATGTTCTAGTGGCATTTTTTTTTTAGATTTCCAAATCCCGGAAAAGTAGTTGAAGGGTAATATGTAATAATGTATGTGATTTGATGAAGTCAATAAATCTTGTCTTCTTTCAAGCAGAAATAAGATTCCAGTTGAGGAAGCATAAATGGCGAGTTTTACGTAGGGCAGTATTATACATTTTATGTCGTCAAGTCACTTGTTGGTTAGTCACTAGCTCTAAGAGTAGCTCTACAGATGACACAGGGATCGAGCAAAAATAGTGTACATTGAGAAGCAGGAACACAGTCCCTGATAGTTTTGATAGTTAATCTTTGGATCAGCAAAGCAGAATGAAATGCTGAGAGAAATATATGTTGCGTATCTAGAGGATAATTTTGGTGGTAAGAAGTAATCGACCAGCAAATTAGACAATCAAGTAACGGATTGGGATGTGAATCTGAAAGATATATTGTTAGTAATCTAATCTGAATATGTTTGCTTGAACAATGACTTACTAATTTAATTGCGTAACCAACAACACCCATCATGACGAAACCAACACCAACAGCTCTGATGATCTTCAAGTATTCTAGAAAAACAAAAGTTAGGATAAATGTCTGATGAAAGGAACAAAGGGAAAATACAAGTGAAACAGTGATTTTGAGTCTGATTTACTTGGTTACTGGCTATAGCAACCTAATATCAAGTATTCACAGATTTGTACTTTCCTTTATTCACCCAGTAAAAACAAACTCACCTTTTTTATCTGGCTTGGTACATTTTTGCACAAAACTGGTACCATCTTTCAAGAATTCAAGAGGGATTTCAGTGATTTTCTCTAAACCGTCACCAGCCATTTCGATATTAATTTAACTTGACGTAGTTGTTCAGGTTTTTGCACTTTGCAGTTCGACATTTGTTCATTTTGTTAATTCGACGTGTCGATTTGGAAAAATTTCGCGGATTGGAAGAATAAAGTTACCCGGTACAACAGGAGAAGAAGATCAACAAAAAGCTCGTTTTGAGAAATCATTAACTGGTGCAAACCGAGAGAAGGGCTCAATGAAGGGTCAACATTTCCCGCAAAGTCGCAAATAGTGAATAGTGCTCCCAGTAAATAAGCTACACACCAGTTTCTACCAATCATCTTCTTGTTCAGTCAAATGAATAGAAGTTCGGGTAGCAGAGGTGGAAGAGGAGGCTCCTCGAGAGGTGCTTCAAGTAGGGGAGGTTCAACTAGAGGCGGTTCGTCTAAACGAGGTAAAGGTGGCTCATCAAGAGGAAAGGGGGATTCAGTACCGGCTAAACAGCAAGTCGATCATACTGGTCAAACAATTAAGATAACAGGTTCTAATTTTGCACCATTAGCTAATAGAAGGGTGTTTGGTGCTCCGCAAACTTCTCAAGTTCCACAGCATCCAGTTGCGTCAAGTGTCCCTGTACCAGCTGGATTATCTAGAAAGAGACCTCGTACAGATTCTAGTGGTGATTCACCCCTTGGAAAAAGAAGACAAGAGCAAGTACCTTCTACAGGTCCTACTAAACCAGGACCATCTGGAAGAGGAGGTTCCATTAGCAGTGTGAGCAGTGCTAGAGGTGGTAGGCCAGGGAGAGGAGGTTCAACACGAGGTATAAGCCGTGGTTCTTCAAGAGGTGATTTTTCAAGAGGTGGCTCTTCGAGAGGTGGTTCTGCAGGTAGAGGAAGAGAAGGTCCAAGTCGAGGCAATTCAACTGGTAGAGGCGGCGGAAGAGGCAATACCACCAGAGGTGTCGCCTCCAGCAGAGGTGGAAGAGGAGGCTCCTCAAGAGGAAATTTTTCTTCTAAAGGTGGAATGGCACGAGGCGGTCTCTCTGGAGGCAAAGGAGGACACTTTGATAGCTTTCAACAATCTACTGAAATTGTTTTAAGGCCTCAGTTCAGTCACTTACAAAGCCAACCAAAGCTATTGTTTAGAAACATAAGAGTTCAAGAAAAGCCGCATATTAAGTCAATTAAGGTATTGAATATATCTGATGAAAACACAAGAGCCGTTTATCTCTTGAATTTATCCAGTGATGTTACTGAGGAAACAATCAGGGATTGGATTATTCAAAATAATTCAGAGAGCAAAAAGTCCACGTCAACATCACCTAAGTCTGATGATGAGAATAGCACTTCTTTAAGTGACACTGAAAAAGTAATTGAATTGAGCCCAGAAACTGTTAAGAATGAGGAAACTGGTTCTGAGAATCATGGTGAGAAGCCGAGATATGAAGAACCTGATGAAGCTAAAAATCTTGATGCAAATACTGGTGAAGCAGATGATGAGGAAATGAAAGATGCTCAAGGAGATTCTGATGACAAAGAGGAAATGTCTGTAGATGATGTGGCTGAAGACTCAAATCCGACAGAGTCTGAGAAAAGTCTTGATAATGGTGTAGGTGAAAACAGTAGTTCCAAGAAAAAAGAGAAAAAAGAGAGAAAAGAGAAAAAAGTGTTGACTGAAGAACAGCTTCGTGCTTTAAGAGAAAAGCGAAAGCAAAAAAGATTACAGAATAAATTAAAGGGTATCTCAGCCACAAAGGTTCAAAAGAAGCTAAGTCAGAAAGCTGAGAAAATGTTGAACAATATTACAAGTATAGTCTTTGACACTCAGGCCAGCAATGGTAAGTCTCGAGGTAATGTCTACGTTGAGTTCAAACTTCCTCTGTATGCTTTATTGTTCAAGGTAATGATTGATAAGATGAATTTAGCAAAGAAAAAGGAACATGTTGACACAAAGTATATCATAAAGTCAGCCCATGTGTCGAAGTCACCCTTTATGTTAATCAAAACAGAAATTAACGAAGAGAAAAAGGAGGAGGACAAACCAGTTAAAATGTCTGCAGATGCATCCACTACTGCTAATCATAGTAAAGCTTCACAGCCAACACCTGACGGAAAGCCAATTGCAATTCCACCGCCATCTAAGAAGGTACCAACTACCACTCCTGCTCCCTCAACTATCAAATTACCACCTGGCATTAAGTCATTGAACGCTCAGCCTGGTCTTTCAACCCCTACCAATACATTAACTGTTGGCACAGGGACATCCGTTTCAAATCCTTCGATCCCAACGAGAGTGTCCTCCAAACCGCCAGCTGCTCCTACTGGTAAACCTCAAGGTCCATCCAAAGTACCACCAGCTGCAAAAGCACCACGGACTCCTAAGGGGAATTCATCAGTTCCAAACACGAAACATAACCCAAGGGCGCCCTCAATTCAACAAGCACCACCATCAGGTCCAAGACCATCGTCCTCAAATAAGAGTAATGAGGATCAAAGACACTCCTATACTCCGCAACAATCTCCTAGGCTCTCGAATAGTCATGAAACTGATCGTCGACAATCGTGGGGTAACAATGTGCATTCATCACTTCCAGGGCCTTCTGACCAGCGCTATGATCCTTCAAACAAACCAAGAGCTGCCTCCAGACCTGTTATGGGCCCGGGACCGTCAAATCCACAACAATTCCAAGCACCTTCTGGCATGGCACGTCGTGTGCCTCCACCTGGTCAACAGCACCCATCTAGTGGTCCAAATTATGGACAGCCAGGATCAAGGCCATCAAGTTCAGGCCCCAGCAATGGCCCTGGTCCTCAAGGACAGCAGTACAATACTGCTCCTGCAAATTATGGTATTGCACGACCACAAGAATATCGTGGACCGCATTTGGATGGCCCATTCCCACATGGGGGCCCACCTGCACAACCCGCTTACAGAGGGGGTAATCCACAAAATTCCCCAGGGTTTGCGCCGCAGCAGATGCAAGGTCCTCAGGGCCCTAATCAAAACTATCCACCTCAACAGGGTGTGCCATTACATCGACCAAATCAACCATATCCTTCACAACAGCCACCTCAGCACTATGATAGACCACCAACTGGCCAAGGTCCACCACCTCCAGGCTATCAAAGAGGACCTGTGCCACCAATCTATCAACAAGGTCCTCCAGGAAACTATAGACAAGGTCCTCCAGCACCACATCAGCCCCAACAACATCAACAACAATGGCAGCAAGGTGGTGCACAGCAGCAATGGCAACCGGGTCCTCCTCCTGCGAATCAACAGGGCTATGGTTACCCAATATCACAAAATAGAGGACCACCAACATTCCCCTCAAGACGACCACCTCCACCACAACAGCTACCACAACAGCAACAAATGGGAGAGCAACAGAGAAGAAATACTTCTACAGCTCCAAGGAGATAGGCTCTCGTTAGTGAGCTGCCAGACTTAGAGCTGAGTGTTCTTCTGAGCTGTGCTTCTTTACTGGCTTGTGTAAAGTATATAAGAATTTAATAGCTACAATTTTCTTTTTAAATATGCAACAGTTTTTTAAATTTTTTTGAAGAAATATCTAGGACTGCACATTTACGTGAAACCGTTCCATTCATCTTCGCTGCCTTCACCATCTTCTCCACTACCTTCAGCTTCCAGCTCTTCTTCAGCTTCAATAACACCCCATGACCTCAAGCGCGAATCACCAAGTAAGTCATCTTTGATTTTATTTTTCAAAGTTTTACTTTGTGCTGTTTCACTCAGCTCTTCAAAAGGTCCGATCAGCTCTTGTAGTGGTGTGCTTTCTATGATATCAACTCTTTTATTTATGTTCTCCTCCTCGTCCTTTTCATCCTCTTCAAGATCTTCAAACATCACTCTTTCCAGTTCATCTATATGAATGTCCACCAAGTGATATGTGATACCAGCTGGAATCTTAACATCGCCAGATAATGGGACTTTTTTTAATGTTTTTAGGAAGTCTTCAGTCAACTTTTCATCCCATTCCTCAGTTTGTAGTCTCTTTATTTGGAAGTAGATTGCCCTTCTAACCAATAGCAAAAACTTGTCAATACGATGATGATCAATACCTGACCATTCTCTACTTATAATCAACCAGAATGACAGACAAAATTTAGAGTAGTTCTCTTTTGGAATAATGGTAAACAAGGAAGCTAAATCAGCCGCTAGTCGTTGTTGAGGACGTGGCTTATCACTAAACCACATAGCATAGAATAAACCTTTCCATAGCTTCTCGTACTCTATTAATGGAAAATCCCGTGGGCCTGTTAAAAACTTCTTTAATGATTCCAAGGCACCCAATCTTGTAGGACGATCTATAAAAGTTAGTATGGTTACTCAAATTTCGACCACTGAGCTCATTTGAAAATGGTCCACCAGTCTGAAGTGTACATACCATTAGCAGCTAGTTTTCTGACAAAGTTTGAGGTTTGAATGTTACCCATTTTACAATTAAACTCTTCCTCTGACGATATTTGAAGACTTCTCTTACTATCTTTGATTGTTATGTTCAATCACAAAAATTTTCTGCGATGAGCCTGGTTCCTGCACGCCGCTTTAAGAAACCGCGAACTCGGTTGATAAAATGATAATTTAAGTAGTTTTATTATAGTACAATATAAACCATTTGGAAAATCCGGTTGCTCTAAAGAACAAACATTTCACAAGCTTTTAGAGAGTAAGAGTCGATAAGGCATGCCACCAAGAGGAGAGAATCCACATATACCTAAATATATCAAAGATGCACCATGGTATTCAGACGCAACACAAGATGAAAACAATAAAGATTCACTAGCTCATCACAGAAACGAAAACTCAATAGAGGACAACTCTGCTCCCCGTATAGGTAGTGGTATCAAGGATGTTTTTGAGCAGCCTGTAGAAGGTCCTGTAATAAGAATTAAGAAAAGACAAGGGAAAGGAAGGTGTAAGAATTGTGGTGGAGATCATGACAGAAAAGATTGCATGGAAGTGCCAAAGAGTAAAGGTGCCAATTTTTTAAAAAATAACACACCCTCCAAGGGTAAAAGAGCAGAAGATGTAGATTACGATGGAAAAAGAGATAGATGGTTTGGGTATGACGTTGGTGACTATAATAGATATTTATCCGATTGGGAAAAGAAGCAAGAGCAGAAAAGAATAGAACAAGATAACGAGGAAGATAGGTTGTATGATACAGACGAAGAGATAGAGTTAAAAGAACTGGGTCTCTGGCAAGAGTATCAGAATAAAAATTTAAGAGAGATTGAAGGTGAAAGAGCAGTGCGTCTGAGAGAGGACAAGGCGGTTTATTTGAAAGATGTTAGAAATGAAACCATCACTTATGACCCAAAGAGTCGAGCTATCAGAGACGATAGTACGGGTTATTTTAATGAGAAGAACTTATTTGTTCGCCACTTAACAGGTGAGGCTAAGGAATTCGAGGCAACAAAGAAATATGCATGGGATGAGACTAAAAGGGGCCTGGATGAAGACAATCTTATCTCCAATCCAACTTTAGCAGATCGAAAGATCAAAGTTGAGACCGAATTGGAGAAAGCCAAAAAGGCAAAATTAAAACAGTCATTATTGGACAAGTATGGGTCACATGAAGAAGAAGATGCAGAGTCTACTGAAGAGGAAGACTCCCTCACAAATGCTGCTGTTGATACTGTCAAAAGATCAGCTTATCCAGAAGATGTTTATAACGGAAACCATACTAGTGTGTGGGGCAGTTATTACCAGGATGGGAAATGGGGTTACAAGTGTTGTGGAAGTCTTAGTAAGAATAGTTTATGCAGGTAAGGTTGGAATATCCAGATTTGACACTAGTGGCAGCTCCATTAAAAATGTCGAACTGATTCACCTATCTGTATTAGCGGAACAGCTTGGTGGTACATGATGCAATGTGGTGTGGACAAGAGTTCTTCAACGTTCGGCTATAGACGCATCCTAGTTTATCAGATAGTGTCCCGAAATATCGATGCTCATGCTATCGAGATCTTATTTCCCCGTTTTTCGTCGCGGAGGATTAGCATGTGATAAAGAGGACTATGGTATTGACTCACAGATTAATCCACGAGATGAACTATGCATATATAAACTGACCAAACGATTGCATATGTTTTCTATCTTCTTATTTTATTACTTTTATTGTACTTTAAATCATATACGATTTCTTTGTTTCATAATCAAAACCCAAAGATAACTTATATTAGAAAAAGAGATTCCTTGTAAACGAATAATTCGACCGCTACCTGTTTCTTGCTGCCAGTTCAGCGCCAACGTGCTGGTGCTGGGTCCATGTTACTTGGTGATTTATAAACATCGTACTATTTCTTCCGTAAGAGTTTACCAAGAGCTTCACCAACTGAGAAATACGCTGTGAACCGAACGGCTCGTAAAAGTTGAGGCCGAACTGTATGATCGACCAGTGATGGATAATCTGAATTCTACTTTCCCTCGTTCGCTTAGGGTACTAGTTGTATAAGCTCCAGTCTGCTCCTGGAGTAAGCGTTGATACCCCCATTTCAGCTTCAGCTGTGCTCTTCTATACAAACGGCGATATCATCACTTTCTTTCGTCAAGAGTAGCGTATCAGACTTTGGCCTGCGAAGCAAGAGCCTACAATTAAATGGACACCTAACCGACTTCTGATCTACTCTAATATCCTTTATCGCTTCTTAGTCGCTCCACGTAAGCAGTGCAGCTGGGGCACGGGAAATGTTCACATATACAATTCAATCAATCCTTGTCTTCTTAAATTGTATCTGTTATAACTTGTGACGTTTGACAAGCGTACAAATGTCTCAACCCTCAATTTGTACCATATCTGGCTACTGCGATCTGCATAACACTAAGCCGAATAATAAGCACCTTAGTGCCGGCGAGAAGCATTAACAAAGCTTTGCCTTAGTAGCCAATAAGAACTGATTGCATCAAGCACTTCGGCTAGATTATTATTCTACTAGCTAATATCTGTAGTGATGCAACATGGTGATACTGTCTCTTTCCCTTTCCCTTTGTCTTTTCTCCCTTTGATTTTTGTAGTGTGAATTCGGTGTTATTTAGCACTTATCACCGCAAAAGACCAGAGTCAAATAAATCTTACAGAGACTTAGAAATAGCTTCCAATATTCTACAGCACTGGCACAAACAGTGCCTTCTCCATCTGCAAATTACACAATTGAGATATGCATGTCTGTTTTGTTCCTGGAAAATCCCAGTTGCACCTCCTAACTTACAACCCACATTCTACATTCTACATTCCTCGGCCCATGCGTGTTACTTTGTTGCTTGTCTGTTGAGATGTCTTGAGTCCGTTGTGCTTAGCACCATATTGGGAAGGGTTACCTCGCGATGTCTTTCAGCTAAGCCGAAACATCAACACTTTTCTCTTGATTAGGACACCGCCCAGTCCAAACCACCAGTACAATCTGTGAGCTTTTGTAAACGGTGGTTCACAAACCCTTGATGTCTGACGGCTCACTTACAGTCGCTTGACCTGTAACCCTTTGTAACAAACGCAAATGATGGATCCTCGTGTGAGTAGTTTCCCAAAATGATATACATTTTTCCAAATTCTGGGGGCACGTGTATGATCTGGGAACTATAAAACTGCACATCAGAAAAGTCCCACAAACCTAAAGCGCCTCTAAAATGAGATGAGAATCGTCTGATGAACAATAAGAATCTAAAATCGGTTTAGTGAAACTGATCTGTTCAAAGCACAAGGGTCAAATCACGAGTTTCTTCAGTACGTCTTTGTAACTCGTAGATCCATGAAGCATATAAATTGACAACTTGGAGGACTGACACGCATCTCAACCACTTTACTTTAGTTTCGTTTGATCTAAAACCTTACGGTTATCATGATTCTCGGAGTTCTGTTGCGGAGGTCTGTAGCATGGGCATGGGTAGGAATTGAGGTCTGCATCGGCGTATGCTGGCCATCAGGAATTGGGTCCATTAGCTGCTTTATCTTTATATTTATCTGTTACACACTGACTACGCCTTGGCAGAGAATAAACGCTTAGGCAGAGATCGATCTCCCACCCCGCCCTCCTCCTCAGGAACGCTTCTCAGTGTGCCCAGTCCCAAAAGCCTTAAGAGGCTAAAGCCCAAAAAAGACGGCGGATTGTTTCGCGAGCAGCTGCCTGCAGCTGCCATTTCGTTAAAGAGGGATCCAATTGCATGAAAAGAAAGCAAGAGCATAAAGAGAAAGAGATAAAAGAAAAAAAAAAAAACAGAAAACGGACAAACTGCTAAAAAATACACTGCAAACCAAGTTCAGGACATATATAATATAAAACTGTTGTGATTTCCCGTTACTTTCCTTTTGCTTGACCAGCTGCTTCAAAGGAATACGCAACCCACAGATGAAATTCGGTGCTCAACTGAAATCAAAATCAGTGCCGGAGTGGAAGGGGTACAACATCGACTACAATGAAATCAAACTAAAAATCAGAATAGCCACAGAGAACAACAATGACCCACGATTGGTTCAGGACCTGCAAGACACCCTCATCGACCAGATCGAGATGGTCAACATGTTTCTCAACTCCAAGATTGGCGAGATCAAGAGAAGGATCATACATGCTGAGAACCTTCTGGAGACACTTGACTCAGGATATGAAACAGACACACATTCTTCTTACAGTATCGAAACTCAGCTAACGAGTCTGTCAAATGACTTGCAAAAGCTCTCTTCATTCCTGGTTATTCAGAAGACTGCTCTAAGGAAGTTGCTAAAGAAGTATACCAAGTATTCCAAAGACAATGGTCAATTAAACGTTAAGATAAATAAATACATGATACAAAATCCAGGTTCTTTTATTCATCTGGATATCACAGGTTTGTTTCTGGAGCTGGCATTGGTTTATGATTTTATCAGGGAAAAAAAGTCCATCAATGCTGGCAGTCAGAACAATTCTGCTCAATCAACTCCCATGAAAAGAAGGGTCTCCTTGGCTAACTCCTATGATGAGTTGAATATTAATGACTCATTTGATTTCGAAATGGCAAAAAGTGGAAACGTTACTGAAGACTACCTTGTTCATTACGATAACCTGGCGGAATTAAAACTGTTACTGTTATCCAATTTCTACTTTGTTGATGAATCAATTACTTCTCAGAGGCAGAGGCTACAGCTGAAAAGGAAAACATCCACAATGTCACTACATGAGATTATCAACCAACGAAATGAAAGTGACTCAAAGGCATCAGGCGTTCACTCAGAGGATGACAACAATGAAGATATAACACAGATTCCAAGTGATATTTATGGAAACAACTCCATTTATATCAATCAAACAGATAAGTTGACTGAAAACGCCCAAACCACAAAGATCATCTTGGAAGATCCAAAAAACTTCACCTCTATAAAAACCAATACCGATCCTGGTGTTCTGATAACTAATCTAAAGGACAATGATCGATCATTGCTAATTAGTGCAATCGGTGGTTTGAGAAAATGCTCCAATGTGCTGTTGAAGAGCGATCAGTTTGTTACTGACTTGTTGAACAGTCGCTCCAACGATGAAAGCTACAAGGAGTTTTGCAAGCGTCATTCGACCATCATTAACTCATTAGACTCTTTAGAGAACATCTCCATCGAATGGTTGTACACCAAACATATCAAGCCATACCTAAAGATCTTACTGAACGAATCGAGATTCACAAACATGAAGAAAACAACTAGGTTTGAAAATAGCTCCAAATGCTGGATTTCATTGACTTCAAATATCTCTATTAGTTCTCAAGATCTGAACACTTCCAAATGGACAGAAATAAATGAATCTTCAAAGGAAAACTTTCCATATGCTCATCTCAGAATTTGCTATATGAACTCACAATTTCCGACTCCCAATTCTTTGCAAAAGTTGAAATCATCGCATTTGATACATAGAATTGATGAATCATTTAATATCCTCACTTACCATCTCTTCAACTCTGGTAAGTTACCGTTTACTCCCTCTTGGGCTAATTCGTTTGGTGAACATGCTGTTGATATTAGAAGACTGCCTCCAAAGATCAGACGAATCAAATCACAAACATCGAGAGCACACCTCTCAACCATAAGTGAATCTCAACCTGAATCAGATGCAGTTTCCAACAACAATCATAAATCCTCCTCGGCTTCTGGAGAATCGTCACAGTTCAGATATTGGAATGAGTTTGACAATGGATCAGAAGGTGAACAAGATAATCCATTCTTAATAGAGGTAGACTCCCACGAAGACCAGCTGATTTTCTCAAACAATACCATTGACAAAATCTATAAAATTTCATCCAATATCTCCGGTTATCTGCATAAACATTTCCCAATCATCTTTGATTCTTTAGATAACGAACCATTACTCAAGAATAACGATAACGCCACACGTTACGGTTCCAGCTCAGACAATTCAGATTCAGAATCATTATTCGACCATCATGAGTCAAGATTTGCACACGATAAGTTTTTGGTCTTTTTGAGTCTATCTTCATCCATCTTCTCGTTATTCCTCACTGCTGTTTCTCTAGGTATTACCTCATCCTTATATAGTCATGATGGGGTTTATGTTGGGCCAATTGTTGTATCTATTCTTTTGGTTGCCATGTTGATCAGTTTATTCTTCTCTGTGCTAGCACTATGCCTGTTAATGATGAGTGAAAGCGAGAATAGATCTGTTGGTCAGACTGCGTTTGTGTGGGGTGTCTTTATACTGGTGACAATTTTGATCATAGGTGGTATTGTTGGTGTTTTTGGGATATAAATAATTTATAGTACGAGTCCAGATTTCCAAGAAAGAACAATTTCCATCCTCTCCCCAATTCACTATAAGCTTGTTAGAGTTTTAGATTAAAGCTTAATAGTTTTTATGATTTTATGACATTTTATATTAAATTGATCTATGTAAAGTCCGTAAAGTCAGTGTAAATCACTAGTACTGGAATCCAAATCTTTTATAACACCACTGAGCACCATGTTCCTCAAAATCTTGTTTAGTAATCTTTACTTTCTGATATAGATCATTCTCAGCGAAAACTTGGGCACTTTCCCACCCATAGGTTGTTGGGTTTTCTGGTTTACCTATTCTGACATCCCATTCTACGGGAAGGACAATTTTCAGCTCATCCAACAATCGTTTTTCAAAGTCTTTCAAGTTGAAATTACCACCAATCACGATGATATTAGAAACGATAAGAGGTCTCAACAGTTCTGGAATATTAGAGACACAATCCACTATTGTTTCAACAATACCTGGTTTCGTATTGATGTCAACAATTTCAGGATGGAAAATGGTCTCTGGTGTACTGAACCTTTCATCGTAAAGCTTTAATATTTGGGCTTCTTGTGGCTTATATTTGGCCCTTAATTCGGGTGTCAAGACATACCCGTGGGTTGTTGTATTAAAATCTGGTAGAACATATTCAATGATTTGGTCCTTTTGATTACTCTTGATCCTTTTCAACGACTCATTATAGTCTCTAGTAACAAAACATGCCTGTTCCTTGATATTGTTCACTAATATTGTTTCATCTGTAACGTTATAATGCCTGAATGATATTTGCTCTCTTAAAACACCAGACAAAAATCTACCTCCTATTTCAAGCTTCCTTACAGCCCTCCAGTATACAACACCCTTAATTATTGGTATAATCCACGTGCAGTTGAAGCCAGAATCAATGACCAGCTGGAAGTCAGCATAGTCGTTCAGCTTTTGTATATCATTGATCAATTTCGGTTCATACAGTTCTTCATTCTTTTTAAAGTTCCAGGGAATGAAAGATCCAATGGGAGCTTTATATAGTGACTTGAATCCGTACTCTTCAAAAACTATCTGATCTGTATTCATTGAGAGCTGCGGAAGCATGAAAGGAGTCTCGCTCAATATGAGATCAGTTTCGGTGGTGTCGACATCTAAGCCAATATCGGTCGAGGTGAAAGCATAATCCCACACGTACTTTTCCGCTTCCCAGCTTGTCAAGTGACCTTTCTCAATGGGCCTTTTGAAAGTTATACCAGATATATCATTGACAGAATCTATTTGATTCGCCAGTAGTAATCTTTTGTCTTTTGTCTTACAGATCGAGTTGTGAACTGTCTTTATGTCTGAAACGTTGGATGTGCTGAACCCAACCTTGATATTGTAAGACCCGTTATCCAGTATGAGAGCACCCATTGTTTTTCGGTGAGTAGTAGATGGTGTTTCTATCTAACAATCAGATGAACGAGTTCAAAACAGTTCCTCTTTTAACTGGAGTTGTTCATGAAATAAATATCTAGAAGTATTAGATATTCGCGGAATTTGGATGGGTACGGTTGCCAAGGCAACTATGAGAAACCCTACTTTCGCGATTCTGCGTTTTTGTTTTGTTTGTTTTTTGTTTTTTGGTGCTGTTGATGTATTTATTCTTTCTTTAATTCACTGACAAAATCAAAACAAACACGCGTTTCAGCACACCACACTGTATTTTATCCCGTTTCTTCAGTGATCCAGTATGAGCTCTCCGGTGGCAAAGAGAAGGAATGTAGGGAGGATCATCAATGATGAGTCCTCTGATGAGGAACTCAACGACGTCAACAAAGAAAACCTTCCCTCTCCCTCTCCCTCTAAGAGTCCCTCATCACCAAAGCAGCGTCGGGCTTCTACCCTTGCACCTGTTGATCAAAACTTAGATTTGCAAGCCGTCAGGTTGTATCCACCTTCAAGTCTGGCACCCCCACAGTCACCAAAAGCCAAGGCTTCCTTCAATGGACCCGATATCATTCAATTGTCACCGATAAAGAATTCAAAAGCAACTGCGCTGAATCACTATTCACAGGCCAAACCCAAAGAACCAATCACAAGACTAGTTATCGATAAACTAGTATTGACCAACTTCAAATCATACGCTGGAACCCAAGTCATTGGACCTTTCCACACTTCCTTCTCAGCTGTTGTGGGGCCAAATGGTAGTGGAAAATCAAATGTTATTGATTCAATGCTATTCGTGTTTGGATTCAGGGCAAACAAAATGCGTCAAGGCAAACTTTCAGAGTTAATCCATAACTCTGAAGCTGCACCCAACTTGCAATCATGCTCCGTTGATATACATTTTCTTCATGTGACTGATAACCTTGATGATACCACCACCGCTGTTCCAGAAAGCGAGCTAGTGATTTCTAGAAAAGCATTCCGTAATAATTCTTCAAAGTATTACATCAGTGGCAAGGAAAGTAATTATACTGAAGTCACAACACTACTGAAAGGCAAAGGTATTGATCTTGATCATAAGAGATTCTTGATCTTGCAAGGTGAAGTTGAAAGTATTGCACAGATGAAAGCAAAAGCCGAAAAGGAGAATGACGACGGTCTTTTGGAATATTTAGAGGATATTATAGGTACTACCAATTACAAATCTGCTATTGAAGACTCTTACAAAAGTATCGAGGAATTAAATGAAGTTTGTCTGGAGAAAGAGAATAGATTCGGTCTTGTCGAAAAAGAAAAGGATTCATTGGAAGGTCAAAAGGACGAAGCTTTGCAATTTTTAGCTAGAGAGAAGGAACTCACCGAAACAAAGTCAAAGTTCTACCAGTATAAGTCGTTGAAGTCTAGAGAACAGATTGAAGTTAATGCCAAAGTTTTGGAGGACCTTCAAGAGAAACTAAAGGCCGAGAAAAGTGAAACCTCTGCATTTGAAAAGGAGGTTAAAGACCTTGAGGTTGAATATAGTACACTACTGAAGTCTATTGAAGAAGCTTCTTCACAAATAAAAAAGCTACAAGACACCCAAAAAAAGAGTGATCGAGAAAAAGTTGCTTTTGAAGAAAAGAAGAAAAGTTTGACATCAAAGAAGGGCAAATTTCAGAAGCTTTTGGATGTGGCTATACGTGCTCTCGCTGAATCTGAGTCAAAGTTGAAGGACATCCTTGAACAAAATGAGGCAAATGAATCAGAGCTTTCTCATCTCAAACAATCTTTAGTTGAAGAGAAAGCTATCCTCGATGAGATTCGTTCTGAGCTAACTGATAAAACTAAAGTTTTCAGTGAACAAATTGCCATATATGAGAAACAGCTTCAACCTTGGAGCAATCGTTTGGAGCAAAAGAAATCAGATCTAAAGGTAGCCGAGAGCCGAGTTCAGATGTTGAATGAGCAGAAGAAGCAGGTCGATCAAGATATCACTGTTATTAAACAAAGAATTGAAGCTATTGGCGAGGAGATCGAAAAGAATGAACAAACCATTTCAATTTTGGCCAAAGAAAAGGCTCATAATGCCGAACAAATCCAACTTGGTGAACGAGAATGTGCGCATGCTTCTTCCAAGTTAAAGGAGATGAATACTGTTCTATCCAATCAACGCCAAAAAACCCTCGAAGCTAGAGGTTCTTTATCTGTTGTGGAAAATAAAAATAAAGTTCTTACAGGATTAATGAGACTCCAAGATACCGGCCGAGTCTCGGGTTTTTATGGCAGACTAGGAGATTTAGGTTACATTGATGATAAGTATGACGTTGCCATCTCAACAGCTTGTGGTCAGTTAGATGATATGGTCGTCGAAACCGTTGAGGTGGGTCAGCAATGTATTGAGTACTTAAGAAAGAATAATCTTGGTTATGCTCGTTTTATTTTGTTGACCAAGCTAAGGAAGTTTAACATGAACCCTATAAACACCCCAAAGAACGTTCCAAGACTCTTTGACCTAGTTAAACCAAAGGATCCTAGGTTTGCTCCTGCATTTTACAGCGTTCTCCAAGATACATTGGTGGCGTCAAATTTGAGTGAAGCTAACCAAGTTGCGTATGGCGCGAAAAGATATAGGGTCGTCACGCTGGATGGTAAGTTGATTGATAAATCAGGTACCTTAAGTGGTGGTGGTAACTTTGTTAGCCGTGGTGGTATGAAAAAAGCATCAGCAGAGGGCAGTGTTTCTGAGAGAGACGTTCTGCAAATGGAGAAAGATTTGAGCCAGAAGGAAGCTAATTATGAGGTTGCACAGAATACTTATTATGAGATGACCAATGCTCTAAAAGAGTTGAAAGAGAGACAACCTGAGATTGATACTGAAGCTTCAAAGCTAACATTTGAAATCGAATCATTGCGCAATGAGTTGAGTAATGCTACGGCTCAATTACAGGAATCAATCAAATATATTGAGAAGTTAGATTCTAATCACAAAGATATTAAAGAGGCCGAAAATAATGTACAAAAGCTGGAGGAAGAGTACACTGAGCTACAGGACCAATCCAAGGATATTCAAGGCAAGATAAATGAACTTCAAGAAAAAATAATGGATATTGGGGGCGTGAAACTACGCTTGCAAGATTCAAAAGTGGATGGGATTCACCAGAAAATTGACCTATGTCACGAGAAGCTCACTAATAATAAAGTTTCACTGAAGAAGCTTGAGAACGAGTTGAAGAGATACACTAAGTCGAAGATCGAAAAAGAGAAAGAAATAATAACTTTTGATCAAGACCTTGAAAAGATAGAGAATGCGTTCCAGGAGAAGTTTAAAGCCTTCGAAAGTGTTGAAACCGAATTGAATGATCTAATCAATCTAAGAGAAGATAATGATGTCAAAGCTGAAGAGTTAAAGATCCGCTTAGATGAAAAACAACAGAAAATCAATGAATTCAGGTCAGCTGAGATAGAAATAGCCAACAAGATTGAGAGACATCAAGGTTTACTTAAGAATGAGTCAAGACAGTTAGAGTCTTATAAGCAGGAGTTGAACTCTCTGGAAATTAAGGATCAAACTGCCCTTTTGGCTTTCCTTGAGGTTGAAGAGGAAGTTTTAAAGTATACCAAGCCTCAAGTTTTTGAAATATCACCAGATGAGTTACGAGCCTTAGACATAGAAGACGTTCAAGAAAGGCTCGAAGAACTGGAAGACTATGTTAATAAAGCCAAAGTCAACGTGGATATTTTAGAAGAGTATAGTAGGAGAGCTTTGGAGTATGTTTCAAGGAAGAGCGACTTAAATGATGCTGTCGCTAAGAGGGATGATATTAAAAGAATCACAGAAGAGTTGAAGAAAAAAAGACTTGATGAGTTCATGGAAGGATTTAATATCATCTCTGCAACCCTAAAAGAGATGTATCAAATGATCACAATGGGCGGTAATGCAGAGCTAGAGTTGGTAGATAGTTTAGATCCTTTCTCTGAGGGTATACTGTTCAGTGTAATGCCACCAAAAAAGAGTTGGAAAAATATTTCAAATTTGTCTGGTGGTGAGAAAACTCTAAGTTCTTTGGCATTAGTTTTTGCTCTTCACCGCTACAAACCTACCCCTCTATATGTGATGGATGAAATTGATGCTGCATTAGATTTCAGAAATGTTTCCATTGTCGCTAATTACATCAAAGAGCGGACGAAGAATGCTCAGTTCATAGTGATTTCCTTAAGAAACAACATGTTTGAACTGGCACAGCAGTTGGTCGGTATTTACAAGGTTAACAACATGACCAGAAGTATCACTTTACAAAATAAGGATATGCTAGACCTTGAATGAATATGGATTATTACTTTGATAGATTTGCGCTCTTTATTCTTTGTGTAGTGTTTGTTGTACATGATTTTCTCGCTTATTTCTTGTCTCGCAGTTGCAGAAGAGGAAAAAGAAGTTGTTCTCATATCAACAAAGAAAACAAAGCTAAAAACAACTATTAAAGACAACATCAACACGCTCAACCCGTTGTTGAAGCTCTTTAGACCCTCCTCTACTGCACATAATGGGAGTCACAGAGTTTGCATCAGTGTCAATCATCTCCGAAAGGATTTTCAGTTGGGTTTTCATAGCCGACTGGATCCTGGCTGTTTTCTTAACGATAGGATTTGTCTTCTATTTCAACAGACTTGTCGGGATTATCATCACATTCATATTGAAGATGACCCTTTGGCGGTCTTCCAAGATCAGAGTTGAAATCCAATCTGTGAAACTTTCATTTTTGGGTGGAAGGTTATTCTTCAGAAACATGATATATATAGATCAAGATCATACAGTTTCCGCTCTCCAAGGAAGTCTTACGTGGAGATACTGGCTACCCAATGTGCGAAGAAAAGAAATAGATCTCGTCAACTCAGATATTGACCCAAATATTGAATTAAATTCAAAGCTGCCCAGTCGTTTCATTCTGGAAATTGACGGCTTGGAAGCATTTGTTTATAACAGAACTGCTGCATACAATGACATCTTGAAAGTCCTAGCAAAGGATAGAGCAGATGATGAGGATTCAACCAAAGAAGTATTTGACATTTTTGCTGAATCAGATAACAACATCAGCCTCAGCTCATCGGATGATGTGCTTAATTCTCAAGGCCCAAAAGCGTCTCCACTACTGCGACTTTTGCCGTTAGCTATCAAAGTAAATAAAGGTGCCATAGTTGCTGGGAACAAGACTACAAAAGTTGTTTTGATTATTTCATGTTCATCACTAGACGGGCTCTATGATGTGAAGGCTTCAGAAAACCCGCTAGATAAAGGCTGTGAATCTTTGGATATTACTGCTGAGAGACCAAATGTATCCTTGAAGCCCAACATTCTTTATGATAGAGAGTTAAATGGTGGTACCGTTCCAGTAAGGAAGGAAAAGAAATCTAAGGAAAGACTTAGTAAGCGTTGGCATTTATTGCATAAGTTTATTCAACTGGCAGATTTGGTCACAAAGAGCAAAACCAAAAATAGAAGTGATGAAAGTTGGAAGGGTCTGGCACAATACCTTGAAACTGATACGGATTCCATTCATGAAACGGAGGGTGAAGATACAGAGTATGCGAGATACACCTCTATTGTTTCTGCAGAGAAGTGTAACATCAGCTATTACTATGATATCCCAGGAATCGTTCCTGATGAACCATCTCCTACAAAAGATGATCAAGATATTGGCAACAGTGGTTCTGCTCCCAAGTTTGGTTTCGATATTTATTTTCAGGGCACTACAACCTATTACGGGCCTTGGGCTGAACGCCAAAGGGACACCTTACACCATATGCTATTACCCACTATTTGCCGAAACTCTACGCCTCAGGCGATCTTGAAGGCTGGTGATACTAGAGTTTACACACGCTTTGAGCTTAACGTAGAGTTTATCGATGATTTAATCCTCAGAATACCAATACGAGAGTTCAGTAAAAATGAAGAGTACCAGCAAAATAATACTGATATGGCAAATCCGATTAGGTCTTTTGGTTGGGTAGAGCTAAAAGCAGGAAAGTCATCCAATATGCTGTTTGATACGGGTTTAGTTACATCTAAGACTGGGTTTAAAAGTAAGCTGGACTTATTCTTGACAGATTTAGAAATCAGATCAAGTGTGAACCATGATATCTTTCTTAAGGCTAAGGAACATCGCTTGTCTGCAGATATTGGATATCCATTGAGTTGGAATGGACATACTATTTGGTCATTTATTAATGACTCAAAGGATTTGGAAACATATTTTCTGAGGGAACATATAACCCTGTTGTCTGATCTGTTCACTGATTTTGGAACGGGTGCACCTACACCATACGAAATGTTCAGACCTTTCACTTACGATTTTGATTGGCACGTTGACTCATACAAGCTTTATTTCAACGTGAATGATGCAAATATTGTTAATAATCCTCTAGATTTTAACGATAATTGTTATTTATCTTTACAGGGCGACACTCTGGACATAAATGTTTCCATCCCATTAGACACTATTGCAAAGAAGTCAACTACTATCGACTATGTCATCTCAACTCCATCCTTTTCACTCATTCTTGATACTCCCCCATGGCATACACTGAATAATTTCTTGAAGTCCAATGAAGTTGGCAGATCTTGTGAATTTTCTGTCACAGGTTCATACACATACTATCCACAAGTTGGCTTGGATCTTGTTGAGACAATTATTATTGCCTGTAAGGGTAAGAATTTAGTGCTTGAGAGTTATGGTTTCGTTGTTAAATACATCATGAGTGTGAAAGAGAACTACTTTGGAGACTTTACCAAGTTCAGAACTTTGGAAGAATATACCAAATCTCTCAATCCTGATGACCTTTCATTCAAACCAGCTTCAGGCTCTTATGCTAATACTGTAAATGAGAACCCTGAAGATTCAAAATCATCACATAAAAGAATTGAAAATGAGATTGATGTTCACTTTTCCTTTTGTGTTGATGATGGAATAATTGTGCTACCCTCTAACAATTATGATTCTTCCACTAATTTCTCATTATGCTTCAATTCCTATAAAATTGATATTAGATTCACTAATTACTATATGGATTTACAATGCGATATTTCACCCATTACAGGCTATTATTTTTACAGATGCGACGCATCCAAGTTACTAGACTCGTCCTCTTTTCAACCACCGGATGAACATGAACTTTCCATTGGTGGTCTCAGTATTCATGGCCATAGAATGTTTGGTCTTCCACCTGTCGAGCCTACTTACTTCTGTAAATGGGATATCACACCAGAGAGTTTTGCCTTTGAGGGAACTTCACAGGCTTTAAATGGTCTACTATCTGCTTTGGTCAAACTAGGTTTTGGGTACAAAAACTTAGAAAATGAGTTACTCATAGATGTACCTGAGTTATTTGATATTACAAATCTTACAGTCATCATTCCTCAAATTTCTATTCAAATTAAGGAACCCGATTTAGACTACAAACTCAAATTTAATATCGATAATCTCTCGTTGAAGCTCATTGATTTTGTCAACGAGAGGTACACTAAGAAGATCTCAATAGACATCAGGGAAATACAGTTTACTGTGTTACATGAAGATGGTACTGTCAAGTTACTGGATGTGAAAACAGCTTTGAGAACCACGGTATTTTGCCATGACTACGACTACGAAAATGTTAAGAGGAAAAGAGAGATACATGTGTCGAACCATGACGCGCCATTCCATAGAATCCCTTTTTTTGTTCCAGCTAAGAACTATTCTGAGTATAATCAGTCTTATAAATCAGTGATTTCAAGTTTTTCACTTCCCGATGGTGTTAATGTTGTTAACAACAACACCATAGACTCTATTCTTGAAGATCTAGGTATTGATGATATTACTTACAATGAGACGGTCTCTTTTGATAGCACAAATGATTCCAATACTGACTTCTTCCAAGATTTTGGCGAGGATCAGCGCCCCAGAGCACAAAATGGCCAAACCCTCTCAACAAAATACTGGGACACTATCACGGGTGTTCATATGAGGCCGATTTCTGAATATAATGATGAAGATTTTTCCCCATCTAGTACTGCAGACCCTGCTTATGAAACTGATGATATTGTCATAAATATGGGCTTGTTAGATGGTGCTATATCAATTGATTCACTGTTTATCCTTCTGAAACTTGCTGAAAGATTTATGACCATCTCTATAGAGGATGTTTTGGATAATTTACATCTCGCCGTTTTGAAAAAACTTCTGAAAAGAGTTGAGCAGAAAGCCATGTGCACAAATGTCAGAATTGTCACCCCAGATGTGCGTCTTCTTTTAAGGGAAGCCGGCTGGACTGGTATAAATCCCCTTCACAAGTCGGATTATCTTAGCTTGGATGTTAAGTCTCTATCTTTTGCATTTTCGTCATTATGTGGTTTGAACAACAGTTCCCGAAGCACATTTGCGTTGCACTTTGAAACACTGACATTTAAAGTTGTTGACCAACGTCAGCAGGAAGCTATTATGGGTCTTGCTTTAGAAGATTTGGAGGTTTGGTTGGATGAAACCAGTCAATTATCAAGCTCTTTGGGTCTTAAGGGAATTTCTGTGAATATTTTACATGAAAACGTTTTGTGGTTGGTTGATTTTGCTGCCCACTTTGCTGGCAGAATTCAGGAGTCCTTCAAAGAAGCCTCAAGAATCATTGGAAACTCAAGGCGCTCCCAGGCTGAACTAGTTTATCAAATTGCACTTGCCAGTACACACTATAGAGTAGAGCATGATCCTGCTGTTATTACACGACCAGCATATATTATTAGACTATCGAAAAGACATATCAGAGCCAATGATAGTTGGAAGGTCATTGCTCGTCTGCGTCATATATTTGACAATCTTCCTCAAGAATGGAAAGCTGAGCATGAATCAAGATACCTGAAGCACGATGTCAGAGCTCCAAAGACTGCTATGCGAGAAGTTTTAGATGTGTTTACGGATTGGAGAAGTTGGGAGTTCACTGACATTGCAAACAGTTTCATTTTTAGATTCGTGTTCTCACAGGACAACGAAAATAAAAAGATCCCAGTTTCTAGTGATATTTCACTAGAGAACATACGTGTCTCACTGACGTCACGATCAGAGCTAAGTACTCAGATTGTTTTAAGTGGCCTTGAGTGCTCTGTTTCTATCTATGAGAGTATCGCTGGAGAAGCCATTCAAACATCTGGGACCCGTTGGCTAACTAGTTTAACAGTCGAACTTCGCTTTGTTTCTGGTCAAATCACACCATTAGTCCTTAAACTCCCTCTTGAACAACTATCAGAATTGTTTTGTTCCGCTAAAACTTCCTCTACAGCCACCGAATCTGAGCTGACTGTTGATGTCTTAATTGATAAGATCGATCTGTCTTTGGCATTTTATACTGCTCTTTTCAGCTTGACTAGCAGCGGTTTACATTCCGAGACTTCAATCAAGGAAGAACCTAATAAAAAGAATATTTCGGCCATACTAAAGTCAAAGAGCCTAACTGCCAAATTAGGGTCTCCTAAGGCGTCAATTATCAGTTATTCATCTTCTGACTTGGTTTTGAATATTTCTAGATTAACCAGTGACGTTACTCATATTTTTAATGGTATTTTATCATTTAATCAAAGTTCACTTCAGGTCGGGCCTTCCGTTGATTCTATTGTGGATTTCCTAAATGACACGACTCAAAATATGGAGTTAATAATGAGTGATCTGTCATATTTTCTGAATCGAAACACTGCGTACAAAGTAGACTCAGATCAGCAACAATATCCACTTGGTAAGTTCAGACTAGACACTAATCATTTCCAGTGGGCTGTTGGCGCTGTTGAGCCATTTCACATTGGTGGAACAATGGAAGATCTGTCGCTGGACGTTCTTTCAAATCGTCTGGGTGTTGCCTCTCTGATGAACATTGGCCGCTCTTCATTTGATGTTGGTACTCAACATGACTCTAGATTACTGCTTCAAAGTACCCAAAAAGATTTAACTTTTGCTATCAATTTAGTTGCGGCAAATAAAGCTTTAACTTTGGATTTAAGTTGTGGATCCTCTCTTAACTTTATTCCAGAGATTGTTTCACGTGCCGAGCCTCTCAAAAGATGTATTGTTATAGCAACTGAGTCTTATAAATCATTAAGTGACTCCTTTAATGTGCTCAGAGGTGCTTTGCCCAGATCCGTATCTGATACAAGACAGTCTACTGCATTACTGTATTGGATAGAGTCTGCTATAATTGCAAGTGACTACACAGCACTTGGCATTGAATTGGGCTCTACCATTTATTCTTTTGAAGTTCAGAGATTTTCTGCTCAGTTATTTGACTTGGTTTTCAACAATAAGAGGCGCCCAACTGGGGAGATTGCGGTTGAAAGTACACACGTTTTGATCAGAAGCAAAGATATTTCAAGTGAGATATCAACGGTTATTGATGTGAACTATTCAGTTAAGGTTAATAACAGCAGTGATGGTACAACACAATCTCTACAAATAGAGTCATCTCACTCTAGAATTGTCGTACATCCACTCACCATCATAAAGTTGCTTCAATTGAAAAATGATATTGAGTACATTTATTCAGTCATGGCTATGGAATCTTTTTTCCCACCGAAGGCTGAAACGACTTCATCATTTAACTTCTTCGAACATTTTTCGTCGATTAATATTCTCTCCTATAACTGTTGTATTGGGTTCCTATTCAATAAGCATCAACAAAATTCACCAGGTTTGATTGCTGGTTGCGACAAAGTCTTTATCATTTTGGAAGGGTCACTTGGAAAATTGTCACTGGTCAATGCTTATTTATCGATCGCTAAAGGTGATACCTCTTCTACGTTCTACAGCTTGGGCTCTGAGTCTGAAGGTACCAATCGTGCTTATTTACCGAACATGCAAGTGACTTATGCAATCAGAAAAATTGCTAACAGCAAAGATATACAGATCAGAGTAACAGGTGAAGAGCTTGATGTTCGATTTGTCTCAACCTCTATAACGTTTATTGAGCAATCATTGAAATCAATTGCAACTATCGATAAAATGAAGGAAAATTTGATCAGGTATCCCACGCACTTTCCCACTAAAGCGGCTACTTCAGCTCCAACTGATACGTATTTGCCATCAGACGTTACGTCGGTTCATTGTTATATGGATTTTGCTGGTGGATTAGTCAAAATTTATCGACTAGAGGACTTTCAAGCACCCGCTGATGATATTTTCAAGCCTTTGTTTGAGTTGAGAACGCCTGCTGTTAAAATAACAGCTGAATACTCCAAGACTTCCGGCCTGAAGGACCATAAACTGAACTTCAATGTCTTCACATTTTCATCAAGTAATACTTTGTATTCCACCTGCGTTCCGATTTTGGTTGATATTTGGGAGTCAATGAAGCACCTAGGTGACTCCTCCAGTAATAAGCCACAGGGCAAACCAGTTGAAAGTGGCTTGACTGGTCACAGTAATTTTGATCTAACAAAAATTTTGTCGAAAGTTCAACTGAGCATATCGCTGCATATTGATAAGCAAGAACTGACTTTGAGTTGTGAGCCATCTGCTAAAGTGCAAGCCGTTGTTGGTATTGATTCTATTCATTTTGCCATTAATTCGAACGAAGATGATGCAAAACGCCCTCTTTCTGCTACCCTTGATCTTAATAATCTTAGTACATCATTGCAGCATAGTTTCTCAAGAGACATAAGTGGATCTGTTGGCTTAAACAGATTGTTAATCATTACTGTCTTGGGAGTGAGTCCTTTGGAGGCGTATGTGGCAGGCAAGTTGAATACTGTTGATGTATATTTGAATTTGAAACAACTTCAAGATGTTGATCTATTCTGTGACTTATGGCTGCCAAAGTCCCTTCATCCAAGTGCCTCCACTGTCAAAACTATGAAGACTGGTGATGACAATTTAGTTTTTCAGTTCCAAAAGGTCTCTACAACCAATTTAATCCCATGGAATGTGAACTTTATTGTGTCCAAGATTGGACTAGAAGTCGACTTAGGTCAATCACTAGGGATTCTCACTCTTGATATGGACAGGCTTTGGGTTATTTCTAGAAAGGTGTCAGATCGTTATCAAGACATGGTTATCGGTATTAATACTATAGGGTTAAAATCTATCGGTAGGCTAGGTGGTCATCTGTCCATTAAAAATATCAGATCTCGCTCAGTTATAAAGTGGTCCCTCATTGGCAATGAGTATGATGTTCCAATGGTGTCACTTTCTTTTGGTTTTGATTCCATTGAAGCAAAGGCATCATTTGATTATAATGTATTCTTGATTTCTAAGGTTTTATTGTTTGATGTCATTGTTTTCAACCAGGTTGAAAAGAATAAGGAGCTGGGTGACAAGTTAGTTGCTAATACGTCTGTTAGCTCTATTGAAATATTCATTACTACGTTGGCTACGGTTAACATGTTGGATATTCACAATACAATATCGAGAATTCGTCAAGATAATAAGAATTCATATAAAGAAGATCTGAAAACTGTTATAGGTGACAAAAATATGAAAAATGCGATGGATATTTTTGATGTTATTGCTACTTTACGAACAGAACTTGACGTTGAGTGCGGTAAATTTTTGATCCATGTTTATCCTGGCTCACTCTTAGATTCTCAAGTTTTGGTTGTGGATATCGGTGGTATGAATGCTGCATTTTCACAGAGAGCTATCAGCAAAACGGTTGAGACGGGGTTGAAGTTACACGTCAAGGATATTTCTGTGTCTTTGTCTTCGTACAAGAAGCAACTACCTGAAGAATCAATCGGTGCAATAACCATTGAAGAATTTATTGATCATTCAACAAATGCTAAAGGTGGTAGTATTTTTGTGTTCCCTTCACTTGAGTGTCTTATGCAAACTTGGTCTACTCCGAATCCTTCTGTTATTGAGTACATCTATAAAAGTGCTTTTGGTGGTAAGGTTGACATTCGTTGGAACTTAGGCTCTATCAATTTCATTAGGGAGATGTGGCTCGTCCATACAAAGGCTTTAGCTTCAAGAATCCATCACAAGACTGTTTCATCTACTACTGATCTCCCACTGATTGAAGAAAAAATCAAAGATGTTGAAACGGGAAAGCATTACCACTACGTTGCATTAAAACCTCCTATCATAGAGGCCCCACAGTTGAAAGAGCTTGGTGATGCCACTCCTCCTTTGGAGTGGTTTGGTTTACACAGGCAAAGCTTCCCTGGTTTCACTCACCAGTTTGTTATTCTTGGTTTACAAAAAATGGTGCACGAGGTCGAAATGCAATATGGTCGTGTTCTTGGTAAAGCATGATCTCATTTGCTGAGAGAGAACAAATTTTTAATGGTATTTATGTTTTGGTACGATCTACAACTTTTATGTAGTCATAATCATTCACTAAATGTTAGAAAAGAATTCTAATCGATATTCGAGCTCTGGTTTTCTATTGGTACATATCTTCCAACTTGAAGGCTTAAAATACCCGCAGTGACCCAAAATTGTAGAGCAGATCTCGCCAGACCTGGACTCATTTGAAGCGCTTTGCAAATATCCACCAAACTTAAACCTTCAACTCCATTGAACAAAGATATAATAGCAGCTCTGTCTGGAGTGACTTCAAAATGCCTTTGTCCATTGTCGAACTCAAGATCAACAACCACAACTCCGTGGTTCACCCATTTCATAGTTCTCCCTTGTTTCAATCTCTTGAACTCGTCTTGGTACAGCTGAATCTGGTTTTGTATCTGTTCAGGCAATGAGAATTCATCTTCAGACAACTCTGGCCAATAGATGTGCGACAAAATGATGAACTTGAGTTGATCAGAGATATTATCGTTTTTGAAATGTATCTGCGTATCTGAAGTTTCACTCTCAATAATATCTCGCACCATGACATCTATATTATTTAGGTCGATCTCGTCGAATTTAGATTTTAATTGATCAAGTTTCAAAGTCATATCTGATATGTCATAGGAGTTATAAGAAATCAATCTCAGGGCAAAAACTTTAATTAATTCAGTAATGAAAACGTCCTTCGGATCAAAAATAGAAATTAATGATTCAATGATGTCAAGTCTTTTAAAATCGGGCAAAGCATCAATTGGATCTGGTACCCATTTAAGAGTTAAAGTATCAATTATTTTCTCAGTTTTCTGCCCTAGCTCATCGGCTAGTTTAGATAATTCATTAGTAGGGTCTTGGTCTAGAAGAGCATGAACAATGCTGGGGATTGTGTCCTCTCTCTCTTTCAAATATCGCCTTATTGGTCTTGATGCATTATCCAATAGGACACCTCTTGGATCAATGATTAAAAAAGATTTTATCGTTGAAGTGTAACAAAGGATGATATCGTTAGTGTTTGCACCAGCATGTAGTAATCTTCTGATGCAGCTCGATGTGAACGAACTGACCAAGTTGGATCTTTGTGAAGGATCAATGCAATGCTTTAGATCATGCAATGCAGGTAGAGATTGAGGATAGTTCACCACAATATCGAATATTTCGGTTATTCTTAGTTTTGATAACTCTTTCCTTGAGAATTGCTCGTCGTTTAATTTGTTCAGGATTGAAATGTCCCATACACCAGCAAAAGAGGTAACTTGATCTTGCAAATTTGTTTCATAATTCAATTTCTCAGCTTCCGTAAAGTCCCAGCCTATAGATATAAGAAACTCTGTATCTCCTAAATCTATCAGTGAAGCGGATTTGAGCTTGTCCTTCAAAGCTGCATTGATGGTTCTGGTGATCTGTGCAAACTCAAGAGAATCCAGAGTAATGTAGTTCAAAGGGAAAAGGAAGTACACTCTCATTTTAGCTAGCTGCGCAGAGTTTTGAATATTCAGCGATCCCAAGTCATCTATAATCTGTTTACGATAGTGTTTTATGATTGTTTTCAGGTTCTGAGTGCCACTTATTGATCTCAATGCTGATTTTACTCTCTGTGATGGCTCTCTATGGTTGTGATTCAAGAGCCAGTTTGCCGCCAGCTCTGTTTCACTCTCGGCAGGCAGTTCAGGTAAGCGAAATACCTTCGAGAATTTCAGTGCTGAGATCATTGCCAGCGAAGAGTTAAGCAAACGGTGAGCGGATTTTTGCTTTCTGCAGCTTGTTATTGTTTACCTTCTTTGTTGATGTTTCTCTATTTCCATGCTGAAGTCGCGAATAGTTAAGAAAAAGAGACAGAAATTGGGACTCATGAAAGCACAAAAAATAGTCATCTCCCACGCACTTTCAAAGCTTGTTTGCCATTGATCCCCCAATGTCGGTAAATGCTAAACTGCAGAAGCAACTGCGCGACCAGTTCATCGATTTCACACACACAACAACGGCAGTTGCAGACCGATTTTTGAGAAACGCCCGCTACGACCTTGAGCTTGCAATCAATAACTTTCTCTCCTCCCAGGGCAACTTCACAGTGTCAGCTGGCGATCTAGAGAACATATTCAATCGCTACAGAGAACCCAACTTGCCTGATGTAATAGGAATTGATGGTACAGTTCGCTATATCGAAGATTTGGGCTATCAACCAGAGGATAGCGTTTCATTGGCCTTAGCTGAGTTCCTTGATTCTCCCTCAGCTGGTGTTTTCAATAAAAGAAGCTTCATCTTCAAGTGGCAGTCAGCACAAGTCTCCTCACTGATGGAGATGAGGAACCATCTGAAACTTTGGGAGCAACGACTTATTAATGATATTACGTATTTAAAGAAGGTCTATCAATTCACATTTAGCTTTTCCTTAGAAGAAGGACAAAAGAAGCTACCACTGGATACTGCAGCTGCATATTGGGAACTTCTACTGAAGCCAATATTTGGTGATAAGATCGATATATGGATTGAGTTTCTGAAGAAAGAGAAGCTGGAAACCATCAGCAGGGACTTGTGGAACATGCTCTTTGTTTTCATGGTCGATTTTGCTAAAGACCCGACCCTTGATAACTACGATGAATCAGCAGCCTGGCCCAGCGTGATCGACTCTTTCGTTGAAGACTTCAAGGACAAAGAAGTGAAATAAAACATAACGTAATGATATAAGTCTATAATGTTTGTAGGTCCGGGTAATATAGCACAACTTGTATATGCGCGAATTGTTTTGCTCTCACCAAATAAAACGAGAAATCAAAAACTGTCTGGACGAGAACAACCAAAACAAACAAAACTGACAGAAGACATCGAAATTCGGCGCTTGAAACGTTGTAATCAGTCAGTCTCTAGTATAATTCATTGTTTTGTACTTGTTGTCAGCAGAAATATCACATTTTTCAGGATATTTTAGTTGTTAGTCGTTGTGAAATGAGTCAGCCAAATCAACAAGACGCTCAACAGGCTCAACAAGCAGCTTTAGCTCAAAGACAGCAGCAGCAGCAGCAAGGAGCCAATGTACAGCAACCAAACAGACCGCCTATTGCGCTTCAACAAAACAAGATAACACAGCTGGCAAGACAGTGCAATCATGAAATACAAGAGGCTCGAAGAAAGGGCCCAAACACCCCAGAGGGTCAGGAACATTTAAGAAAGGCTCAACGTATAAAGACTATTCTGCTGCAATACCAACAACAAACACAGCAGCAAGACGGCTCACAGTTGCAGAGTGCTCCACAGGCCCAGCAGCAACAACGGGTCGGTCAGCCACAACAGCAACAGCAAGGTGCTCAACTTCAGCAACAAAGATCAATTCCACAAGTTAACCAATCTCAGTCTCCACAGATTCAACAAACAACTTTGAATCAAGCGCCTAATAATCAAATACAGTCACCACACTTGGGACAATCTGCTGGGGTCCCTGCTCCTTCTAATGGTACTTCAAGAGTGGCAACGGCCTCTCCTACCCTTGTTAATGGGAGCGCAAATACTACTCAACCAACTAGCTCGCCGAATCCTCAAGCCCCAAAAAATCCACTGCAACAGCTGCAACAAATCAAGCAAGTTCTGGCAGATTATACAAAGAAGTTGAAAGAAATTGAGGAAGCCAAAAAGAATCCAAATCTTCCTCAGGAAACGATTCAAAAGTTGCTCCAGAATGAACAAATTCTGAAGGATAGATTCTCAAACTATAGATCTGCTGCTATTGCAATATCGCAGACCATTCAGAAACACCAAGCTGCTCAGCAACAGCAGCAGCAACAGCAACAACAACAGCAATTACAAAAAAGTAGAGCTCAAAACTTACAATCGAACACATCCAGCCCTCTCGTTGCAAATCAAACGGTACAACCTACGCCTGTTCAAGCTCGCAGTCAGATACCTGTTAATCAACAAGCTACCACTAATAACAATTTGGCTGCTCAAAATAACCAACAGAGACCTCCACTACAATCTAATTCAAGCTACCAATTTTCTCAGCAAGCATCACCACAGGTTCAACAACAGCAAATACAACAGAACCAAACTCAAAATCAAAGCCAAATACGTACTCCTCAGATTGTACCAGTTACCTCTGTGAACTCATTAGGTCAACTCAATCAACATTCCCCAGCTCTTCAAAGTACACCAGGATTACAAAATCAGCCAACTCAACCACAATTTCAACAGTCAATTGCCCAACCACAACCACAATCTCAGCCTCAATTACAACCCCAGCTACAGCAACAAAGAAAAGTTTTGCAATCACGTACAGGTACTCCACAAGCAGATGGTGGGCTAACTAGAACTTCTTCAACGGGCTTGGGTGCTTCGCCAAACGCACCAGTAACAAATGTCAATGCAGCAGCCAGACCAACCGTTACTGGCACCAGTACGATCACAGCCAATGGTGCTCCGATCTTCAAAACGTCTGGTCCTTCGATTCCGATTTCAACCCAGATTAACGTGAAACCTCCAGTTCCAGCTAATATTTCCCAGAGTCGACCAAGTTTAACAGCTGGAAATGGTATTGCTGCTCCGTCGTTAACCACTCCTGCCCTATTGAAGTTGCCACCTTATGAAATGGAGAGTGATAGAGTTTTATCTAAGCGTAAACTCAGTGAATTGGTGAAGACTGTTGGTGCTGACGAAGGGGATGGTGAGACCACAATCGATGGTGATGTTGAAGATTTGTTGTTAGATTTGGCTGATGAGTTTGTTACAAATATAACCAGCTTTGCCTGTCGTCTTGCTAAACATAGAAAGTCTGAAAACTTGGAAGCGAAAGATATCCAATTACATCTTGAAAAGAATTGGAATATCAGAATCCCTGGATTCTCTGCTGATGAGATTAGAAGTGTGAGAAAGTGGCCTTCCAACAATTCACATAATCAAAGAATTCAAGGTATCGGCATTGCGAAATCCCTTGACCAAAACAAATAACCAAACCCCTAAGGCGTACAGGCCATTTCTTTCCTCCTGGAACACCTTTCTTATATATTTTTTCGTGTTTATGTACTAATTAAATGTTTGTTATATTGATTATGTAATTGTTCTTATGTAATTTATTTGTCATCTCATCGCATTTTTTTTTTATCCAAAATTTTCAAAAGCCAAATAACAATTAAACAGAGAAATTTAAGTGTTTACTTGAAAGATCCAGGTCAGTTCAGCCTTTAGTAATCGAGAATATGGTCAAGTCTTATCAGCGTTATGAACAGGCGCACTGCTTTGGTGTGATTTCCTCTAAGTCAAACATCGTATGGCTTCGCCCAAGTAACAAAACCTCCGCTGGTCAAATCATCACTGCTGGGTTAGAAGAACTACTTGTCTGGGATGTCAAGACTGGTGAACTGGTCAAAAGACTAAGAGACGGACTACCACCAGGTGCGTCTGATGCCAAATTAACTAAGCCTTTTGAAATCACCTCGATTGAATTTCATCAAGATACAAACCTAATAGCAGCTGGTTATGAAGATGGATCAATAAAAGTTTGGGATTTGATCTCTGGTACTGTATTGATCAATTTTCAAGGTCATAAATCATCTGTTACTATTTTGAAGTTTGACAAAGAGGGTACTAGATTGATTTCGGGATCAAGGGACTCAAATATTATTTTCTGGGACCTTGTTGGTGAAGTTGGTTTATTCAAATTAAGAAGTCATAAAGATCAAATCACTGGATTATGGTTCAATGAGGAATACCTGATAAGTACATCCAAAGATGGTCTTATCAAGCTATGGGACTTGAAATCACAACAATGTATTGAGACCCATGTGGCCCATACTGGCGAGTGTTGGGGTTTGAGTTTCTATGATGATCTGTTAATCACTACAGGTGCAGAAAATCAGGTCAAGGTTTGGAATATTAACTTTAGTGAAGATGAATCAAACAAGAAAGTGACAGAGCGTGGGGTGTTTGAAAAACAAAGTAAAGCAAGAGGTGTTGAGATAAATTTCAAAAAAGTTGGTTCAAATACCTTCTTCTATGTACAGAATGCTGATAGAACCTTAGAAATATTTAGAGTTAGAACTGATGAAGAGATCAATAAAGCTACCAAGAAAAGAGAGAAAAGACTAAAAGAAAAAGGGTACGGTGAAGATGAGATTGCTTTAGCTTTGAAAGAATCAGATATTAACTTATTAATTCAACCGTATACTTTGTTGAGATCTTTGTTCAAGATCAAGAATGCTACTTGGGCAGTTACATCTTCCTCCAAACTGGACCTCATCGTATCTTCTTCAAACAACACCATTGAATACTATAACATTGCATACACATCCAAAGATGTCTCTCCCTCACAAAAATTATACACAGTTGATTTACAAGGTCATAGAACTGATATTAGAGCAATGGACCTTAGTGACAACAATAAACTTCTAGCAACTGCCTCAAACGGTTTATTAAAGATATGGAATGTTGGTACAACTAACTGTTTGAGAACATTTGAATGTGGTTATGCCTTGACCACCAAGTTTCTACCAGGTGGTACCTTAATAGTTGTCGGTACAAGGGCTGGTGAAATTGAACTTTATGATTTAGCTACCTCCACCCTTCTTGAAACAGTACAAGGTCATGACGGTGCTATTTGGTCATTAGATATAACACCAGATGGTAAGTCTTTAGTTACTGGCTCGGCAGATAAAATGATCAAATTCTGGGACTTCAGAATTGAACAAGAACAAATCCCAGGTACTGACAAATCAGTACCAAAGATGAAGCTTTTTCACAATAAAACTTTGGAAATGAGTGATGATATTCTTGCTGTCAAGATCTCACCAGATACGAAATTCTTGGCTGTTTCATTGTTGGATAACACTGTCAAAGTTTTCTTTTTCGATACTTTGAAGTTCTTTTTAAGTTTATATGGGCACAAGCTGCCAGTCTTATCGATCGATATTTCTCATGATTCTAAACTTTTGATCACCTCTTCTGCTGATAAGAACATTAAGATCTGGGGTTTAGATTTTGGTGATTGTCACAAGTCAATTTTTGGTCACCAAGATTCCATCATGAATGTCAAATTTGTTCCAGAGAGTCATAATTTCTTTAGTGCTGGTAAAGATGGTCTTTTGAAGTATTGGGATGGTGATAAATTTGAATGCATTCAAAAATTGGCTGCACATCAGTCTGAAATTTGGTCGATCGTGGTTGCCAATGATGCTTCGTTTGTTGTCTCGACTGCTCATGATCATAGTATCAGGATCTGGGAGGAAACTGACGATCAGGTTTTTATCGAAGAAGAAAGAGAGAAGGAGATGGATGAATTGTATGAATCCACTTTGCTCTCATCTTTAGAAGGTGATGAAATAGCAAAAAAAGGTGATGGAGAAGATGAGGATGATAAAGATAATGATGAAAGCACTGGTGTTAATAAACAAACTTTGGAAACTTTGAAAGCTGGTGAAAAATTACTCGAAGCTCTAGAGATTGGTTACAAAGATATTGAAGAAAACGAATCGTTCCAGAAAAGTTATACAAAATGGCTGAAAACTAAGGCTGGTGAAAAACCAACCCAGCCAATCAAGAACCCGCTATTGTTGGCCTTGAATAAAACCGGATCTCAATATATCTTGGATACATTGATTAGTATCAAACCTTCACAACTAGAAGATGGTTTACTGGTGCTGCCATTCTCTTTTGTTTTAAAGTTCTTTAAGGTACTGGAAATTTGGACTAAGAACACAGCAGTTTTGAAAGAACGTTTATCTTTAATCTGCAGAGTTCTGTTTTTCCTAATAAGATCTAATCTGCATGAATTAAATGCTCTTAAGAGTGAAGATATCACTAAGCAACTAACTAATGTCAAGAACCAGTTAAGAGATGAACTAAAGGCCACAACAGATGAACTTGGTTTCAACACGGAAGGCTTGAAGTTCTTAAGAAACCAATGGAACTTGGAGCACAGTCTAGAATTTATTGATGAATATGAACAACAGAAACATGTTGAGAAAACCTCTAAGAAGAGAATTTTTCAAACATTGCAATAAAAACGTATTTAGCATATTTAATAAGAACGATAAAGTTTGAAATATCCACTAGAGATCTACAATAGTAACCAATAAAATACAAAACACTTTTAAGCTGTGAATAAATAAACACTTAAGCCCATTTACCTAACAAGGCCATTAGACCAGCACCCCAACACATAACAAAGTAGGCCAATAATGATTTTTTCAAACCATCTGGACCTTTGAATTGGTTTGAATATAGGAATTCATGGGCCATTAATTCAACAATACCAGTATATAACAAAATACCAGCGGAAATCGCATCAAAACAACCGTTTGCAATCAAAGATGTTCTACTTTCAGGAACAAAGGAGTGTCTTACACCAATACCAATAGCGACAGCGATAGGAGTTGTTACGGTATAACCAGCAGCTAATAACCAAGGAGTCCATCTTCTAGATTTATCCCAGGGCGTATCAGCAATTCTTGTTCCTAAACCTAAACCTTCGAACATTTGGTGGAAGACCAAAACGATAAATAATGTGTTAAATTCATCACCTGCAACGGCCAATGATAGACCAATGAAAACCGAATGGAAGACAACACCAAATTCTAAGACAAACACTGATAGAATCTGGTTTAAATATTGTTCTTGATCTCTCTTGGATAATGGAGTATTGACAGATTCTGGATCTTGGTGCTCAAGGTCATGGGAGAAATGGTTTGAACCGATTTGTAGAGATGACGACTTATTTTCTGGCTTGACTTCAGAACTGCTGTTGTCCTCTTTCTCTTCTTTGTCGAGGTTACCAAAATGAGAGTGGGCATGATTTTCTTCGCTGAAGCCAGTAGCCTTGCTGACATAGTAATGAGCAATAAGTTCACTTAAGAACAAAAGGAATAGTGACATTAAGCAAATAGCGAAAGCCCAAGGGTAATCAGCGAAAGTCCCACCTAAGCATTCATTGCCTAGAGCATCTGAAGCTGGTTCCAGTAAATGTATGAAACCTGTAGCGATAATGACACCAGAACCGAAGAATTTGGCAATGAACCAGCACCAGTTTGGCAATCTGATAAAGGAATATTTTGACGATAGAATTGGGAAATAAGTACCAATTGCAGAAGAGATTAAAATCATAAAGACCGCTAAGATTCTCAGATTGTCTCTTCCATCGTAGTCACTTTCAGCAGCACATTCAACCTTTTCTCCCGAAGCAGCATCATCGGCTCTAATAAAGAGTCTCACGACTTGGTCTATGGTAGCAGTCATTAAGAATGTTTGTGATTATGGCAATAGAAAATAGAGGAACCGATTTGAGGACACTTCAGCTTTTTTATACTGCTGTCTCGTGATAACAATCCCTGTTTTATTTGGAAAAATGCAGTAACCACACCAGTGAAAGTTAAAAAATGCGATTCAGTGAGTATGTACTTGGGGGTTATTCAAACTGTACGGAGTTCAATTGTTGAATGGAAGTTGTAACAAGAATTGTGTCAATCCTATTTAAGTAAAGTGTATTGTTTGATGAATCTCTTGGACTTCTTGGGGTGTCTGGCACTCCTTTGCGTATTCAAGTTGCTGATCTTGTCGGTTATCCCTAATTTGAAATCGTGAGGCGACAGAAAAGTACTTTAAGGGTCATGAAAGCAAAAATCGTTGCTTTTGGGAAACTTCTGGTGATCATTTTTCAACCTCAAAGGTTATTTAACAGTCAAAACAATAGAAAAAAGGAAGAAAAAAAAAAGAAAAAAACGACCCTGGTGGTTCTGATAGAACGCCTAAAGTCACCAAGATAATGAATGGCCACACATTACACCGAAAAGAAGCTCATATCTCGGGGTGAACGATTCTCTTGACGCATATTTCTGCAAAATTAGAGTGTCTGGGATCTCAGCCAACCGGTCAGAAACAAACGCTCCCTCGCTAATACTTCTTCTCGTTTTCGTTATTTGCCCATTGTCATTGAACTTTTGTAAACTCAAATTTTCTTGTATCTCCGACATTGTTCAATTCCGATAAAGATGCTATTTCCGAGTAAGTAGACAGAAGCCTTTTCGAGCAACCATTCAATAGATATCCATCTTAGATTTCTTTAATGAATTAGTATTACACTATACCTATATTCTTACTTATATTCACACGTATGAGTAGAAATTTCAATTGAAAGAAAAAAATTTCGTGTTTTGGTAGGGATTATTACAGATAAATATTGACCAGTTATATAGCCTTTTTAAAATTGCTACTATTAATCAAAATAAAATGTTATAATATCCTACAATCAAATCTAAAGCGTGGTAATTTACAATTAGTATATATCAAGACGATAATAGCAATAAGATAATAGCACTGGCAGTATTTCTCGATCATGCTTCATCATTAATTTGTTAACTCAATTTTCACTTCTTATGGCATCACGCATAGTACTCGCTATCTCACTCAAGCTTCCAAAATCCATAACGATTTGCATAATCTCATTCTCATCCAGCTGAAACCCCTGAATCTCAAGTAACTCAAGAACTAGATTGATCAAAGCACCCTTTTCAATCTCAGATAATGGAATCGTTGAGTGCTTTGTCCGATTCAGAATCATCTTACCCATTGATCTATAAGATTGAAAGAGCATTAAAACTAGGGCTTTAGCATCATCCAGTAGTTTTCCAGAGCGTGTTTTATAGTTCCCACTCAAAGGGGATACAACTGAAATAAAGCTTCTATTTCTGGAAACTCTATAACTTCTAAAAGACATAGACGCACGTTAGTATTAGAATTTAAAATAGAAACGGGTATGCAGCTATTGTTGATACATTTTAGAAAACTCATAGAATTCCTTCTCCTTGAGTTCATTTTCAAAAGAAATTACAACTATATCCTTCACTTTAGCAGTTTTCATGCGTTCGACTTGTGTTTTGGATTGACCAACTTTTAGAGAAATCTGCTTGAATAGTTCTTCCATCTCACGAGTGTGGTCAAGTGTTGTTGGATTCTCATTTCTTGCAATAACAAAGTAATGTAGTGTGATGTTTCCCACTGTCTTTGCTGTCGATTGACGGGAAACCAAAAACATCGTTGGTTGGCTAAGCGCCAACAAGTTAATGACTGAACTTGAAGAATTATCAAATTTTATCTGTTGTAAGCACAAGTACCTTGGAACGAAAAAAAAAGCACACACTTGTTAGACTTTGTAGTATCAATGGCTCATAATGACTGATCAGCAGATAGAAATTGAGTAATCTCCTTTGAGTAGGTCTGATTCGATACAATAAACGGATGGCCTTCTGAGTAGGCTAGACATTCAGGGCAGAAGCTAATAATGTTTTTTTTGTGTGGCAGTGGTGACCCGGATGACCATAAAAATTAACCGGTGTAAAATGGAGGGTTGGCCGAGTGGTCTAAGGCGGTAGACTTAAGATCTACTGGAGGTTTCTCCGCGCGAGTTCGAACCTCGCATCCTTCACTATATTTTTAACAAAATTTTTTCTCTATTCAATCAATGAAAGGACTCTCTGGAATGTCAGTAATCAGTTTATCGATGGTTGACGCCAAAATTTGAATGTTATTCAAGTCGTTTCTCGAAGTTAATTTACTTTGTGTAGAAAATTACTTGCATAAATACCAAAAAAAAAAAAAGAAAAAAAAAAAGACACAAATCTTCCCTCACTAGCTGCTTTTAATTTATTTGATCTTCGTTGTAGAATTACTTACTAAGTATATCGAATTTCAAGCCTACATTTTACTTTCAGTTAATTTGATCTTGTATCATTGCAAAGTGTAGCGTAAATCTATATTCAGTCTCGTCCTAACAAGACATCAAAGAAATTTGAAGAACGCATAACCCCTGGCACAACCTTATAATAATAGTACTATTTCCCATTCCAATTAGTCGCCAGTAGTACCACTCACTAAGAATAAGCTAGACGAGGAAGAAAATGTTGGAGAATGGGCATCGTTTTTGCCATCAGAGGAATATTGGAGTGCGCTAGGAATAGAGAACTGTAACATATTCAATGAAATGAAGATGTTATAGCTAGCAAGAATAATCAAAGCCATATAATCTACCTTTGATGTTGTGTCCATGTAATTGTTTTTGAAAACAGACGTAGTTCTAAAAAGGGCACATAATAAGAGAGTTTGAAAGCTAACCGCAATATGTGATATAATACTTTTGGTTTCACTATCCAAATAGTTATTGTTCTTCAATGAGCCAATAGTTGAACCGCTTAATAAGATAGAAGCCTCCTTATGGGAGTATATCCTGAAGCCAGCAACAGCAATCAATAAGATTCCAACGACGAATAGATTGTGCCCGAACTTTAAAATATCAGTTCCAAATATACTAAATCCGCTAATATAAAGTATTGCTAGTATATTCATGACAAATTCTGAGTTTTCCTTGTAGTTTCTAGAGAATTGTCCAAAAACAGTCAAAAAACTTGTAAGGATAAGCTTATAAGTTCTGTATAAAGGGTATAGAGGAATTCGAACATGAACCGAACCAGTTCTCGATGATAGAGGTGAATTTCTTCGAGTGGCTATTGCAGATGATTGACCATAGAAAACATCAGGATTGGGAATACGACCCTTCTCGTTTTGAACTGGACTTGCTATTAATGTTGAACATGACGAATTTGAAGAGTTTGCTGAATGTTGGAACCTTTCAAAATAATCGCGTTGGTCAGTGAGTCTGATTTGTGGATAAGAGCTTTTCAAGGTAGAGCTATTGATCAAGGGTATCTGTTGCTTGAAGACTGAAATATCTTTGTTATCACCAGGACAAAGCCTAATATTGGACTTTGCTTTTTGTGACGAGTTTGAAATGAGTTTAGTCATTGAATAGCTGCCAAGAGTAGATGGATTGTGCAAAAATGAACTGTAGCTTAATTGAATCTGGCAGGAAAGTAAAGATAGAAAGTGAGAGCAAAGAAGGGAATTCCTGTGACTTCAAATGGACAAACTCATTAGTGCCAGAAACTTTCAGTTCACTTTTAACTCGTGCGAAAATGACACAAAAACAGATCTCTGCAAAAAAAATTCACTACACAGTTGGCAAACACAAGCAGCGAGACAAAAAAATGACTATCATTTTTGATCATGAGAATTCGAGTCTTCGCCCCTTTCAGTCTCATCATCGATGTCGAAGTTAAATTCTGCATCATTATCAAGCTTGTTTGATTGTAGTTCAATGTCCTCATAATCTGATTGGGCGCCTGCAGGTTTGTAACCAGGCTCATTTGAACGGAAGTTATTAAAAAATTCGCCAACTTTTCCTCCAGATTGAGTGGAGTCACCATTAATCAATTGATTGCTTTCATCAGCCCACGAAACAGATTTCTTGCTGTTGTGCTTGGAGACTCGGCCGTTACTTCTCAAAATTGAGTTCTTCTTCTGGGGTTTCGATCTGTTGTATAAGTAAAGACCAAAACCAATGATACCGATTGTAGCTAGATAGAACAGAAATGGCAAAACATTCTTTGGATGTCCTGTGGGTTTCGATCCATCATCCTGGTTATCGGACCAAGTTGTATTAGTGTAGACGGGAGTCTCAACATATGTCTCATTTAGAGTTTCCACAAGCTTAAAATTACCAACTAAGATATCAAACAAGCCCCTTGATTCGTATGGTTTATCAGAAGGAACCATATGGGAAGATTCGTAAACATCAATCCATGTTAGGTTATTCTCACTCTTAACGTTACCAGTACTTTCACCGTTATATTTCCAATCATATTCTGGTAAGTCCTCACTGAAACCCTTAAAGCCACCCCAGTTTAGTTCATTAATCATATCCCTCAGTCCATTGCTATTGCAAATGATATCACGATTACCACTGAACAACACAATTTCTAAACGATTCAATAAACCAGGCAACAAGTTGAAAGATGGTTGGGAATTCTTATTCTTCAAATATCTGGAAACGTCCCCATCACATTCTCTCCACAATTTGACCCTTGACACATTCAAGTTCAAGCTTTCCACTACCTCCTCATTCTGTAGGAATGTAACCACGTTTGGTAAATCAAAGGGCCAATTCATACCACAGCTGGGATAAGAGTCTCTCAATCTTGTGTCATACATATTGATACATTGTTGATCTTTTGGGGCCTCTTTATCCCTGGTATAGCTCAATATTCTAGTCAAAATGCTTTCACAATCAACAATTGAGAAGTCATCATCCTTGCCACCACTATTGATTTCATTTTGACACTTTTCTTGAGCTTTCAATAAGCTTGGGAAAAATTTGTCATTTGTGCTGATAATTCCAGACTCCAAAAGATATGGAATGTAGCTCAGACTCTGAATATTTGGAGCAATCCACCCATTGCCAATCAGTAGCCCCCTCAAATCGACATTCAATTCGCCTAAATCATTAGCTCGCAGGATTGCATCAGCAATGAAGGGAATATATTGTCCAGCATAACTCTCTCCGGCAATATAAAGTTCCTTTGTTGCGTCTTCTGGGAATGCTTCATAATACCTTTTCAAGAATATGACGAAATCATCTGCAATCTCATCCAGTTCTCTGTCATAATTTTTTGTAATACTGAAGCCAGTACCACCTGGTTGATCAACAAAGATCAAGTCTGCTGCATGATACCAAGAGCCTTCATTCAAGTACAACTCGCCATCTTTATGAACTCTTAATGGGCCAACTTCCATCAATGCGCCATCCATCGAAGAACACCCGGGACCACCGTTTAACCATATGATTGTTCTATTGAATTCAGACTCCTTTTTAATGAATTTCCAAAAGAAGTAGTTTGTATCTGCTTGAGAATCTAACTCGAGATGTCCTGCATACATCACTGGGCGTTTTGATTCCTCAATAGCTTCAAGACCTGGTAAATTATCCACCAAGTAATCATCGCTTTTAGGAAGGTCAACTGGGAGAGCCAAAGCGAACGTCGCCAATAGCAGGGTAAGGAAGGTTTTGTATATGTTTACCATAATACTGAGAGTATGCGTCTAATGAATGTCAAACGAATAGAATTGTAGCCACCACACGGATGAAGTTTCAAGTGATACTGAGTGGAGTTGAGGCGCAGGTGGAATAGGGAGCGATCTCCGCAACTAGAAATAAAATCAAGAATAGTGAACAATTCAATCGTTTAGAAACCAGTCGCAAATGATCTTGACAGTTTCTTGCTGAAGTGGTAGACGATGACTTATAAATGTTTTACCCTTATAAAACAGTTGAGACGAGCCAAAAAGTGTAGATCAACGAATCATGGGAAATAAAGTTGAATTTCGATTACGTAATAAAAACTACAATACCAGTGGTAACGTTAAAAAAAGGAGTTCCAACTAACTCCACCAGTAAACGATTCAACCCAGAGCAAGCTAAGATCATTTTTGAAGCTATCTCTGAACACGTTTCAATCATGAAGCACTACGAGTCTACTCCAGTGGGACATTTGAAACTATACAGCTACAAGTTTAAAGGTCCGGCTGATATCGGTGACTCTGATTATTTAACCGAACCGCAAATCAAAAAATTGGACCCAGCAGTTTTCCAACCGGTCTTCAAAGAAAAGATGGTTCAATCATTTGAAGAAATCAAACAATTATTCCTTTCACGCCAATATGAAAATTTTCGCAATATTGCTGACATTGATATGCAAGTTTTAAGTAAGGAAGAAGCCCGTCATCTGCTTGGCTACCTCGGCATTTCTGCGTTGGAAATTAAAGGTCAATTAGCTCTGCAAGGTAACTATTTCTATCATCAAATGCGTTATCCAATCTTCAACTGTCCACGCAATTTCACGGAAGACATGGAGCGGGAAGCCAACTTATTAGCAGCCCAATGGGTCAAATCATTAGCTCCTATGAGTTTTGAAGTTGATCTCAAGGCCAGTGAGGTTACTGATGAAGTCTTAGAAGAATCATTAGGTACTCAAATGGTTAAAAAAAAAATCAATTTCTCTTTGGAACCTTATGAACACCAAACAAACCAGCTGTTACTATTCGAACTTTCTTTCAACGGGAGATACGAATCTTCAGCTTTTAACCTTTATTCTAAGTTCTTTGCTAATGTTCCACATAAAGTAATTACTGAATTTAAATATTTTGATGTCACAAAATATAATCCTACATCTTTGCAAGAACTTGCCTATTTCATTGTTTCCATTGACTCCTCGGTGGAAATGCTACCTCCAACCCACCTACCAGGGATCCAAGCCAAATTAAGAATTCTTAACCATATTAAGAAATGCACCAATTGTAATGCTCGCAGCCATTTTAGCTCTCAATGTACAATTCCGCCATGCTCCAGATGTTTCAATCGTGGTCACTCTGAATCAAACTGTTATACCAACCTTAAATACAACAAAAAGTTCCTAAACAAAGCGGCCAAAGGAAATACTACTCCTTTGAATACAAGATCAACCCCTAAACGTCCCACCAGTGGAGAAATCCAGGCAGACGGATCGCACTCAGCGAATATGTCCATAGACGATGATGGTTTCGTCACCCCATCAAGAAAAGCAACCAAACCAGTTTCAAAAAATGACAATATGCCTTCCACAAATAACATCAAACCTTCAATGGCCAAAAACCACCCATCTCCATTCATTCACTTGATCGACGAAGATTTACCCCAGGACCCAAACCCTTCCACGGAGGAAAACATGACCGATCGTGACACTGATATGGATGAATCAGAATCCGCCTACTTGGATACACCCCAATCAACCATATCCCGCCCATCAACAATCAATAAGACCCAAAACGAATTAGATCATGAATTTTTAGATGAGATTATCGCTTCAAACGACACTCATAAGAATGAATCAGAATCTAAGACTATTTCCAACACTAACCCAATCAAACCTCAATTACCAACCGAAACCGTCAAGGAAACAACTCCAATGTCAACCTCCACAACATCATCTTCACCAACCATTCCTTCTTCTTCTTCAACATCTGCACCAACAAAAGACCCTTCATCTATACCAAATCTAGCTCAATCCTCCCCTGTCTGCATACTCTCATCTCCAGACAAGTCTTCGATGCCTGAAATTCCCATCAGCTCCAAGACGGACTCTGCTCCAGGGAAAGCAAGACCCAACGAGGCCGCCACTCCAGTTTTGTTCCCAGTGACCCCACTGTTACCTCCGTCTCCTACGGAAGACCCGACAACTATGGAAATAGACCCCCTGTCACCCCCTCCGTCCCCTGGTAAGAGACCAATCAGCAGCCCTTCTCCGAACGTATCTCCTAAAAAATGGAATAAAGGTACAATCCAAGAAGCTACTGTAAAACAAACACTCCAACCAGAGATACAAAAACCACCACCTACTCCGGCCGAGCGTCCAGATCGCAAATCCTCACGCAGGCCAATTGTGCGACTCCCAGCAACAAGACGTACCCTACGTTCAAAGTCCCCAGTCAAGAGATACATGACTAGCAGTCAGAAGTCTGTATCATCAAATGCATCAGCTTCCGCTCAGAGCTCCCAAAATTCGGACTCCACAACAGCATCCTTCAGCTATCTGTCTCAAGAACCTATGAAAGCAATTCCCTCTAGCAAAGTATCATCATTTAACTCTGACAGTTCATCAATCACGCCTGAACATGAATCAGATGAATCTTTTTACCTCGCTAATCTTTACACCTCCCAAGACAACACCAATTCTAGGGAGGAAATCGCCAAATCATGTTTAATATGATCAGTGAAACCGATAACCACAATAGGGCTCCCCCTGTTGACACCACTAAATTAATCAGAATTATAACAATCAACGTTCAATCTATGAAAAATTTAAAAAGACGTGATGCCATTTTAAATACCATTATTGAAGACCACAACACAGACTTATGGCTACTCCAAGAATCAGAATTCCAGGAGTCTGCCAACTTACTCAATATAAAAAACTCATTAGCGAATAGACAATTGAAACTAATGGCTCAAACCCCCTCTCAAAGAGCCAAGATCATTTCCAGACTTGACTCCAAACATTTCCATGTCACTCCCAAAACAGACCAGGAAAATACACCACTTCAGCTCCACCTAAAAGACCATATCACTCCTTATAACAACCGTTGCGAGGACATTGTGATAACGATTGAAAACCTCCGTTTCCTGGTGATCAATTTATACTTTCCCAACAAGCCTACAGAAATAGCATCTCTTCTAAAAGCCTTATTAAGGAGAGTACCTATCATTCTGGAGTTTCAACACACCCATCACATTGACGGCCTCATCCTGGCAGGAGACTTCAATTTCGTGATGTCACATTCTGATACATCAAACCCAGCAAGTTTCAACAATCAGAACAGCAATATCACCTTGCTGTCAAAATTCCTACACGATCTAGATCTCGACGAAATACCTCACATTCACGAGTTCACTAACAATACCAATTCAAATTGCACCACCCAAAAACGTCTCGATCGTTTTTACTTAAAAATTAAAGAGGCAGGCATTCAGCCTCGTATCACCTACCATCAGGGATTTCAAGGCTCCACGCACCGTGCTGTCTCACTGGAACTTCATAAGGCAAGAATAGATACCTCCCCTTTACCTCAACTATCCAAAATCAAACCTCACAGATTCAGACTTCTCAATGAAGTCATAACGGATCCTCACTTGGGCCCTTATCTGATTCCCGAACCATACAATGATTTTTGCAAAAAAATCGATGGATTTCCGCTAGAGATCACAGTAGGTTTATATTATCAAGCTCTCATAACTCAAGTCAGAAAGGTAAATGACATATGGATCAAGTTACATGGGCCAGAGTCATACACCAAGGCAAGTGTTAAAGCCAAAACAATACCAACTATGTCATCCTCCAGCTATCTTCATTACCCCACCCTTCAACGTCTTTACCAATATCGACAAAAGAAAATCCAGATTGCAGCATTGAAGCATGGTCCCGAAATCGCTACATCACCCCAACACAAAGCTAACCTAGCAGCAACATACTATCAAGAGCTGTATCAGACAAGCTCGCCACATCCATATGATGAAACGTCGAAAGCATCTGAGATAGAGGATCTCATGCAGCATATACATCCCTCCTGCAATAAAATTCTAAGCATGGAAGAGAGAAGTGCATTGGCCACCAACGTGACTGAGCAAGAAGTTAATGAAGCATTAAAGACCCTCAAAAACAGAAATGTTTCGACCGGCCCAGATGGCATTCCCTATAATTTTTACTGGACACTTTGGACTCATCTCAAACAATTCTTGGTCGACTATACCAACAGCATTCTCCACACTGGTACTATTCCTGAATTGTCAGAGCAATCATATATCACACTCATACCCAAAAAGAACGGCGACACTATTGACTTGTGTGACACACGTCCAATTACTCTTCAAAACACAATTTTGAAACTCTCTTCAGCAGTACTCAATAACCGGATCATCAAGCTCTTTAAGAAGTTGATACATCCCAGCCAGAAAGGTTTTGTTCCGCACAAAAGAATGGAAGACTCAATTGTGAATTATCAGTCTCTATTTCAGCTGACAAAAAACCCTATGAGTCCAGGCGATTGGCCCCCAGACACAGATCCTAAAACACACCCTGACTTTGGAAAACAGAACAAGCATATGAAGTTGGTCCTCAAACCAGAATGGAAATTGAGTACACCACGCTCAACTGCTTCTATCCTCAGCATTGATTTTAAAAAAGCCTTTGATAACATTGATGTAGCTTACATGTTACAGTTATTGGCGAAGCTTAATTTTCCTCCTCAGATGATTAACTATGTACGAGCCATCACCTTGAATACCACCAGTCGTGTGATCCAAGAAGGTGCGTTATCCCAAACAACAATACATTATTCCAAAGGTGTCCGACAAGGAAACCCAGTGTCCCCATCATTGTTCATCCTAGGACTGGACCCTCTGCTTAAACTACTGGATAACATGATAGAAGGGATAAGGCTAGATGGTTTCTACCCAAACCAGGTCCCTCTAAAAGTACAAGCATATGCAGACGATGTTAACATCTTTATAAAAAACAATGATGACCTCAACAGAGCTGGAGTCATATTACAACTATTCACAAATCTAACAGGATTAGCACTCAATAACGAAAAGACCAAGCTATTGGGCCTCAAAGACTCATTGGACCAACACGGAAAGCAAACCTCCACGTACTACGCGCAGGAATATGCGAAACCAAGGAAATATTGGCCAAATCTTCAATGCACTCTATTGAATAACATCACGACAAAAGACTGGACTGTCTTGGGATACCCGCTGGGTGGTACCAAACCAGCGGATAAACTAAAGGATCTCACCAGGAGAATTCGATTTCCTCTTGTCGCATTCCAACCTATTACCACCAGAACAATGTCCATCAATATTTATATCTTGAGTCATCTCTATCACCAGGACTCCTTCCAGCCATTTAAGGCCAGTTGGATTTCCAGGATTGATAAAGAAATTGATTCCCAGTTCTATGGAATATCTGCGGAGGTGTTACGGAGACCCAAATTCAAAGGTGGTTTTTCCCTCATGTCTCTCAAAGAACAACTTTTAGGGCACCGAGCCAAGTTCATATATAATGCTTTCATCAATCAAGAAGATGCAGCTTATCTATTACTTAGAGATAGGTTGCAATTCGTTGGTGTGGCACTGGCAGATCGTTTAAAAATCAAGAGAAATTACCCCCTACACACCCAATCTGGCCAAAGGGAATGTGGAGAGATTGAAACCAGGTGGCGCTCTTCAACAGCTGGATATCAATACTATGGTATCCCTTGGTTTTCATTGATAGATGGTACCTTTGCAAGATGGTTCGCAAGCCTGGCCCCTGACACTATTATCAAAAAATCATTCCCAGAAGGAGTATTATATAACGCTGAGGGTACACCTCACCACTTTTCCCCCTCCCAACTGCTGTTCGAGATTATCCCCCAATCTAACCTAACTGCTATCAAAACAGGTAAACTACACCCCAAATCACTCTTTGCCACAAATGAAATCGCATGGCTAAACGCTTTTGACGAGGTAGTGAAAACTCGCCCCGAAAAAGCTAAGGACACCGTCTTGACATGTTTTTTAGGACACTCCAAAGAACAAATAAGTCACCTCTTTGTGAGGTCCATCAAATATAGTGCTCCCATTGTGTCTTCTGACCTTATTGATGCGAACCGGGGTCAAGCGTTATGCATTGAAAGCTTCAAACATTTCAATAGGAAAAAAAATGAATCCCCCAAAATCACCCCTATCACCAAAGTGTTCAAAGATCAGATAGGGAATCCAATACCTCGGACAGTCGATCCCACCAATTGGCAACTATTCTGGAATAAGCTCTACAAACTACAAACCCAGCAACCAGGAAGACTGGAATACCTGCACAAATTCAATTTGAGACTATAT